>CM053565.1:2841607-2923791 GCA_028646485.1 Cryptoprocta ferox
AGACGCCCATTCTTCTCCCAAAGTGTCTGTTCACAAATCGTAGACATCTCCAGTTACCTTCTCTTCCCTACAACGCCTGACAGCCCGCAAAAATGCCTCAAACGTTTCCCAGGTCCCCATCTAGAGGACCAGAGGCCATAAGCAGGTCATCGCCAAGTAACGTTTAGCATGGGGGTTAGACCAAGAGGCTTCGGAGACACAGCCTGCGTTCAAACCCCAGCTCAGGAGTGACTCAGCCTTAGACAAGTCACTTAGCCTCTCCGAGTCTCCGTTTCCTTCCCATGTGCCAGGTCCCGATGTAGGTTCAGGGCCACCGTGCACAAAGTGGCAAGCCTGGTGCCTGGCATGCTGGTGAGCCCTCAGTAAATGACAGCTGTTATCATTCTGGTACTTTCCTCCCTTGTCTCCCTAGTCCTGGTTCCTGAGTCAGCAGGAAGCTGGTCTGGACACAGACGAGGCGCCCCCCACCCCCCACCCCCAAACATACCTGGAGTCAAGATCTATTAAAAGTTTCTCTATCTCTCTTCATAGTCAACATCTTTCCTTGCGGGAGGGAAATTCGGAAGAGCTAAATGGGGAACGGAAAATTTGCATCTGACAAAAGGTATGTGCAAACACATGTTTGCGAGTGAGGTCAAGGTTTCAAAATACCCCTTCTCTGACAGATGAGTCAAGCCCCACACAGTGGTCTTGCTATTTACCACGCATGACGGCACATTCTCCCAGCGACGGATGGGGTCGCTTGCCAGGAGTTATATTGGACAGAGTTGCTCATTGGAAAATGTGGCTGCATTGCCCAGACTGAGATCTGAACTTGGACTTCCAGGGATTTCGCCCAAAATAAGCCGAATTCCTCAGTTATAACTGTCATAGAAACACAGCCAAGGAATCTGTTTGTCAGACCAGAGCCGGCCAGTTCCTGCTGGGGAAAGTGTGGGTCCAAGCAGGGGATGCTTATGGCTTTCAGGAGGCAAGCACAGGGCACTGGGCTCACCTGACCCTCAGAGCTTTACCGTTTCTGCCAAGGACTGTTGCCAATCGGTCAGTCATTCATTCTTTGCTCATGCCCTTGTGATCCCCTAATAATGATGGCTGGCCCTTGTTGGGGACTTATTATGTGCCAGGCACTGTGCTCAGCATCTCATATGTCCTACATCATGCCAGCCTTCTAACAGCCCTAGGAGGTAGGTGTTAGGATATGGCAGAGTTGACCTGTTTAGTTCCACTACAACTGAGATGTGTGGTGAAGATGGAAATGTTTCATTTTGTCTGTGGCTACTCAGGTCTTCCTCCTGAGTGTCCCTGCCCATTCCACGCACCGCGATGGGGGTGGAGTGGACTATGTGGCTGGTCCTGTTGAACCCTCTGTCTGATCTGGTTATTTAAATAGTGCCTTCACACAGGGCGCCTGGCTGGCTCAGTCGGTTAAGCGGTTAAGCATAGCACTTCGGCTCAGATCCTGATCTCATGGTTCCTGAGTTCGAGCCTCGCGTCGGGCTCTGTGCTGACAACTCAGAGCCTGGAGCCTGCTTTGGATTCTGTCTCTCTCTCTCTCTCTGCCCCTCCCCTACTTGCATTCTGTCTTTCTCTCTCTCAAAAATAAACAAACATTAAATTTTTTTAAAATAAATAGTGCTTTCACAGGGCACGTGGCTGACGCAGTTGGTAGAGTATGCAACTCTTGATCTTGGGGTCGTGAGTTCAAGCCCCATGGTGGGGGGTAGATTGTACTTAAAATTTTTTTTAATCTTAAAAAAAAAAGAATAGTCCTTCTAGGTAGTGTTTCATCTCCCAGATGACCACCCTCCCCCAAGCCCTGCTGTGTCTTTCTCTTCCTCCCTCTCTCTCTCTCTCTCTCCCACCCTCCCTCATGGTGTTTCGTTATGTGGAGGGGTTTGCTAGTGTAAGTGTCCTCAAGCCTCCGGGCAAATGGCCTGTACTCTCTCATCTGCTGTCTTAGCACACGTCTTTCTCCTCCCCTGGGGTCCTGTGGTCTGGGGTCCTGTGGTCTGGGGTCCTGTGGTCTACACAAGAAGCCCACACTCTCCACCCAGCTTTCAATGCCCTCCCCGCTAGGAGCTGGATTTCTACCTTCCACTTTCTCTGATGTTTCCAGTTTGTTCCTGAAGACCCAACTAAGAACCGACTACCCCTTTTAAGGCCTTTCGGGGCACCGCACCCCGATCACTCCCTCTCTCTGAACTTCTGGGGTCATTGTATCTGGCAGTTAATTCTGTCCTCCTGTGAGATCTCTCTTTCCTTACGGCTTCACAGAGTTCCTTATATATTGTGTTATTAGTTAATTTTTTAAGCTCCTTCGGGGGCACGGATGATGCCTTCTCTTTTGTTGACTTCCCCAAATTGAATCCAGAGTCTGGACAAGGATTGCAGGTGCTCGCAGACACAAAGGCTCACTATGCCTAGTCTATGAGGAGCTTCTAAAAGCAGAGAAGAAAAAACTAGTCATACCACGGAAAAATGGGAATGTATAATTCACAGAAAAGGAAATGAAATGGTCCCCGATGCTGTGAAAAAATGCTCAGACTCATTCCTAACAAGAATGATAAAAATGAACAAACTACATAGATATTCTTTCCAACCTAGCAGATTGGCCCAAACCCAACTGTTTTACAACACACACTCGGCAAAGCCGCAGAGAAACTGGTGCCCTTGGCATGACTGGGGGCATCTATTTCAGTGTGTGAGGGGGATCCAGTGCCTTAGTTTATCTGTCTTGCTTGTGTTTGAGAAATGGGGGGTGCCTCTAAAGCGTAGGATCTGCAGCAGGGACCCAGGGTAGGAACCCCTTTTCCCAGGTTCTAAGGAAAATTCGGCCTCAGAGTTACCGCCAATGAAAAGAGTGAGGTGGAGAAAAGTGTGCTTAGAATGTAAGAAAGGGTTGGGGCGCCTGGGTGGCTCAGTCGATTAAGCTTCCAACTCTTGATTTCGGCTCAGGTCATGATCTCATAGGTCATGAGTTTGAGCCCTGCATGGGGCTCTGCGCTGACAGCTAGGAGCCTTCATGGGATTCTCTGTCTGCCCCTCCATCACTCACACACTCCCTCTCTAAATAAATAAATAAATAAATAAATAAACTTTAAAAATCGAGTGTAAGAAAGGGTGTATCTTTAAAAAAAATTTTTAAATGCTTATTCATTTTTTAGAGAGAAAGAGCACGAGCTGGGGAGGGGCCAAGAGAGAGGGAGACACAGAATCCAAAGCAGGCTCCAGGTTCTGAGCTGTCAGCACAGAGCCCGACGCGGGGCTCAAACTCATGAACCACAAGATCATGACCTGAGCCGAAGTCAGACGCTTAACTGACTGAGTCACCCAGGCGCCCCCCAAAATTGAAGTTTTAAGAAAGGATCATCACTAAAAAATCTAAAGGACATAAAAGAAATTAGCCTAACTCTTTGTCCAATCCGAGACATAACCGCACAGAGAAAAGCTATTCCAAGTGATTTGGAAGTATAGAAACTTGAGTGTACATTCCGAGGGGGATAGTCTAAAAATGAAAGAACTGTCAAAAAAAATGAAGGAAGGAAGGAAGGAAGGAAGAAGGAAGGAAGGAAGGAAGGAAGGAAAGAAAGAAAGAAAGAAAGAAAGAAAGAAAGAAAGAAAGAAAGAAAGAAAAAGAAAGGAAGGAAAGAAAGAGAAAAAGAAAGGAAAGGAATCTTGAACCACTGTCGGTGGCAGTGTAGTGTCCTGTTATGCACATGCTGTGGGAGAAGCAAATGGGCAGGTCTCTTATATCGCCCAGAACCAGGATTTCTGGGTAGGACAAAGCAGGTATATAATGTAAGATGAGGCTAAGTAAACGCTTTGCAATATTGACTTTGAATCAGAAGTTTTGGCGAGAATTGATGATAATATTTCATCATTAAAAAATGCACCTGACCCTGGGGTGCCCGGGAGGCTCAGTCCAGTAAGGATCCGACTTCGGCTCAGGTCATGGTCTCACGATTCAGTTCCTGAGTTCGAATACCGCATTGGGCTCTGTGCTGTGAGCACTGAGCCTGCTTCGGATCCTCTGTCCTCCTCTCTTTCTGACCCCCACCCCCGCCCCGCCCCCGCTCGCTCTATCTTGAAGTTAAAATAAAAACCTTAAAGAAAATACAGCTGACCCTTGAACAGTGAATGTGGTTTGAACGGTATAGATCCACTTGTATGTGGAATTTTTCGATAAATGCAGCACAGTTCTGTAAATGTATTTTTCCTTCTTTGAGATCTTCTTAACATTTTCGTCTCTCTAGTTTATTGTAAGAATGCAGCATACAATACACAGAACACACAATGTATGTGTTCACTGACTGTTATTAGTAAGGCTTCCGGTCAAGAGTAGGCTATTAGCAGTTATCTTTTTGGGGAGTCAAAAGTTACGTTCGGATTTTCTTTCTTTCTTTTTTTTTAATGTTTTATCTATTTTTGAGAGAGAGAGAGAGAGAGAGAGAGAGAGAGAGAGGGAGACAGCGTGAGCAGGGGAGGGTCAGAGAGAGACAGAGATAGAGAGTCCGAAGACAGGCTCCAGGCTCTGAGCCAGCTGTCAGCACAGAGCCCCACATGGGACTCAAACCCATGAACCGCGAGATCATGGCCTGAGCCGAAGTCGGACCCTTAACCGTCTGAGCCACCCAGGCGCCCCACGTTCGGATTTTCAACTGGGAGGGGGTTGGGTGTCCCCTAGCCCTGTGCATTGTTCAAAGGTCAACTGTATTTCCTGGCTCTGCCCGCTTAGAAAAGCCTAGAAACAAAGAGTACCCCTAGGGGCTACACATTGTGGTAAACAAATAACTATTTCCCATTAATGAAACCAGGGCTCCTTGGAGAAATGGCGTAGTGCAGGTCGCCGCAGGAATACACAACTTGAACTTGGAAACAAAATATCCATGTAACAAAAGTTCTCAGACGCTAGCTAGAAGGAGCTCCCTCTGGCCAAAGATGGGAAGTGTCATTTAATTTATCAGGCATACTGATAAAAATAACAATAAATTGAAATGTGGTAAATAGGTTTAAATACATGAGTTTATCATGGTTAAAACAACAACAAAAACGAATTCGTCAGTTGACTGTGAAGAAACTAAGGGAGCAACGTCATGATTTTGGAAACAGGCGAATAGAGATTTAAAAAAGTCAGGTGTTGGGCTTGCCTTTCCTTGTATGAATTGCACCTTGGGGACTAGCTTTCTCTACAGAAGTATTGCAGTGAAAAAAACGACAGAGGAACAATAGACTTGAAATTGGCCTTGCTTTATAACCCCCGGAAATATTGGCTCTAGGCAATCATCAGTGGTTGCTAAGTCACAAGAAGAAAAGAAACGGGACTTTTGTCTCCTGGTGAAACTATACGAGCCAACATAACGTATACGTACATACATAACCCAGTCTAAGTCTCGTCAAGCCCCTAGACCTTACTACCGATTTACCGCAAAGCCGGAGAACAGATGTACACGTTCGACGTCACCATGCAGTCTGAAAAGTTCGGGAAATTTTAGAGGACAAGGAACCCAGCTTCTTCAACAATAAATGGCAAGGAAATCAAACAGAAGGGAGAGAGGGAGGTTGTAAGGGAGATCTGCAGGTCAAGATCAGGAGATGAAATGTATCGGCAAACCTAACGGAGGTACCTTACTTGGAACTTGAGTCAAACAAACCGTAAAAAAAAAAATTATCTATATAAAAAGTGTTAAGAAACATATATGTCTTTTTTTTTTAATTTTTAAAAATGTTTTTATTTATTTTTGAGAGAGAGAGAGAGAGAGAGAGACACAGCAAGAATAGGGGAGGGGCAGAGAGAGAGACACAGAATGGGAGGCAGGCTCCAGGCTCTGAGCTGTCAGCACAGAGCCCAACGCGGGGCTCGAACTCACCAACTGCGAGATCACGACCTGAGCCGAAGTCAGACGATTAACTGACTGAGCCGCCCAGGCGCCCCTGTGTTTATGTTATATATATAAAACAATTATACGATGATAGCAAGGAATTATCGTTAATTTTTTAGGCATGATAATAATAGGGTGGTTATTTTTAAAGCAATCTAGAGATACATACTTAAATATTTAAGACACAATAATACGATGTTGCAACTTATTCAAAATAACCTGGGAGGAGTGGGTGGTTATAATTGAAGCAAGATTGGCTCTGAGTTAAGAATCACTGGAAGCTGGGTGACAGGTCATGGGAGGCGGGACGGTTCCTCATACAATTCCTCTCTGCTTTTGCCTATGTTTGAATTTTTCCACCATAAAAAGTCAAAAAGAAATAAGGTAGCTAAAAGGTATTTTTATTTTTTATTTTTTTTAACATTTATTTTTATTTTTGAGAGAGAGACAGAGTGTGAGAGGGGGAGGGGCAGAGAGAGCGGAAGACACGGAATCCGAAGCAGGCTCCATCCAGGCTCCAAGCTGTCAGCCCAGAGCCCGACGTGGGGCTCGAACCCACAACCATGAGATCATGACCTGAGCCGAAGTCAGATGCTCAACTGACCGAGCCACCCAGGTGCCCCTGAAAGGTATTCTTAATTACAAAAATAGTGCATGTTTTTTGAAAGACATTAAAATAATATTCAAGTGTAGAAAGTTGGGGTATCTGGGTGGCTCAGTCAGTTAAGTGTCTGACTCTTGATTTCGGCTCAGATCATGATCTCACGGTCGTGAGTTCGAGCCCCGCCTTGGGCTCTGCACTGACAGCCTGGAGCCTGCTTGGGATTCTCTCTTTCCCTCTCTCTCTCTGCCCCTTCCCCCCCCCTCTCAAAATAAATTTTTTAAAATGTTAAAAAATTCTTGAAAAAAGAAAAGAAAAAGAAAGTGAACGTTAACCTCTCCACGCCTGATCACTCCAGCTCAGTGGATTCTGTGAGAGTGTTTTGTCTTCCTGTCCACACGCAGTCACTATGCTACTCTGAGGAGGGAATGCACCCCCTCACCCCAACGTGTCAGGCTTAGCCCTGAACTTGTCTGACCAATGAATCGTGAGCAAAAGTGACCAGAGTCACTTCTGAGGAGACTCTTTAAGAACAGCCACGCGGCTCCCTTTTCTGTCACGAGAGGAATGATGTTCCAGAAAGCTGAATCCCACGGTGAAGACAGAGACACACCCTCACCTCTCCTGGTGGATACAGCATCCTTCCCCACCGTGTGCTATGCATTTATACGTACGCCTTTCCCACAAATGTTATACAACTTGCTCTTCGGTTTGCTTTTATTTTTTTTTTAATTTTTTAATGTTTATTTATTGAGAGAGAGAGAGGGAGAGTGCGAGCAGGAGACGGGGAGAGAGGAGGGAGAGAATCCCAAGCCGACTCCACGCTGTCAGTGCAGAGCCAGATGCGGGGCTCAGTCCCGTGAACTGTGAAATCATGACCTGAGCCGAATTCGAGAGACAGATGCTTAACCAACGGAGCCACCTGGGTGCGCCTGCTTTTATTTTGTTTTTTAAAACTCAGTAATGTATCATAGACATTTGAGTCTACCTTGAAATACAATTGATCTAAAAAAAAAAAAAAGAAAAGAAATACAACTGATCTGAATTTCCAAAGGCCCCCAATGGTTTCTTAATGCCAGAAACTTCTATGTCTTTAAATTTTTAAAAACTTTATCTTATTTATCTATTTTTATATGAAAAAATTTTAATGTTTATTTATTTATTTTTACTATTTATTTATTTTTGAGAGAGAGACAGACAGAGTGTGAGAGGGGGAGGTGCAGAGAGCGAGGGAGACACAGAATCAGAAGCAGGCTCCAGGCTGTCAGCACAGAGCCCGACACGGGTCTCGAACTCACAAACTGTGAGATCATGACCTGAGCCGAAGTTGGACTCTTAACCGACTGAGCCACCCAGGTGCCCCTGCTTTTAATTTTTTATACTCAATAATGTATTATGGGCATTTGAGTCTATCTTGAAATACAACTGATCTGAATTTCCAAAGGCCCCCAAATGGTTTCTTAATGCCAGAAACTTCTATGTCTTTAAATTTTTAAAAACTTTATCTTATTTATCTATTGTTATATTTTGTTTTACTATATATTTTATTTATTTTCTGGGTGCACACAGCGGAAACCTTAGCGCCACGTCCCCCCCTGCAATCCACTGGCCTGTGAGCTCTGAGGGAGCAGGGCTTTCGATCCGTTTCCTTGACGGCTGGGTCCCTCAGCGTCCACAGCCCTGGCTGACGCGCAGCCCAGGTGCAGTAAACAGTCTCGTCAGCAGGCGCTGAAGGTAAGTACTGGCCAAACCCTGCGACTTCCCCCCCTCTGGTGTTTCTGTGGTCTGTCACCTCTCATTGCCACTGCTATTACCCACGCTGGCTTACAGATGGCCACGTATTAGGGGCGCCTGGGTGGCTCAGTTGGTTAAGCGTCCAACTCTTGGTTTCGGTTCAGGTCAAGGATTTTGCGAGTTCGAGCCCTGTGTCCGGCTCGGCGCTAGCAGCACCCGGCCCGCTTGGGATTCTCTCTCTTCCTTCTCTCTCTCTCTGCCCCTCCCCAACTCATGCTGCCTTCTGTCTCAAAAATAAATAAATAAAACTTTAAAAAATCATTAAAAAAATGGCCACATTTCCAGGTTGCCTGAGTGGCTTCGTCGGTTAGGGGTCCAACTTCGGCTCAGGTCATGATCTCACGGCTTGTGGGTTCAAGCCCTGCATTCAGCTCTGTGCTGGCAGCTCAGAGCCTGGAGCTGCTTCGGATTCTGTGTTTCCCTCTCTCTCTGCCCCTCCCCAGCTCCTGCTTTGTCTCTCTCTCTCTCTCAAGAATAAGTAAACGTTAAAAAAAATTAAAACAAAATACAAAGTTATTGCCTTCCACTGGCCCCCATTGGCCTTCCAATACCTGTCTCAGAAGCCAGCTTTCTTTTTTATTTATTGTTTATTTTTTTAATGTTTTATTTATTTTTGAGAGATAGAGTATGAGCAGGGGAGGAAAAGAGAGAGAAAAGGAGACACAGAATCCAAAGCAGGCTCCAGGCTCCGAGCTGTCAGCACAGAGCCCGACGCGGGGCTCGAACTCACGAACCATGAGATCATGACCTGAGCCGAAGTCAGACGCTCAACCGACTGAGCCACCCAGGCATCTCTGAACCCAGTGTTCAAGGCTGCCTGATTCCCCGGTCAGATTTCTTATATCCTACAATAGAGCAGTTTTTGGCCTGTCCCCTTGATCCTTTATAGTTTTTATCTTATTCAAGAAGGTTCTCTTCTGGGAATGCTCCTCCATTTAACATTATACTTTGGAAACGCGCCTTTAGCATTCCTCGTAGACCAGGAAATCCCTGAAGACGGGGCTCCCGTCTTTTCGTATTTATTTTAACTCATTCTCGAAAGTAGCTCTTCGCAGATCCTTGATAAGGATTTGTTGGACAAACAGGTGGATAAGTGGATGGATGGGGCTTGGTCTGGTTCCTCCATTATCACAGGTCACCAGCAAACAACTCCACACTCGCGCACCTCTGTAAACTGCGGCTCCCCTCCCCCAGGGGCCGGAGGCCCATTTGCCACAAGCATGTCACCAGGCCACACATTGTCTCTCTGTGTCTCAGCCCTGTTTTCTTCTGTCTTGGTTCCTTTCGGAGGCAGGCCGTCCCAGGCGGTGGCACAGATGGTCCCTGGCAGCCTCACATTCCCATCCTACCCGCTCGCAACCCCCGCAGAAAAGAACGCTTCTCTGTGCCAGGAGTTCCAGAAAAAGTCTAGTGATTAGGACCCACCAGACACACCGGAGGGCTTTCTTGGTGCCAGTCCTGTGGCCGAGGGGAGGATGGGCTGTGCCGATCGCCCAGCCTGGGATTTTCAGGAGACCACCCCCACCCCCCGGAGCTGGAGCAGAGGCAGAAGTGGGGGGATTACCCTAAAGGCAAATGACTGTGTTGTTACCAAAGGGATGGAGAAGTGAAAGCAAGACAGGGAAACCAACAGATTCCACGTCAGCTGTTCTAGAAGGAGATACCAAGCTTTCCATAGAAAGAGTGATTTTCTTTCAGACTGGTGTTGGGTACCTGTTCTTTTTTCGTTTGTTTGTAATTTTGATCATTGAAATCTAGGTAACATCCAATGTCATGTTAATTACAGGTGTACAGGTCCCTGTTATTTCCTGGACCTTAAAAAAAATTTTTTTTAATGCTTATTTGTTTTTGAGAGAGAGAGAGAGGGAGACACAGAATCTGAAGCGGGCTCCAGGTTCTGAGCTGTCAGCACAGAGCCTGACGCAGGGCTTGAACCCACAAACCGTGAGATCATGACCTGAGCTGAAGTTGGACGCTTAACCGATTGAACCCCCCAGGTGCCTCTGGCTTAGCTCTGGTTAAAAAAGAGCTGCCCCAATTGGGTAACAGGGTGTTCGGGGCCCATGAAATCTCTTCCCCACTGGCACTGCCCCCTCCTCCCTCCCTGCTCCTCACCCAAACCATCTTTAATTTGTCTCTGATTTACACTTTGTCTCCAAACATGCTCGGATCTCATCTTTCCTGGCTCGCTATCCCTTTGAGTTTCTACGAGCGAGGAATACTGGAGCTGTTTGCTGCCACTTCCCTGCCCAAGCCCGCAGGTCCCATCACCGCACACTCACCTTTGGGTCGTTGGTGGCCGTCGGGCCGGGGAGCCTGTCTGAGGTAACGAGAGCCCGGCTGATATTGCTGAGCCCCTCAGGGCAGCCACACTGGAAGCAGCTGTCCCCCAGTTGTGGATGGAATCGTGCTCTCCAAAAAGATACGTTGAAGCCCAAACTCCTGGCACCTGTGAATGAGACTTTCTTGGGACACGGGGTCTCTGCAGATGTCATCGAGTTCAGCTGCGGTCATCGTGTGTCCTGATAAGAAGCACAGAGACAGACACTTAGGGAGAACGCCACGTGGCAATTGCAGCGATGTGTCCACAAGCCAAGGATGGCTGATACCACCAGCAGCTGAGAAAGGCACGGAACGGAATCTGCCCTCCAGCCTCCAGAGAGAGAGAGAGAGAGAGAGAGAGAGAGAGAGGCAGTCAGTCTCTGGAAGGAACTAACCTTGGTGACACCTTGACTTCAGACTTCTGACCTTCGCGACTGTGAGAGATGAGTGTCTGCTGTTCTATGCCACCTGATTTATGGTCATTTGTTGGGGTCTCTGCGAAGGACACCTACTCCTGTGTTTCTCCTTGACTTTCTCACAACTCCCAGCCTCACGCACTTCTGAGTCCAGATGCGGGGGATTCTCCCCGCCAAGCGATTCTCAGGCACCAGCTGGGCATCTTAGGACTCAGCTCAGTTCCGCCACCGTCCGCATCAGATCCCCCAGGTCAAAGGCTCTGTCCCACAGGTGCGCGTTCAGACACCAGCTCCAGGTCCAGGCTGTCAGTTGTGCTTCCGAACGACCTGCTGGAGATCGGAGGTTCCGACGACCCCTCCTCAGGCTTGAGTGATTTGCTAGAGCTGCTCATGGAACTGGAGAAATCTTTCATTTACTAGATGACTCGAGGGTTTATTATAGAAAAACCTAACTCAGGAAGAGCAGGTGGATGGGATGCAGAGGGTGAGGTATGGGGAAGGGGCTCCAAGCTCTCATGGCCTCTCTGAGTGCACGCTCCCCTCCTCCCCCCACCGAATCTCCAAGTGCTCACCAACCCGGAAGCTGTGAAAGCCCCTCCTTTTGGGTACACACGGAGGCTTCATTCATCATGATTGATGAAATCACAGGTCTCTGGCCATTGATTCAACCTCCAGCCCCTCCCCCCTCCCCAGAGGTCATGGTGGGTGGGACTCAAAGCTCCCACCCTCTAATTCCACCACTGGTTGTCCTGGCAACCAGCCCCATCCTTAGGTGACCTCATGGCTTTCCAGAAGACCCCTCTTGAATGTAACAAGACACCTTTAATGGCTCTCGTCCCTTAGGTAATTCCAAGGGTTTTTGGAGCTTCGTGCCAGGAGCTGGGAAGAAGACCAAATATATATTTCTTATTATACATCACAATTTCACAGCAGCCCTAGCAAAATCATACACCCTCTCATTCTCCAACCCCCCCCCGCCCCGTCTTTGTGAGCCAGCGAATTGCCTGGTTGCTTAAGCAAAACTGTTTCCGTCACTTACTGCCAACGCCCTGAATAACTCATGTTCCCTACTCCGTGTGATAAGGATGGAAAGAGATTAGACCCTCTTCCTTACCTTTGGGTCACCCATCCTGTGGCACTAAGCCCAGCACCATCTGACATGACTGGGGCCAAAGCTAGTGAGGAGGAAAAATCCAGTGCCATATCGGGAGGGCAATTGCTTACCCCCTGATTAACGAAAGTAATTCATTAGGGAAAGTTCAGACTCCGATCAAAAATGTGAATGGCTTCCCGTCCCATGCAAGATAAAGGCCGAACTCCTTAACCTGGCACTCGAGGCCCCAGCCCATATTTCCACCATCTCCCACTATCCCTGGCTCCCTCCGCTCCACTGCCTTGACTCCAGCCACATCCAATTACTAATTATTCCATAAGGACACCATATGCGTTCGAAAGTCGTTAGAGTCACTCACGGGAGCTGTGTCCAGAGTCCTTTTCTGCATCTCCCAGTCCTACCCATATACACTGGTTTCCAGGGGCTGAAAATAAATGACCACCACTGGCTGGGTGGCTTACATGGGCAGAAACGTGTTCTCTCGTGGTTACGGAGGCTGTACGTCTGAAATCGGGTTCAGCAGGGCTGTGCTCACCCCAGAAGCTCTACGGGGTGGGGGGGAACCCTGCATTCTGGTGGCTGCCAGTAATGGTGGGAGTGCCCTGGCTCGTAGACACATCACTCCAGTCTCTGCCTCTGTTGTCACATGGCGTTCTTCCTCCATATCTGTGTCTGTGTCCAACATTCCCAGTCCTCGGATGGGTCACCCTGCGTCAGTATGACCCCACCTCTTCGCTTGATCACATCTGCCAAAATCATACACAAAATCATACACCCAATGTTCACATAAGGTCACACTCGCAGGAACGGGGGTTAGGACTTGCGCAAATCTTTTTGGAAGACACCATCCTCCTGCGAGCTCGCAGCCCTGTCTGGTGGGCAACTGTGAACTTCCTTGCGCTTGCAACCACAGGATGAGAATTCAAACCTCATCCGTACGGTCCAAAGCCCTTGGCCAGCACTGGTCAGCCAACAATCTGTATGTGTTCGCCATTTTGAATTAATTGGACTGGTAAGCAGAAACGTGGTAAAATGAGACAGAAGGTAGCTGTATTGTGAGCATGCCAGGATGGTTTTTTTTTTTTAATGTTTTATTTATTTATTTTTGAGAGAGAGAGAGAGAGAGAGAGAGAGAGAGAGACATCATGAGCAGGGGAGGGTCAGAGAGAGAGGGAGACACAGAATCTGAAGACAGGCTCCAGGCTCTGAGCTAGCGGTCAGCACAGGGCCCGGCGCGGGGCTCAAACCCACGAACTGTGAGATCATGACCTGAGCCGAAGTCGGATGCTTAACCGACTCAGCCACCCAGGCGCCCCAACTGGGACGGTTTTTGAGCCACCAGAAACGAATCAAGGTAAAGCCGTCCTTCTAAGGACTGACACGCGTTTAGTTTCTCTGTCCCTCTTTTGCATGCAACTCATCTGCCTCAGTTTCCCACTTGTAACAGGCAGAGTATCTGCCCTTGTGCCCTCTAGCTGGGAGGGTTTTGAAATGCTCTGAGGCCCGGGAAGAGTCTTTGAGACCCAACAGTGGCCCCTGTCCAGCGTCTGAACCAGCCTAGACTCAAGGACAGTGAAGAATCCCCTTGATCCCTATGATTCCGTGAGAGCCTCCAGCGGGACTCGGAGGGCCCAGTTGAAAACCTGTGGATCCCACGATGCTCCCGGAAACCCGTGGGCCAGTGACTGAGCCCCGATGGTGCAGCTCCCAGGAGCGCTCCCTCCCGCCCTCCGTGGTCTAAGCACTGACAGCAGTGGAGGTTTTGAGTCTGCCTCAAGACAAGAATAGCACTGCGGAGTCCTACTCATCCTTAAATAGCTAAGAACTCATCGCCCGATACCTTGACGCCTGTCTTTCAGGCAGAGACTTCCGGAAACTGGTCCAGTAAAACACAGCTCTGTTCCTTCCTCTTTGTTAGACAGTTTCAATTAGACCCTGTCAATTGAGGTTGACAGGACCTGGGACCCAGGTTCCAGCAACCTCTCCGTTGGGGTTCCTCTCTGTTGTTTTGGTCATTCTTGCAGAATTGGGCAGTAGATGTACGGACTGAGTGTCTGAGAGCAACTGGCCTCCTTAGGAAAACTACCAAGACAGTCGAGAGGAAAAGGAAATATTACTAACAGTCCTTATATATAGCACTTATGCCTCCTTATCAGGCACTATTTTAAGCACTTTGCATTGGTAGGTACTGCAAGGGTGCTGGGATTGTCTCAAATATTCTCTGCCGCTCCTTGCGGGAGAATTACATCTCCCCCATCATGTTGACTCCAAGCTTAGCCAAGGAAATGCCAGCAGATGTAACATGTCATGTTCAAGAACAAGCCTTAAGAGTCATGGCACGGACCCACCATAAACCACCATTTCCCAGATGCCCTGACACCGGCAACGTTCCCAATACGAGCTGCTCCTTCAGTCCCATCCCAGGGGGAAGACCCAAAGCCAACCTGTAACGCACATGTGACAGGAGCAAGAAGTAAACTTCTGTTTTCCTAAGCCACCGAGTGTTTGGAGATGTTCGTTACTACAACGTAACTTAGCCTAAAGTTAGTTAGCATCATCCCCAGAGATCGTCTCACCTGAAATCATTCAATCAGGATCCAAATCCAGGCAGTCCAGCGTCAGAGTCGGTGCTCTTGGCCACTTCACTATGTCCCCTCAGAAAACGCCTTGTCGTTTTCCTGCAAGATCCCTGTGGCTGGCAAGATCCCCACGTAGGCTCTGTTTTTCTTCATTTCCCGTGGAGGTAATTAAGAAAAATCAGCAGATCATTTGGTCCTCGGGAGGTAGAACAGACCAGGTAGATAGACTCCGCGCAATTAAACACAACTGGTTATTGAGACAGTTGGACTCGTTGGTATGTAAACTGGAAACACCTTTATCTTTCCCACACCAGAGTCTCTCAGGAACTGAGAAACTCTGAGATCAAATTTTGTATAAGAACTCCGATCTCAGGACGCCTGGGTGGCTCAGTGGGTTGAGCGTCCAACTTTGGCTCACGGTTCACGAGTTCGAGCCCCGCGTCGGGCTCTGTGCTGACAGCTCAGAGCCTGGAGCCTGCTTTGAATTCTGTGTCTCCCTCTCTCTCTGCCTCTCCCTTGCTTGTGCTCTGTCTCTCTCTCTCAAAATGAAATAAACATTAAAAAAAAGAAAGAAAAGAAAAGAACTCTGATCTCCCAGCCACTTGAAAGCTTCTCTCCAGCCCCAGGTTTGGAAATTTGCAACAGGGAAGAGGTCACGGAGGTGGGAGGGGGTCCTCCTGATTTCGCTCTTCACCTTCAGAGCCTCAGGCTCTTGCAGAATTAGGGCTGAGGGTGGCATGGGGAATGAGGGGCAGGAAAGATTTTTCTTGGCTTGAACGCTCTCTGCATGTAGCAGGTGGTCAAATGTCGGTTCTTTGTGACAAGGGGCTCTTTTATGACTTCCCCAGAGAGTCTCCCACTGGGGACAGCCCACTGCACTACTCTGTGGTTTGGATAATGACGCACCTGGCCAACCACTCAGGGCTAAGTCAGCCCTCTTCCCCACTGGCTTCTGGATCCGACCTCTTTCTGCTGGGGTAGACCAGCTCTCCGCAGAAGGCTCGCTTATCCTGGAGTCCTTGTTTGGTTAAACAGCTGTATTGGGATATATGTAGTTGGCATACAACTGATTGTACATATTTGGAGCATACTACATGGTAAGTTTTGACTTCTTTTTTTAAAAATTTATTTATTTTGAGAGAGAGAGAGAATGAGGTGGGGGCAGAGAGAGAAGGAGAGAGAGAATCCCAAGCAGACTCCACGCTGTCGGCACAGAGACCGATGCGGGGCTCGAACTCATGGAGCGTGAGATCGTGACCTGAGCCGAAATAAAGAGTCAGCTGTTCCACTGACTGAGCCGTCCCCCATATAAGTTTTGACTTCTGAAGGAGCCCAATGAACCAGAATCAAGATAATGAACATTTCATCACTCCCCAAAATTTCCTCATGACCTTTGGTGATTCCTCTCTCTCGCCCCTCCCCAATCCTCCGGCAACCCTGTAGCAATTTCTAGAAGTTTACATAAATGGCATCACACAGTGTGGGCTCTCAGTGGGCTGAAGCAGCATCACTCTAAAAGGTTCTTCATGGAGGCCCTTTTCAAATCACGTAAGCCTGGCCACTTTCCATGGGCGCACAGGGCCCACCGGAAGGTCCGCGCCCCTGTGTCCTGTCACACAGTGGACATCCAGCTGTCCCAAGCCCCTTTGTTTTCCAGGTGTGGCAGGCTCCGGCGTGAGGCCACCCCGGGGACGAGGCCAGGCTCTCCAAGTACCTGAAGGTCCATTCTGCTGGCTCAAGGAAGGAGGAGACACCTCATCGGGATGACTTGGGGAAAGCATTCCCTATTCAGTTTCCTGTGCGTGCCTCAGTTCCCCTTGTGCAACCTCCAGTGGCTGATGCTCTGAGGGCCCCCGATCGGTTTCTTGAATCACTTTAGTGAGTTCCGCATAGACGGTTTGGAGCCCTTCTGTAGTAGGTATGCGGGCACCTGACATCCTGTGCTGTCAGCGAGGGGGGCTCAGCTGAGCCAGAGACAACAGGGTGAGTTTCATGTTAATACCCTGTGTGGTAACTTGGAGGCTCAGGGAAGCCCTTGTGTAGAAATGCCCCTATTGGGGTTCTGCACCCAATTCCAACATCGGTGTGTGTGTGAGCGGGGACGGGGCGGTCCACACCAACCAGTAATTCTCAGACACCAACTGGGGATGCTACCATTCAACTCAGTCACCAACTGCGAGCCCAGGCTGTCGCCTGTGCTTCTGACAGACCTGCTGGGGATGGGAGGTTCCAACGACCCCCTTCCTTGGGTTCGATTAATTTGCTGGAGAGGCTCACAGAACTTGGAGAGGCGTCTTATTTGCTGGATTACCGGTTTATTATAAAAGGATGTAATTCAGGAAAAGCGGGATAGAGGAGGTGGGGCAGGTGGGGTGCGTGGGAAGGGGCTCAGAGCTGCTGTGTCCCCTCCAGGCACCGCCCCCTCCCCCACATCTCCACGTGTTCACCGACCTGGAAGGTCTCGGAAGCCGTCCTTTTGGGTTTTTATATCGGATTCATTGCACTCGTGAGAGTTATGGTTGATTAAATTATTGGCCTCTGGCGATGGATTCGAGCTCCAGCCCTTTTCCCTCTGCAGAAGGTGGGGGTTGGATGAAAATTCCAACCCCCTAATCATGTGGTTGGTTGTCCTGGCAACCGGCCCCCTCCCACAGGTGCACCCCAAGAGTCACCTCATTAACAAAGGGAAAGACACCTTTTATGGCTTCCTTCATTTAGGATATTCCTAGAGCTTTAAGAACCCTGTGCCAGGGTCACCTGGGTGGCTCGGTCGGTTAAGCTTCCGACTTAGGCTCAGGTTCCGATCTCTCAGTTCATGGGTTCGAGCCTTCCGATGGTCTGTGCTGACAGCTCAGAGCCCGGAGCCTGCTTTGGATTCCGTGTCTCCCCCTCTCTCTGCCTCTCCCCAGCTCGCTCTCTGTCTCAAAAATAAATAAACATTACAAAAAAAAAATTAAGAGCTCTGTGCCAGAAATGGGGTCAAAGACCAAATACATACTTTATTATAAATCACCGTATCACAGCCCTTAACCCTGATGCCTCATGTTGGACTTGTAACCCAACTGTGGCAGACTTCACTAGTTCAGGAGATCACATTGCCCTTTAATGTCCAAATTCCAATAGCCCAGGGCGCCCCCACCCCGTCACCGCCTCCCTGACCACAGACTTTTACCGGGTTCTCCTCTGCAAGTTTTCCAGGGCTCCAGAAGAAATGCGCACAAGAGCCTATAAAATTTCAGCTTCAAATAAACAACAAATGATTTTGCGGTGTAAGTATTTCCTATGCAATATTAGGAACCGTGCAATATTTGGGACGTACTTATGGTAAAATATTATCTGTTCTTTATCGTGAATTCAAATGTAACAGAGCGTCCAGCATTTGAACTGGGAAACCTGTCCCCTCCTGGTGTCTTTCTGTGGCCCTTGGCTCAGCCCCAATTGCAGATTTCAACTTAATCTCCCACAGCGGGAGTAACGGGGAAACTCTCCCTCCCTAGAGGGTAGGCTTTTCAGACCACAAGGCTCCAAGAACAAGAAATGGTTTTTCCCTTGGAGACTCTAAGGCTCCTTCCGAGTTCCTATTTCGGGGACTCCGGGGTGATGATCAAGGGAACATCCATTCCCTTTTTGGGTAAACCCCACCCACGCCCAGAGAATGTGCTCCTGCCCTTTGTTCCCCAAAGGGCATCCAAGCAATATTCTGGAATCCGCACACTTCCTAAAGTCTAGATGGCACGGGGTTGTTCTAGAATAATCTGCCCTGGGGGAATTATAAGGATTGTCTCAGGTCATGCCTGTCTGGCTGCCTTTAGGGGACTTCCATCAGCTGGCAGTGAAGCTAAGCCTGTAGGCATTTTTCCTGGACCCTCTGATAAGTGTCCCCAGTCATCACACATCTTCCCAGTAGAAACAGTTTGAGACCTGCCGTGATACAGCCCTGCCCCTGGGGAAGACACTAGTTTACATTCCCGTGCAGAGAAGCGAACCCTCCCTTTTCCTAGCAGGTGACACTTTCCCAGAATCAAAGACCCTTTAGAGAGTTTTCCCTAAATCAATGCAGCCAGTTGCCCTTGGGTTAAAATCCCAACTTCTACCTACATAGGAGGACCGCCCTTGCATTTGAAATGTTGGTTTTCCCTACACAGAACCATCAAACTTGCTTGAAATTTAGAAGTTAGTCTTACCCAAGACTTCCTCTGCTCCCCCTGCCTGGGGAACACACCACTGGTGATTCATCCAACGGATAGATTTTTAAATCTTTGAATGCCTTGCTAGGTTTTTGGATTCAAAACATAATGGCGTTAGGGACCCCTGGGTGGTTCAGTCGGTTGGGCATTCGACTTGGCTCAGGTCATGATCTCACCGTTTGTGAGTTCCAACCCTGCGTCGGGCTCTGTGCTGACAGCTCAGAGCCTGGAGCCTGCTTCCGATTCTGTGTCTCCCTCTCTCTCTGCCCCTCCCCCACTCACGCTCTGTCACTTTCTATCTCAAAAATAAACGTTAAAAAAAATAAACAAAACATAATGGTGCTTGATGCTTCAATTATATTGCTCTGCGGACACCAAATTCTTTAAAAACAGGTAAGTTTTCTAGGTAGCAGATTCATCTTTACAAAAACTGGACGCTTAGTTTATTTTGCCCATTTTGATTGGGGTCTGTCAAAAATGTCATAGCACGGTGCTACACGGCTTTTTTAGTGTTTTAGTCTCCTTTGTCCCCAGGCGACCAGATGGGTCAGCGCTGTTGCTAACTGTCTACAGCAGCTTCCTCCCCATTATCCTGTTTGTTGAGAAGGATGTGTTAAAAAAGAGTAAACAGAATTTCCAGCGCTAAACCCTTTTCTCACAAATACAGCTCTGGTCTTCAGCGAGGGATTTTATGAAGGCTATCCTAGGGGTCCGAAGGGCTTCCTTCTGCCTTGTGGCTTAATTTTAGATCTCCATCATTTTGAAAGGTTAAAATTTCTTCCCTTCCGGATCATGGAGATGTTATTTTCATGAAATCCACAAGATCCTTTAGAAGGAGCTCGGGCAGGCTGTAAAAGTTAGAGCCGTTGCTAAGGGAACCAGGCAAAGCTTGCTTCATGTATAAACCTGGTTATTATATTTAAAATTCAAGCAGCAGTGGGAGATTCCTAACGGCAGAGAGAAAACTCTGCTTTTGAAGAAGCAAGTGGGAAATCACTCCTCTCTCATAGAACAGGGCAGTCCCCGAGGCTCATTTTCAGTGGCCTAGAATAAACTAGGTGACTACTCTTTTCTTTGTGGGAAGAAAGGTGGAACGATGGTGGCATTCTCATGGTGGAAGAAAAGGGAAACCATTCTTCCAGTAGGAACGTGGAAGAGGAAACATCGGCAGCCCCTGCTGATTGAGGTGGGAAAGGCTGAAAGCAGACAGTCCACAGCTAGGATACCAGGTCTACAGATTTTTAAAAATTATTTTTAGAGAGCGAGAACGCGAGCGTGAGCAGGGGACAGGGGCGGCGGAAGAGAGAGAGAGAGAGAGGGAGAGAGAGAGAAAGACAGAATTCTAAGCAGGCTCCATGCTCAGTGCAGAGCCTGATGCAGGGCTCGATCCCATGACCCTGGGATCATGATCTAAGCTGAAATCAAGAGTTGGAGGCTCAACCGACTGGGCCATCCAGGCGCCCTAGTTCTAGAGACTTGAAGGACAATTCTGAGAGAGAGAGAGAGAGAATTGTCCAAGAAGTATTTGGATCCCAAAGCATGAAGTTCAGGAAAGAGCTAAATATCGTTTTCCCCATAAAAGAAAATCTCGGTTTTAAAAAATTAAAATCCTGAGATGGAAGGAAAATGACATTACATTGCCCCTACTTGCGTGCTGAGATCTCCTTCCCAGTAGAAGCAACCGGAACGTGCGTGGATGGATGACTGGGTCAACAAAACGTAGTCTCTACCTACAATGGGATATCATTCAGCCTTAAGAAGGAAGCGAGTTCAGACACCTGCTACAAACATCCGTGAACATCAGGGACATGATGCTGAGGGACAGGGGACAAATATTGTATGATTCCACTTACGTGGGGTTCCTAGAGGACTCAGATTCATAAAAGCCATAAATGGCCGGGAGGGGGATGGGCGTTTAACGAGCAGGGTTTCCGACTGGGAGGACAAAACCGTTCTGGAGAGAAAGAAGGTAGTGACCACCACGAGCAGCACTTTATATTGCGTGTGCCTCACACACACGTACAGAAAGAGCTGCTTCCACTACTGAGGGGTGTCACCAAACAAAGCGGCCTGAGGACGTCTGAGTCCTACCCCCTCCAACGCCCGCACACGCCGCCTCGGCCCTGGTGAGGCACAGTGCATTCATAAAGGACTCCGGGAAGTCCTAGATTGAAGGCTGTTTAATTCAATTAAATCAGGCATTTCCTCGACTGAATACAGACCCCTTTCTTTTCATGGAACACCATTAATAGCTCCGGGAGCAGCTGATAAAGAGATTCGTGCTGTCCAACATCCTTCTACCGATGCCTCGCTGGATGCTGTCGGCAAGCCTTAAAAGATAGTCCCTAACAGTTAAACCTGGGTAATATTGACTGATTACCGTAAATATTACAGTCAGCGAGCCTAGTGATTTCTTCAGCAGTAAAGACACTGGGGGTCAGAGAAGTCAAGCCCTGGCTCAAGATCAGCGGCAGAGACGAGCCAGGATGCCTGTGTCTCAAGAAATCACCTGCTATCCCTTCTGGGTGCCCCGATGTGTGAGCAAGTTACCTGAGGAGACTCAGAACCCCGAGGCTACTGAACGGAAGGTCGGAGACGCCACAGGGGACCCACCAGGATTGTCGGCTCCTGACATCGCAGAGCCCTTGAAGGCTGGTGCTCCCAGGCTCCCCTCCTCTGCTCCTTTCTCCAAAATAGGGCAGGGGGAGTTTAGAGACATCCCCTCCCCTACAGCAATTCGTGAATTTTCTTCAGGGAAGGCTCATCAGGGTGCTGACTAAAGCGCACATTCCAGTGAACTAAGTCAGACCCAGAGAGACGAACATCGCATGATCTCATTTCTATGTGGAATCTAGGAAACCTCAGCAAACTGAGGAACAGAGGTCAGATCCGGGGTTGTCAGGCTTGGGGGTGGGAGGGATCGGGCGAAGGCGTCAGAAGGTACAGGCTTCCAGCTGTGAAGTAAATAAACACGTGCTGGTGCTGTCACGTACAGCATGACTGTGGTCAACCACGCTACATGGTATATTTGAAAGTCGCTAGGAGGGGCGCCTCGGTGGCTCAGGTGGGTGAGCGTCTGACTTCAGCTCAAGTCATGATCTCACGGTTCATGGGTTTGAGCCCCGTGTTGGGCTCTGCTGACAGCTCAAAGCCTGCTTGGGATTCTCTCTCTCTCTCTCTCTCTCTCCCTCCCTCCCCTTCGTGCTCCCTCTCTGTCAAAAATAAATAAAAAATAAACGTTAAAAAATAAAGCGTCAGTATCCTCATCTATAAAAAATATTAAATAAATAATAAGATACAATACAGATTCTCAGGCCCATTCCCTGCAGACTCTGACTCAGTAGGTCTGGGGCAGGACTTGGGAAGGTTTGAGTATCTCTGACCTTAACACTTAAAAGAGATCATCACAGAAATTCTCTCTCTCCCTCTCTCTGCCCCTCCCCCTGCTCTCCCCAAATAAATAAATAAACATAAAAAAAAATAAAAGGGATCATAACAAAACATCCTCTGGTGTTCCCCAGAGTTTCAACAGAGCTGAAGTGATTGTCCGGATTCACACAGCTACTTTTTCTAACCGCTTTTAAAACAGACACAGAAGCAAAATACTCCTTTCCTCGAGGAAAAAGATGCAGGTTTGCGATTTCATTTTATTTTGTAAGTTGATTTACTTTTGAGACAGAGGGAGACAGAGCACAAGGGGGAAATGGCAGCGAGAGAGAAGGAGACACAGAATCCGAAGCAGGCTCCAGGCTCTGAGCTGTCAGAGCCCGACGCGGGGCTCGAACCCACGAACTGTGAGATCATGACCTGAGCCAAAGTCGGACGCTTAACGGACTGAGCCACCCAGGCGCCCCATTTTTTTAGTTTTTAAAGAAAAATCCATCTGTGCGCTCCCCTCTATCCGTCCCAGCAAACGGGCCCTGTTCCATCCTTCCCGGCCCAGGGGGAGTCAGTCTTTCTGTCTAGGTTCCCAGTCCCTTTCCTGCTCTTTCGGGAGGTCCAGCCACCCCGGGGGACATCCTGACCGCCATCTTCCTTGCTGGAGGCCCAATTCTGCCTGCAGCCCTGACCCAACTCGCTTCCTGCGTGTTGATGGACACCACATGGTGGCTGGCTCTGCTCGCCCACCAACTTCCTTCCGAGCACACGGCGATCTCAGGCTCTAACTATGCTGCAAGGGGAAGGGGGAGCAGGCAGCCCGGAGCTCTCCCTCCCCGAGGAGCTCACCCCCACCCACCCCAGCTGCAGGACCTGCGCCCCAGCAGGACGCAGGAGATGGACAAGAGGCGAGGCTGGGCACACACACGGCATTCCGTGGTCACTTGGCTGGGCCCCGCCAGAGAGCAGATGGAAAAGTCTGAGGACACTCAATTCCCCAAATTCCTTTTCTGAGCGCTACAAGGCTCAGGCTCAACAAGTTAGAGTCTTCTCAAATGAGTTAAAACCCAGCTCGTCCCCACGCACATCTACACCAGTTTTCTTTATTTTGGGTCACAGGAGGGGGTAGCTGAGCTCTAGATCCGTAGATCACTGGGTAGGCTGTGACTCCAGGATCCGTCCGCCTGCCTTTGCTGGTGACGCTCTGCTCCTGATGGGGGGAGCCCAGGGTCAGAGCTGCTCTGTTTGCGGGGTCTTCCCTGAGCGGGCTCCCCCCACGGGGGCCTCAACACTGCCTGGGGCCCTGGAGTCCTTGCCAGATAGAGGGACATGGCTAGGAGCCACAGATCTGGCTTTCGACCCTGGCTTTCTAGCTGCCTGGGGATAGCGCTGAAACTATCTGGGCTGTTTCCTATCTGGAAAATGGGCATAACAGTGTCTGGTTCAAGACGTCTTACACGAGAGGCTGTGTGAGTGTCCAGTGCTGGGCGCCCCGCTGAGCGCTCAGCAAATGGCAGCCATGATTATCTCCTTGAGCTCTCGGAACACATCTCACTCTTCCACGGCTCCCCTTTGCCACAAGGAATGCCACCAAGTACGCCAAGACGGGATCTAGACTGTGGCCATCACAGAGCCTAAGTAATGGCCATCCCGAAATAATTGATTCAATTAAGTAAAAATTCACTGCACGCGTGCACACAGGGCATTTGGGGCTCTTAATTTGTGGGTTTCCCAGTAAAATAAACTTGGGAGATATAAGGGTACTTGGAATTTGACCCAAGAATGAGTAATCTGAATTTTTTAAGGTTTATTTATTTGAGAGAGAGGGAGAGGGATGGAGAGGGAGAGAGAGAGAGAGAGAGGGGGAGAGAGAGAGAGAGAGAGAGAGAGAGAGAGAGAGAGAGAGAGAGAGAATGAGTGGGGGAGGGGCAGAGAGCAAGGGAGACACAGAATTTGAAGCAGGTTCCAGGCTCTGAGCTGTCAGCACAGAGCCCGATGCAGGGCTCGAACTCACAAATGCTGAGATGATGACCTGAGCCGAAGTTGGACGCTTAACCGATGGAACCACCCAGGTGCCCCAAGAACGAGTAATTTGATCTGTATTGCTAAGTTACTCTCCAGAAAGGTTGCATCCATTCACACTTGGACATAATTGTAGGAAAAGTGCCTGCTTCCCTACTCCCTCTTCAACAATGCCCACAGCAGGGGCACCTGGCTGGCTCAGTCGTGGAACGTGCGACCGACTCTTGATCTCGAGGTTGTGACTTCGAGTCCCATGTTGGGTGTAGTGATTACTTAAAAATAAATAAATGAACTTAAAAAATCCCCATAGCCATATTTTCTTTAAGGCATCACCAGTCTGATGAAACATCTCAATTGTCCTGATTGCTGAATCTGTGATTATTGATGCAGTTGAAGTTTTTTCATATTTGTCAGGGTTTTTGTATTTCTTCTTTGTGCTTTTCTTATTCATATCCTTTGCTCATTTTTCTTTTTTAAAATTTTTTGATGTTTATTTAGTTTTGAAGGAGAGACAGAGAGACAGAGCACTATCAGGGGAGTGGCAGAGGGAGAGAAGGAGACACAGAATCCGCAGCAGGCTCCAGGCTCCGAGCGGTCAGCACAGAGCCCGCCCGACACGGGGCCCGAAGCTGTGAATTGTGAGATCATGACCTGAGCTAAAGTCAGATGCTCAACCGACTAAGCCACCCAGGCACCCCTTGCAGTTGAACTTAATACCCAGACAATCACGAAAAGCCCTTCTCTGGCTCCTGTTTTCTCAGCTCCATCCATCTCCCATCACTCTATGCTCTCACTAGGCTTAGCGGCTCACCCTTCTGCAAACAGGCTCATGCTCGGCTCTCTGTCACTATGCACTGTGTCCTCCACCTGGACCTTGCTCCCCTGATCCGCTCAGGACTCTGGCTCATTCCTCCAGCTCAAAGCTCCCTGTCTGTGAAGCCCTCTCTGATGCCCATGGACAGATGGAGTTCCTTCATCTCCTGCTGGGTTTTGTACATTCCTATGATTACGATTGTATGTCTGTTTACATGATGGACTGTGGCCTTTCCCCTTTGAATTCCCATAACCCACCACTGTATTTTGGCTCAAGGTCATCACTCAAGAGAATGTATGGAGTCAAAGAGCATAACTGGGACGAGGCTGGAAAAGTCGGCTGGGGCGTGCCATGGAAGTCCTCGAACGCAGATGTCGGTGGGCTGTGAGCTGGCTAGGGCCAGCCCGGAGCTGTACTCATTCATCTGGCAGAGGAGCCATACTTGAATTGGAGGAAAGAAGCAACAGAAAGCCAGTGAACCAGTTGAGAGGCCGTTACATTTCAGGGCAGACAGAGGCAGGCCTGAATAAGGGTGGGTGGCTGAGACTTGGAAAGGAGGGCACATTGTTGAGGGATGATGCATGGTCAGAATGATCAGGACACTGAGGTTGGACAGAGCCAAAACTGTGACCAGGAGCCGAAAATTCTCATGGAATTGTCAGTGCTTTTAAGTGTTCTGTGTCATTTGCAAACATTCCAATGGATGTTGCCGTCAAACGTTAAGTGAATTATTACAATGTCGCTGATGACTGTTCTAGAACCAGGTGAGTTACCTCAGTGAAGTCTTCGTAATTGTTTCCTTGCCTGTGAAATGGGATCATCACGGTGTCTCCCCTATGGGGCTGTGGTGAGGATTAAGTGAGTTAACCCTTGGGACACACTTAGAGCGATGTCGTGCGTGCGGTAAGCACTCCACAACTGTTGGCTATTTGAAATATTATTATTCATATATTTCCACCCTGAGAGGCACCCATTAGTCCCTGTATCTAAGCAGCTCCCTACTTGTGACAACAAGTGAGTAGTCGTTCACAGGTTCCTGGAGACTTGCATGGGGCAACTCATGAAAGGCCTTCTGAAGGCTGTGACTGGGGGATGAAGGGCCACACAGATGGAGAGAGGGGAGGCCCCCCCCCAAGCAAGGGCCACTCGTGTCCTGAGAGTAAGAGCAGGATGCTATTTTTCCACATATTTTTCCCAATGTGCAAGGCTCCCAACATGAATTGAGAGGGGAAAAATTGGAACTTGAAGCCCTCTAGTTCTTCGAACCCACCATTAATCCTGCCATCTTGCCCATAAGGAAAGTGAGATGAACCAATGTGTTCATTATTGCTCTTATCATCTTGAAAGAAGAAATCAAACCATCCCGGGAGATGCCTGTCACAGATCCCGCCATTTTGCTCATGACGAAAGCGAACATATCAGAGGGCTTTAATTCTTTCCTCTTTCCCAGAACGAGGGTGAGAGGTGCCACTGTCTTTATCAAAGCTGCTATTGGTCCCCCTTGTGAACAGAGGTTCAAATGTCGAAGAGTCTGTGGAGCTATTCTGGAACTCTCCATCTGTTCTGTCCTTGCCTTCAGACTTGCCTGGTCCAGTCCTCCAGGACAGGATTCTGACGCTGTAAGGTCTTTGGTTAGCACTGCCATGTTTTGAGGGTCACACTCACAGTTAATGCCTTTGTGTTGGAACAAGGTCTCCACTGTGCCTCTGGGTGAAAACAAAATCCCTGAGACACAGAGCTGACTTCCAGAAAAGGCTCCCGTGCTAAGTCAGCCAATAGACTCCAGAGCTAATCGGAACCAGATGTGAGTTCTTTAACTGAAATATATTGCAGGTCACAGATTTATTTTTTTGCGAGTACCTATAATAACAATTAAAATCATAAAATGTGTTTTCCCTAGATATTTTCTCCTAGTCAACCAAGCAATATAGTCTGATAAGTTGGGGCCAACCTGTGCCAAAACCAACATATTTGCTTTGTTAGAAATCCGCAGAATGTGTCTGTCTGCGGAGGTGTGCTCTGGGCAGACGAGGGGCAGCCGCCAACATGCAAACAGTTTCCTAAAATATCCGCGCACGCAGGAATGATAAGCAGACTGCATAGATTTGCGGCTGGGAGGTGGGGAGAGAGAAAAGCCGGGGAGAGAGGAGTACAGTAAGTGGCATTAAGCATAATTCATGTAATGTGGCAGATACTTCCTGTGTTTAAAAAACGGGGTCTCCCAAAGAGCCCAGCAGCCGATGACTGTCTCCGCACCAGCATCTCTGCCAAGGTGAAACGCTGGGCTCGTGGCCACCTCTGGGAAGCATGACTAGGAAATTCACCAGGTCACCAGAGGAAGTCTTTTTACGGAGACGCGGTTTTGTTTTGTTTTGAAGACATTGTCTGGCTTTTCCAGGAGCTGATCCTCTGCCTTCCAAACAGCCCACTCAGCCAGTCGGGGTCAAGTGGCCCCACTTGGGTCCCTACTTCACGGACAGTGACCCAGCATGCAACTCAAAACACCAGAAAGCAGGGACCTCCCGGGCCCAGCATCCTCCGGGCCCGGGGGTGTTGCTTGACTTACTGGCATTCATTTCTATTCCACTACATCCCCTATTTCCCAGTACTAGACCCCCTCCGGGCATAGCCCCTTGTCTGTGTGTTGTTGTTTCTACAACCACTATTGTCTTTCATGCCCGCTTCCTGTTCTCCCTGCTTTTAGTAACAGCCACCCACCTCCATATAGGAAAACAGCCCTCCCCACTCTCAGCCCTGGGTCCCACTGGGGTTAATGACACCCACCCCCAATTACACACACATCCCCAGGCACCCTGGGTGGCACACCTCGTAAGCCTGGTCAAAGGATTAATGATGGATTCGATGTAGACATGGGATCAGTGGAGGTTTTAGACTTCAGGTCCTTTCTTTTAAAAAGTTCCCTTTTAGGGGAGCCTGCGGGGCTCAGTTGGTTAAGCAACTGACTTCAGTTCAGGTCATGATTTACGGTTCATGGGTTCGAGCCCTGCACCAAGCTCTGTGCTGACAGCTCAGAGCCTGGAGCCTGCTTCGGATTCTGTGTCTTCCTCTCTCTTTGCCCCTCCCCTGTTCTCTCTCTCTCTCTCTCTCTCTCTCAAACATTAAAAAAAATAGTTCACTTTTAGGGGTGTCTGGGTGGCTTGGTCGGCTAAGCGTCGGACTCTTGATTTCAGCTCAGGTCATGATCTCGTGGTTCAGTTTGTGGGATCAAGCCCTGAGTCAGGCTCTGGGGTATCAGTGCAGAGCCTGCTTGGGATTCTTTCTGTCCCTCTCTCTCTTTGTGCCCATCCTCTGCTTGCTCTCTCTCTCAAAATAAATACATAAACATTAAAAAGAAAGAAATTAATTAAAAAAATAAAAAGTTCCCTTTTAAAATAGTTAATACAGGGGCGCCTGGGTGGCTCAGTTGGTTAAGTGTCCCACTTCAGCTCAGGTCACAATCTCACAGTTTGCAGGTTCGAGCCCCGTGTCAGGCTCTGTGCTGACAAAGCAGAGCCGGGAGCCTGCTTCAGATTCTGTGTCTGTCCCTCCCTCACTCATGCTCTGTCTCTCTCTGTCTCAAAAATAAATAAAACATTAAAAAACAATAAATAAATAAATAAATAAAAGAGTTAATACGTTCACACAGTTCCAAAAAAAGTAAAGTTTAAGAAGCTAACGCCTAATAAAATAGGAAACTATGAGTCTATATGTTAAAAAATGAATACATTGAAAATCTGAGCTGTCATAGGACATTTTACGTAGTCTCAAAGGACCTCTCCGCAAAACACTCATTCATTACAAAGGGATAAATAGTAATTTTACGGAGGAGAATCTTGGCAGACAACACCCTAATGAAGCGATTCGCATTGATGATGCCATCAGCAATGCGACAAATCAAAATCACGTGTCACCTGACAGGATGCGATGTGAGAAGATCATCAATCACTGCTGTGATGGTCCTGCCCAAGATTCCAGAACCCAAATCTATCGTGAGGAAACATCAGAGGCACCCAAGTTGAAAGACATTCTCTAGGATTACTGTCCTGTAATCTCCATGTCCTCAACGGCGGACCCTCTCCAGACCAAAGGAGACCAAAGACAACTAAACAGCCACGTGATTGTGAACTGGATCCTTTCGTTTCTAGGAAGGACATTGTTGGGGCCCTTGGAGAAACGTGAACAGTGGAAACGTATCTAATGTTAATTTCCGGTTTTATTGGTTGTATCGTGGCTATGTCAGAGAAGGTTCCAGTTGCAGGGGATCCATCACGGATGACGGATGCATCATATAAGCAACTTATTCTCTCTCTCTTTTTTAAAGTTTATTTATTTATTTCTGAGAGAGAGAGAGAGAGAGCGAGCATGCATGAGCTGGAGAGGGGGGGGAGGACACAGAATCCGAAGCAGGCTCCAGGTTCTGAGCTGTCAGCACAGAGCCCGATGTGGGGCTTGAACCTGCAGACTATGAGATCATGACCTGAGCCGAAGTCAGACGCTCAGCCAACTGAGCCACCCAGGTGCCCCTCAGCAACTTATTCTCAAATGGCTCAGGAAAAAAAAGTTTTTTTGCTTTTTGGGTTTTTTTGTTTGTTTGTTTTGTTTTTGTTTTTTTGTTTTTTACCATACCTACAGCTTTTATATAAATTGGAGATTGTTTCAAAATAAAAACAATTGTTTGAAATTACCTGGTAGAAATGTTGCCTCTGATCCCTGACACCCCCCCCCCCCCCGCCAAAGTAGGTAACCATATAGCCTGGTGTAATCTCTAGAGACTCTCTCTCTCCTGTGCATGTAAGAACGAATAAGCCAATGCCTATGGCTTAAGAGGCACTGTTCACTACCAGGGTCTCTGAATCACAATCTTCTAGACAGTCTTAAAACTTTGCAGGGCTCAAGACCCATTCCTGGGTACCTTGTTCCTCATCCCTATGGCCCTTGGGGATTCCCAGTGTGGCATGTGGAACGTCTGTCTCACAGCGGACCCTCTCCAGGTCACCTTGCACTCTTGGTCAGCCTTCTTTCTCTCTTCTGTCATCAAAAGTCACACAGCTTTGCAGAAATAAAAGGGATTCCCGTTCAAATACCTCACCGGTCCAAGGCGACCAACCCATAGGAAACATATAATATGGGAGAATCTCATTTGGGGACACGTAGGGACATTAAGATTTTTTTTTTGAGTGTGACATTTCAAAGAGTTCGATGTATCCAAACTTTGATTGACATTAGGTTACTTCAAACAGATAGAGTCACCCACAAACATGTTTTCACTCTAACTGAAGAGAGAGACGAGGAAGGAAATGGGGCTGAGAGAGAAAACAGTTGAGAGAAAATTTCCGGCACACCCGCAGAGGCCAGTGGCCCCGTCGGCAGTCCTGACAGGACTGGCTTCCCGTTGGCTTTTCGTGCCGTAACCTGGGGTGTGGAAAGGGGGAATTTCTCCTTTTGAGACTGAGTCACGGAGGCCTCTCCCACAGCCTCTCCCACAGCAGAGCTTTCTCTGTACCTCATCTGTGGTAATGCCTCATCGATGCCCAGTTCAAGAGCTAAATTCCTCAGGAAGGAATTCCTAGTGTGCAAATTCTCTCCTGTCAGAGGCCTGTCTGTAGCTCAGGCTCTTGGTACAGATGCCTCATGATGTACGAGTTCCTCTCAGACACGTCCTCTTGTTTTCCACGGCACAGCTCCTCTTTGTGACTCCCATCATGGCTGACCCTCCTGTCGGTTCACACTGCTGTCATCCCCTGGCTGGGAACCAACGTGGCCTTTCAGAGACCTCCCTCCTCAGGGAAGCGGGGACTCTTTGTTTCCTTTTATCATTCAGCAAATGTGTTTGGGGAGTCCTCTGTGTGCCTGGCACCGGCGAAATGCTGAGGCTGCCATGGGGCAACAAGATGGCACCCAGTAGCCATGGTCCCTTCACCGGGCCTGTCGGAAGCCACGGGAGGCAAAGATTTAAACCGCACATTTAAATATTTCATTACGATGGTAGCCGGTGCCCTGACAGTGTTTCATATGAGAGGCTCCTGACTTAGTTTGAAGACGAGACGTCTAAGGGGAGGGAAGAAGGATGATGGGGAATTAGCCCGAGGACGAGGGGGTGTAGGAGAGCGAGGGGAACACGGAATCGCTGAAAGGTTTTCAACAAAGTAGGTTATAGGACACGATTTATGTTTTTTTAATGTTTATTGAGAAAGAGAGTGAGAGAGAGGGTAAGTGGGGGAGGGGCAGAGAGAGAGGGAGACCCAGAATCTGAAACAGGCTCCAGGCTCTGAGCTGTCAGCACAGAGCCCGACGTGGGGCTCGAACTCACGAATCGTGAGATCATGACCTGAGCCAAAATCAGACGCTCAACTGACTGAGCCACCCAGGCGCCCCTAAACATATTTTTTTTAATGTTTGTTTGGTTGTTTATTTATACAGAGTCCTAGTGGGGGTGTGGGACAGTGAGAGGGGGAGAGAAAATCTCAATCTCCAAGCTCAGCGTAGAGCCCGATGCAGGGCTCAATCCCACAACCATGAGCTCGTGACCTGAGCCGAAATCAAGAGTCGAACACTTAACCGACTGAGCCACTCAGGTGCCCCAGATTCTCAAACATCTTAACATAAACTCACCAGATGACTCGGCAATCCCGTTCTTAGGTTATACACCCCAGAGAAATTAAAGTGCGTGTTCATACAAAGACTTGTATCGAAAGCTCATGGCAACGATTTTCATGACAGCCCCAAACTGTAAACAACCCAGATGTTCATCAGCTGATGAAGGATAAACCAAATGTGACATACGCGTACAACCTAAGACGACTCAGCAATAGTATGAACACGACATCGGTGTGAAGTGCTGATGTATTCTCCAACATGCAGGACCCTCAGAAATACAGTGCTAACCAAAAGCAGCCATACTATGTAAGATTACATAGGGTATGGCTTTATTTATATGAAATTTCTAGAAAAGACAAAACTACAGAGCCAGAAAGCAGATCAGTGGTTGCCTAGGGCTGGCGGTGGGAGCACAGATTGGCACAAAATAAATCTTTGGGGTGACGGAAAAATTCTAAAACCTGGACTCTGGTGATGGTTGTATGACTATATAAGTTTTACTAAAGCTTGTCTGACTGTACCTTTAACACGGGTGGGTTTTATGAGATGTAAATTATGCCTTAATAAAGCTATTTAAAAAGAAAAAAGTCATTCATTGGGGGGCAGGATTAAAGATAGAAGACGATTTGGAAGTCTCAGAGTACCTTCTCTGGCGCTTTGTTCCTTAGCCTCTCCCCTCCAGAAGTCAACCTCCCTTAAAAAATAAACCCCAAACCCCCTCTCCATAGAAAAGGCCAGAATACTACCACATTCTTACACACTCTGATTCATCAGACAAAGCGACTGGCACGAGGAAACCACAATTAACAACTGCACTCGGGGCCGTGTTGACCGCACAGTGTATCTAAGAAGAAATGGGTGGGTACTTGCTTCATAGTCGTGGTCAATGCTAGCAGGTTTTGCCAAGACAAACACTGATAAAAAGCAGTTGGTCTTAAAGAGAAATTGCAAAGTCCCTTTTTAGTAACAGAAAAGTTGTTCCTAATTTTTAAATTGCAGTCCCCACTGCCACCCCCTCAAAGTTTCTAAATTCATAGAGTCTCTTCTCCACCCCTCCTTACCCTGGTATTCCTCTCCCCATCTAGCAGAGGGAAGGCAATGGCAAGCATATATCAAGGACCAAGTGGTTGAGTTTTCGAATGTCTCTAATTCCACCTCCCCCACCCCCACAACAACCCACTGTCTGTCCCTTCTTCCCCTCAATCCATCTTTCCAATATTGGTTCTATTTTTGGTATCACCCTTTTCTTCTCCTGGGTTCTGTTATTGTTGGACGGCCCTTATCGTTGGCGTCTGGGCCAAGAGTATAAATGGAGGCCTGGTCTGGTATCTGTCTAATTATTTAGAAATTGCAAACCAGGGGCGCCTGGGTGGCTCAGCCGGTTAAGCCTCGGACTTCAGCTCAGGTCATGATCTCACAGTTTGTGGGTTTGAGCCCCGCATCCGGCTCTGTGCTGGCAGCTCGGAGCCTGCTTGAGATTCTGTGTCTCCCTCTTTCTCTGCCCCTCCCCCACTCATGTCCTTTCTCTCAAAAATAAACATTTAAAAAATTGTTTTAATTAAAAAAAAAAAAGGAAATCGCGAACCAGAACGTCAAAGTGTTCAATAAAATACGTGCCTGTGTCCTACCTGACATTACGTTCATAACCTGGGAGGCCAGGTTTGAAATGACAATGCTCATACTCCTTGGAACATCGCGGTGGAATATGGAAGCTCAGGGACCGCCTGCGCATTCTCAAAGCCAAGCTCCATTGCGCCTTTCTTCTTCCATCTCACACCGCAAGGGGCCCCAAGGGCACAGCCGTGGACGCCCCGCCCCCACACGCAAGCTCCAGCTTGCTACACTGCCCTCCCCCACAACCAACCTCACCTTGGCCGCCCCTCAGGCCTTGGGGTGTGCCCCCCTCTAGAGACAAGATCCACCCTTGAAAGCATGGAACTGGGCAGCCCCCAAGTGGGCTTGGGGCCAACTGGGCAGGTCCCTTTGGAGTCCTGGGACTGAAATTGTGGTCTAGTAGGGAGGAGGGACACAGGACAAGCCTCTGGCTGAGAGGAACCCTTTATCCTCTGGGAGCAGGGCTGGAGGTGGGTCGGGGTTGGGGGCAGGGAGCCCTGTTGTCTTGGCCCGAGGGCAGTACTGATTGTCCCGATAGATCGTATGAATAGATTTCCTGATATTCATCCATCCTTGTGATTCTGGAATGAATCCTGCTTAGTCATGGTTTTTTATATACTGCTGGATTCCATTTGCTCATGCTCTCCATAGGAATTTTCCATCCATATTCAGAAGTGACATTGAACCCTAGCCTTCTCTGTTTGTGCTAACGTTGTTGGGTTTTGATATCAGGGCTATGCTAGTTTTGTTAATTGAATTGGGAAGCTTTCCATCTTTTTCTATGTTCTGTAACAGTTCTTTTCTTTTTTCCTTTTAATATGCGAGGCATTTATAAAAACATTCCCACTGTGAAAAATTCAAACCATACAGAAAAGGCAAAAATTCTCCTTGCCTCTCCCTTCAAATCCTAATCTCCTGAAGTGACCACATTACCCACTTGCTGTGTTTTCTTCCAGAACCTTTCATTTCCATCCATACATGTACCTATGAATAACATGGTGCTTTTTTTTTACATAAATGGGGTTAAATTCTACATACTGAATTTGTAGTCTTTAGGTTTTATGTGGCTTTTTTGTTTGTTTTTACTTAACAACATTATGTCTTGATGTCAGTACACAGAGACCCATTTCATCCCTTTAAGATTCTATAGAATTTATTTTTTATTTTTATTTTTTAAGTTTATTTATTTTTAAGTATTTATTTTTGAGAGAGTGCAAGCAGGGAAGGGGCAGAGAAAGGGAGAGAGGGTCTGAAGCAAGCTCTGTGCTGTTAGCACAGAGCCCCATGTGGGGCTCAAACTCATGAACTGCGAGATCATGACCTGAGCCAAAGTCGGACGCTCAACTGACTGAGCCACTTGGGTGCCCCTTAAGTTTACTTATGTTGAGAGAGACAGAGAGACAGAGAGACAGAGAGAGAGAGGGCGAAAGAGATAATCCCAAGTGGGCTCGTGGTGTCAGCACGAAGCCTGACCTGGGGCTCATGCACCCATGAGATTATGACCTAAGCCAAAATCAAGAGCTAGATGCTTAACCAACTGAGCCACCCAGACGTCTCTAGAATAATTTATAGTATGGGTATTTTTAATATATATATATTTTTTAGACAGAGAGAGAACAAGAGGGAGAGAGGGGTAGAAGGAGATAGAGAATCTTAAGCAGGCTTCATGCTCAGCACAGAGCCCAACATGGGGCTCAATCCCACAACCCTGGGATCATGACCTGAGAGCCAAAATCAAGAGTTGTACGCTCAACCGACTGAGCCACCCAGGTGCCCCTATAATAAGGGTATATTTAATTTTTGTAGTGTTTATTTATTTTTGAGAGGGAGAGACAGGTGCAAGCAGAGGAGGGGCAGAGAGAGAGGGAGACACAGAATTTGAAGTGGGCTCCCGGCTCTGCATGGACAGCGAGTGGGGCTTGAATTCATGGAACCATGAGATCATGACCTGAGCTGAAGTCGAATGCTTAACCAACTGAGCCCCCCAGGCCCCCCAATATGGGTATATTTAAAACTATTTTCCATCTGAGGGACATTTAAGCGGGTTCCAAAATTTCTTCATTATTGTGGTGCATTAAATACTTTTCATAGCATTTATTAACTGTCTGACTTTACCCTATGTAATCATCTGTTCGTTGGACTGTTCCTTTCCGGATTGTTCTGTCTGGCCCCTACTAGAACTTGAACGACTGCTTCAGAGAAGCATACACTTTTAAAAAGTTTCTTTATTTTGAAAGAGAGAGAGAAAGCATGAGCAGAAGAACAGCAGGGGGGGGGGGGAGAGAAAATCCGAAGCAGTCTCCACACTGTCAGCACAGAGCCCGACGCAGGGCTCGATCTCACAGACTGTGAGATCATGACCTGAGCGGAGAGATCAAAAGTCGGACGCTTAATTGACTGAGCCACCCAGTGCCTCCGAAAACCCTTTTTCTGATGCCCTTTTCTTGTTGTGTTTAAAACTGTGTCTGGTATCCAGTAGGCACTCAATAAATATTTATGGAATAAACAGATGAATGAAAGACCATTTTTGCAAATGGCTCTTTGGATGGATAGGCTACTGATTCTTCAGATTAGGTACCAAGCGGTGAAGCTCTCGGTGGGGGTGGGGGGTTGGGGGGGGAGCGGCGTTAAAATTTCAGTAGATATTGTCCAATGTCCCCAGACCCCCAGTCTGACCAGTTTATACTTCCAGTGACACCCAAAAGAATTCACTTCCTCTCTGGCCAACGTTTGCCATTAACACTCTTAACTCTTTGTTCAATATAGGAGTGAAAAAAAAATGGTATCTTATTGCTGTTCTAACTTGCCCTTCTTTGGATGATTATGTTTTTATTTCTTGGCCCCGTGGAAATCCTTACCTGCAAACTATTGTTTCTGATTTCCCCCCACCCCCCACCCCTTAATTGCTTGTACTTTTCTTACTGACTTGTTGGAGATTTTTATTTTGGAAAAAACTGCGGCCAGCATGTTCTCTTAACCTGTCGCTTTTCACTTAATTCCGTTTCAAGTCTCCATTAAATACATTCTATTTTAATGAGTCAAACTTGTGAGTGTTTCCTTTATGTGTTTTTTCCCCCCCAAGTGGAAACTTGTCTAATATCAGACTCACCTCTGTGGATAATGAGAACTTTTCATACGCAGGGTGGCTCAGTCGGGTTGAGCATCTGATTCTCGATTTCGGCTCAGGTCGTGATCCCAGGGTTGTGGGATCGAGCCCTGCATCGGGATCTGTGCTGAGTGTGGAGCCTGCTTAAGATTCTCCCTCTCTCTCTCTCTCTCTCTCTCTCTTCCTCTGCCCTCTCCCCTACTCAGTCTCTCAAAAAAAATTAAAAATAATTTTCATACTCAGTCATAAAGAGTACCTTTTCAAAATGATATTCTTTAAATACTGATTAGACTTTTATTTAAGAGGACAGAAAGAAGTGATTTTTCTTTTCATTGCAGTGGAACGTGGCTTTCTTTATATGCCACACAAGGGACCTATCCTACAAGCCCAATGTCACAGCGCACCCTAGTCTGTTAGCATTATCTGTCCTTATCTGTCCCTTAGTCCTCCCGTGTTCACAGACAGACTCCAAACGACGAAAATGACCTGTGGGACTAGGTGAAAGCCGGCTTCAAGGACACAGAAGTTGATGGGCACCCAGGAGCGCACGGGAGGGCAGACCCCTGCTGCAGGCAGATGGTCTGACCGCCGGCTCTTCCTTATTCACACCATAATCTGGTAGCTCCCGATTATGCGTGCAGGGGGGACGGGGAGTTAAAACACGGGTTAGGTCTCGTCCTTGAAGTCTGTTATTTCTTACGGTCGGACTCTTGGGTCCCTGGTCTAAACTTTTATTTATTTATTTATTTATTTATTTATTTATTTATTTATTTTTTGTCTTTATTATTTTATTTTGAGAGACAGAGACAGAGAGCGAGCGGGGGAGGGGCAGAGAGAGAGGGAGACAGAATCCGAAGCAGCTCCAGGCTCTGAGCTGTCAGCACAGAGCCCGTCGTGGGGCTTGAACCCACGGACTGCGAGATCATGACCTGAGCCGAAGTCGGACGCTCCACCGACTGAGCCCCCCAGGCGCCCCTGGTCTAAACTTTTAAACCGGTAAGTTGAACGTCTTTTATTTCCCTCTCAACAATGCCATTCTAGTCTAACTTAGGGCTGGGGACTCAGCAGCTGTCTGGCAACAACTCCTCCTCCCCCTTCTTTTCTCTCCCTGCACCCCTCCCTCCTGCCCTCTTTCTTCCTTCTTTCTCTCCTCGCTTCCATCTTCCTCCCCTCCCTTCTCCCCTCCCTCCTCCTCCCCTCCTTCCTCCCCTCCCTCCTCCCCTCTTGCCTCCCCTCCCACCTCCTCCCCTCCCACCTCCTCTCCTCCTTCTCCCTCCTCCTCTCCTTCCTCCCCTCCCTCCTCCTGTCCCTCCCTCCCCTCTCTCCTACCTCTCCTCCCTCCTCCCTCCCCTCCCTCCTCTCCTCCTTATTCCTTTCCCTCTCTCTCCTCCTCTTGTCCTTCCCCCATCCCTTCCCTCTTCCTCTCCCTCCTCCCCTCCCTCTCCTCCTTCTCCTTCCTCCTCTCCCACACTCTCTCCTCCCTCCTCCCATCCCTCTCCTCTCCTCCTTCTCCCTCTTCCCCTCCTTCCTAATCTCCCTCCTCCCCTCCCTGCTCTTTCTCCTCCTGGATCATCAGCAGCCCCTTTTTGAGCAAAGCCCAACTATGGGGTCAGTGGTTCTCAACCAGGGGACACACAGCAGAATCGAAAGAGCAACTTTAAAAAAAGAAAACAAGAGGCTCCTGGGCTCTATCCTACATTTGCTGAATCAGAACCACCAGCGGCAAGGCCACGGGTTCTGAGATGTCTCACATCTCCCGGGCGACGCTGATGCGCCTCGAGGGTTGAGAATACCCATCCTGAACCTGAACGTATGATTTTATCCTTGAAGAACAGCTAAGCCACTGACCGAGGAAACAGCCAGCCAATGTGACTAATTCTACAGGACGGATGACCCAGTTTCTTCAACAACAATAACAAAAAATGACACGAAGACCAGAGCAGGCGAGCGGAACGCCTCACAAATGAAAAGACTCGAAACATGTCACCCTGATGCCGTGTGCAGACCTTGTCTGGACCCCGATTCGAACAAAGCCAGAACAGGCAGTTTTGAGGCAACCAGAGGAAACAGAACACGGATTACTTTATATTAAGGAATTACGGTTAGTTTTGTTGGATGTGATGTTAGTATGACGATTGTGTTAAAAAAAAAAAAACAACAAAGTCCTTATCTGATAGAGATAAAAAACTGACGTATTTATGGGTGATATAACATATCTGAAATTTCCTTTAAATATTCCGGGAAACAAAATAAAAAACAACCCCATGGGAGGGGATCATGACGTGCTGCTGGCTGTTGAGCCAGGGTGCTAGGTATGAGCGGGTTCTCGGTACCACATTCTCTATTTTTGCACATGTTTGAAAACTTCAAGGGGCGCCCGGGGCGGCTCAGTCGGTTAAGCGTCTGACTCTCCATCTCTGCTCAGGTCATGATCTCGCGGCTCGTGGGTTCGAGCCCCGCATCGGGCTCTGCACTGCGCCGAGCCGGATGGTGCAGAGCCTGCTTGGGATTCCGTCGCTCCTTCTCTCTGCCCCTTCCCCAACCTGTGTGCTCTCTCTTTCTCTCTCAAAATAAAGAAACCTTAAAAAACAAAAGAAGGTAGAAAGAAATGCAGGAGGAGGCAGGGAGGCTGACCCTACATGCTACTTTCCTTTGGTTTGGTTTGGTTTTTCTTTTCTTCCTGCTCAGCAGAGATGGGCTGCTGTCCTCTCTCAGCTGCCCAGTGTCCCCTCATCTTTGGGCCAATCACTAGTTTGTGCTCTTACTAAACAAAGAGGCAGGCTTTGAGACCCACTCTTCGGCAGCCCATGGCAGAGGGTAGGGGGAGACACCACGCTGCTTGTGTCTTAATTAAGGAGCGTGCGGAGGAGGTCTCTCCGCATGGCCACAAGGACCCTCCCAGAACTGGTCGCCTGGTTTAGCCTTGACCTCCCCGATGAGACGGCCAGGAATCAACGCGGTGCGCGCTCACCAATCATGGCACGGGGGCATGTAAGCTCTAGAATTGTATCCCAGTGTCCGCGTGTGGTTAGCGACCTTGGCCAAGTGATTTAGCTTCTCTGGGCCACAATCCTCTCATCTTGAAAGTGGGCAGGGGGGACGCCTGGGGGGCTCAGTCAGTTAAGCGTCCAACTTCGGCTCAGGTCATGATCTCACATTAGTGGGTTCGAGCCCCGCGTTGGGCTCTGTGCTGACAGCTCAGAGCCTGGAGCCTGCTTCAGATTCTGTGTCTCCCTCTCTCTCTGCCCCTCCCCGCTCATGCTCTGTATCTCTCTGTCTCAAAAATAAATAAAACGTTAAAAAAATTTTTAGAAAGTGGGCAGGGTAGCAGAACCAAGTGAAGTCACATGTCTTCAGCACCCAGCACAGCGTGGGTGTGTCATCACTGTCGAGTTGCGTAAATAATCTCACTGGTCTTTATGAAAGCTGTCGAGCTCCAGACTTTGTGGTTGAAGAGACTGGGGTTTTAAGAAATTAGGAGCGCCGAGGAGTGGGCTCTGGTAATTCGGGGCAGACACGGGTGGGAGTCAGGATTCTTACTCCCAGGCCGGGGCTCGTCCTTCCTGACCAGCTAGGTCCCATCTGCCTCCTGGTCAGTGGCTTTAGTTGGGGGCCCTACGGCTGGCGCAGCCTGCGATCAGGAGCAGGGGGGCTCGAGTCACATGTCCCAGGAAGAGCCAACTTGCTTTGTAGCTACGCGCACGTCAGGTCACCGGGGCGCCTTGGGGAAACAGATAAATATCCTATCCCACGCCTGACACCTACCGCAGACCATTACGTGACAAGGCACTGGGCCTGGACGCCAGCGGTTTATTAAAGTTGCCTTGAGTTTCTCGGGTGCAGGGAGCAGTGTGTATACCTGGAAGAACATGGCCCTATTATTTGGAGCGAACTAGAAGACGGAGGTCACCAAAGCCACACCTCACCCAGCGTGCGTGTGCTCGGAAGTTCGCCTCCGGACACCTCTTCCTCGCCCTTCACACTGGGGGCTCGGCCGCCCCTGTGAACACCCTCAAACATGCACACGTCACTCATGAGCTGGTCTAACCTTGATCCGTGTGTGTTTCGGCTTTCGGCTCGTGTCACCATCCTGGCAGGTAAACATGCCACCTGTGACGAGAGCCTGGAGCTCCGGAGAAGTTCCGGGCTGGAGGCACGAACCTCAGAAATCCGGATACCGCAGGCAGGATGGAGAAGTGAAGCCCTGACATTGGCTTTGGGGGAATTCCAGTATTTATTGATTCAGGTCTCTTGGAATTCCAGGGAATGGCTGGCCCTGTGGGGACCTTCAGGTCCCTGGGAGGGCCGGGGGGGTGTCTCCTGCTTGGTCACACAGTCCAGGAGGGACCAGCCTCCGACATCTGGCAGGGGCAGGCTCTGGGAGCTGGGGGGTCTTGTCCACACTTTGTCGCCTGCCCAGCCTCGCACTCATCTGCACCTGGCCAGCCTCACCTGGACTGGAGGGGCAGGGGTTGGGGGTGGGGTGGAGGCAAATGAGGAGAGTCAGCAGAAGGGGCTCCTCTGGGGTGGCTGCATGCGAGAGACTTCAGGGGGGCTAGGAGGGAAGAAGGGGAGAGGAGGCGGGGAGGGTCACAGGATCAAGGAAGGGAAAGGGCCCGATCTCTTCACCCCCACATTCCTCCCGGCATTTTTTTTTCGTTCCCTTGGTTATAGAAGAATAGCAATTAGCAAATTCAGTAAAAAGAGCCAGAAATGGAGATTGTTTGCGCATTTGGGGGCCAACATGCATTAGCGCAGGAATGTGACCAGAACTATATATAACCCCTCGCTCGGCCCACCCACCTGTCCGGCCGAGTGAGCGATGGTCTGTTTGTTCTGAGCTGGTATGTAGCTCATTTCGCTCTGGGAGCCCACCATCTGGGCCCGAGCCTCGCTGCCAGTAGCTTTCGGTGACCATATATGGCAAAATGATATATGTGATAAAAAGAAGCCAAATTCTCCAGTTGCGTCAGCCCCCGGAGCATGCAGCCTGCCTGGCTCGAACCCCCTGCAGCCTGGCGCTCCGGGTCTGCAGCCCCCCCCTACCCCTGCCCTGGAAACCCCAGGGGCTCAGGGAGGCCCCGCCCCACTCACCCAGGCCCGCACAGACTCCCCTGTGAGTTCGGGGTGGGGAGGATGATTAGGGGATGCTCGGAGCTGCAGTGTGTTTGGTCCTGGCCCCAAACCAGGAAGATTAGAAGTTAGGAGTGATAAACCCACATTCTTTCCGGAGAGCAGCCTGGTGTGATGCCAGTGTGAATGCGGGTAGCGGGGTGGGGGGCGCAGTCCCCCCTGCAAGTCCAAGGATATAATGAACCCTCCTTCCTCAGAAATCCCTACAGCTGCCTTGACCTTAACCCACCAGGAGAAAGTTTAGGCTAGACTGTTTAACTAGGGGAAAGAAAAGAAAAAAAAAAATTTTCTTTTTTTTTACCCTCTCCAATTCTTTCTCATCCCACTGCCCTGTCCCCAGCAGCCAAACCCCACGGCTGCGTTCACCCCCTGTGCCCCGAGTTCCCACCCTGGGCCAGGCGCCGAGCCGGATGCTGTGGGGAAGGTGACCAACACAGGCAATGGCCTGGCGCCCGCAGCCCGCCCCTGGGACAGGGCAGGAGACCCAGCCATTGCCCTAGGGGACATCCAGCCCAGACTCAGGGGCTCAAGGAGGGTCTTGGGAGGAGGTGACACAGAGAAGAGCCTTAAAGGACAAGCATTAATTTGCCTCATAGTGGTTGGGGGCTGGGAACAGAAATTCGAGGCTTAAGGGCAAGAGCTGGGCGAGTGTGGGGCGATGGGAGGCGGGGAGGTGGGCAGGGGCCAGAGCACGGAGGCCTCTTCCGGGAGGCGCTAAAGGGTCTGGACCTCTGCTCACCTCCCCAGCCTCCTGTGGCATCTGAGCCCATGCCCCCGTCCCCTAAAACACCCACACACCAGGTCCGGCACACACACCAACAGTCAGCACGGGGATGTGCGCACAGGGATGCGCGCAGAGACGCGCGCTCCTGCCCACCCACTCTTCCGTGACATAAACAAGGAAACTTAGCAGAAGTGGAGAAGAGGACAACGGAGTCCAAATGAGAACCAGGGAGAGAAGGCAGGCCTGGGGACGGCGCTCTGTCAGGAAGCGGGGCGTGTGTGCGGGAGGACCGGAGTCACTGGAAGGGGGGTGGACATTCTAGCAGGGTCTGGGCTCCCCTCCCCCCCCCCCCGAAGGCACAGACAGGAAGGGAGACAGCTGGTCCCCCGAGGTGGGGTGGAGGACCTGAGCAGAGGCTAGTAGCGCGGGCTCCTGACATTGACAGTTCAGCTCAGGATGTGTGTGTCTGTGTGTCCCTGCTTTGGGACAGCCACCGCACCTGCCCACCCCCCCACTTCAGCTCCACTTCTCTGAGCTCCCCCAGAGGCGGGAGGTCCCTGGGGAGCTGCTCTGGTGTGGCCCTGCAGGAAAATAGGGGCTGGGGGCCACGCCTGGCTTTCTGCCCTCCAGGGTGCATACATTGACCGGAAATGTCCCTGGACATGCTAGAAAGCATGAGAGCCCGTCCTGAGGGGTGCGTCTCATCACCGAACATGCCTTCAGAGACCTGTGTCCACGGAGCGTTCAGAGAGGAGGATAAGACTTTAGGGTTCGCTCGTTGCTTCCTCCAGGAAGGCCTCCTCGGCTCTCCGGGGCTGCGTAGTATTAAAGGCCCAGCAGGAACAAAGTGCAATGTCACTTATGACCCAGACCGGAAATCACGCATTATTACTTCCACTGTATTCTGTGGCCTCACCGAGTCACCTTGATAGGCTATGGAAGGGGCAAGTGGGATCTTTAAGAGCCGTCTTAGAGGCTGGTCACTAAGTCTGGGGTAATTTGTTAGGCAGCCTTAGAAAACCAAGTGGTGGATGCCCTTGAAAGGGTACCTGGGCCCAGGGTGACGGGTGCATAAAGTTGGGTGGGGCGAAACTCTGGGTCTCTATAATTAGGCAGAGTTCTTTCCATTTCCACAGGCAAAAAATTCACTTTGAAACGAAGTATCGAGAGAACTCTAATTGGCTCACTTTGCGGAAAAGCCCAGAGACATAGTTGTGGCTTCAGGAATAGCTGAAAACAAGATTTCTGTAGAAAACGCACGATGGATTGTCCGAGGGCGGGGACGCACTGACAGAGGTGTGTGGAGGGAGGAGGGGTCCGTCCTAGAGAGGATGACGGGTCCTTGGAGGCTCACTGCACTATTCTGTTTTTTGTATACGTGTTCAAATGTCTATCGCGAAAGTGAAAAGGGGCAACAAAGAATCAGAGTGGGCACGCTTCTGACAAGGGCGTCACTTTCTCCGTCTGTCTCTCTTGCTTTGCACACACATGATCGACCACACTCAGCTGCACATCACGACCCTTTCAAAGCACGGAGAGATTCTCTGCATCGAGTTGCCCCAGAGACGTATCTGGACACACACACATGCACCCTTTCCCCGAAGTCCCCAAGACTTTGCCCATGACAAACCCTCTCCAACAGCCCTCTTCTTGCTATGGGGAGTCTGTTCCCCTCTGACCCCCATATCCGTCACGTCTATTTGCTGCTATCGGACAGATCGGTCCAAACCGAGGAGACCTGCCTCGCCGGAGAGGTTGGATTAGATTCTGGGGACAAGGATGGCGTGTGTCTTCTTGACTCCTCTACCTGCGGGGCTCAGGCTTGGCCCATGGTACGTGCTCTGTAAATATCTGTTGAATGAATGCATGAAATATTTTCAAGAAAGAGGGGGTTGTAAGGCTCCAGAGGGTCCAGAACTGGAAGTCAGAACGGAAGCCACCCCAGGGACCACCAAGACTCGCTGCAGACTTCCCCCTCCCGCCGCTGCCTCGCTCCATTCCCTCCTTCCCACTGCCTCTCCCCTGCTTCCTCTGCTGGCTTGTCTCCACCACATGCCGCAGCCCTCCCCGATCCGCCTTGTGGCACCCCCTCCTGCCGGTTTCCAGGTCCCGCCTTCCAGGAACCTCATATTGTCCCTGACGCCCTCCTCTTGTGTATTTAAGCCCTTCTTCCTAACTAGATTCTTGCCGTCAACATCTGAACGTTCTCTAGCTTCTCCCGCTGAGAGAACACGCGAGTCGTCTCCGCACACACGTCCTTTCTCTTCCAGGTATACGGCCTTCCCTTCCCCACCAGCGTCTTCAAAGTGTGTCCAAACATATTCCGTGTTCCTGTCTCCACCTCAGACTCAGTTCTTAACCATTCCACTCCGGCTGACATACCGGTGACATCCTCATCATTCGCATCCTCATCTCACGCGACCCCTCAGGCACATCGGACACAGTTGACCCATCTCTTCGGGAAGTCATCTGGTCCCAACCCCACCCCCGGTTGCTCCATCTCAGCCTCTTTTCACGGGCTCATCCCCTCTCCCAGGCTGGTGGCATTTCTTAAGGCCAGGTCCCAGGGCCCCTGTGGTGTCCACTCTGTCCTCTCTCATGGGGCAGGTCACTCGCATTAGGTTATTTAGGCTCTCCTCTTACTAGGTGTATGTCTGTGGCTCCTGAGACTGTCACTGTCCCTTCTCCTCCCCTGCTGAGAACACGTGAGGACTTCCCCATCTCCTTGGGACGTGGTCATGGACATGAGCACAAGTGAAATATGTCATTTCAGGGCAGAAGCTTTAAGAATCAGTCCGCAATTTACCATGTCTCCTTTCTCTGCCGAAATCCTAGTGAAAGCATGTGTCAGGATGGATGTTTCATCAGCCTGATCCTTGAGTGTCTGTGACAAGCAGAGCCTTCCTGAGCACCTACTTTTGGATAGATGGCAAAGGAGGAAATAAATCGTATTGAATTCAGATATGGAGACCTGGATTCTGTCCATCTATCCATCCGTCCGTCCACCCATTCATCCGTCCACCCATCCATCCGTCCACCCATCTACTTATAATAATGATGTCTTTGTTAAGTTTTGGTGTTAGGGTATTACTGGCCTCATAAAATAAATTGATGAGGGGCGCCTGGGTGGCTCAGTTAGTTGGTTGAGCGTCCAACTTCGGCTCAGGTCATGATCTCACTGTTCATGAGTTCAAGCCCCACATCGGGCTCACTGCTGTCTCCCTCTCTCTGCCCCTGCTCCGCTCTCTCTCTCAAAAATAAATACACGTTTAAAAAAATAAATTGGGAAATATTCCCTCCTGTTCCATTTTTTTTTTCTGACAGATTGTGTAAGTTTGGTGTCACTTCTTCCTTAAATATTTGATAGAATTCACCAGTGAAACTATCTGGGCTTGAAGTTGTTCTTTGATTTTGTTTGTTTGTAGGAAGGGTTTTGATCATGAATTCAATTTCTTTGATAGATAAAACTCTTTGGATTTTCAATTTCATCCTATATCAGTTTTGGGAAGTTGTAAATTGTTAAGCAATTTGTCCATTTATCTGCGTTGTCAAATTTATTGGCATAAAGATCATAATGCTTTATTGTTTGGCTGTCTTATCTTATAGGCTCTGTGCTGACATCTTCCCTTTTGTTTCTTACATTCATAATTTATTCTCTTCCTCTCTCTCTCTCTCTCTCTCTCTCTCTCAATCAATCTAGTTAGGAATTTACCAATTTTCTTGATATTTTCAATGAATCAACTTTTGGCTTTGTTAATTTTCTGTTCCTCTGTTTTCTTTTTTTTTTAATTCTTTTTTAAATGTTATTTATTTTTGAGAGAGAGAGAGACAGACAGAACACAGCAGGGGAGGGGCAGAGGGAGAAGGAGACACAGAATCTGAAGCAGGCTCCAGGATCCAGGCTCTGAGCTGTCGGCACAGAGCCTGATGTGGGGCTCGAACCCACGAACCGGGAGATCATGACCTGAGCCGAAGTTGAACACTTGACCAACTGAGCCACCCTGATGCCCCTGTTCATTTGTTTTCTGTGTCACAAATATTTGCTCTTATTTCCTTCCTTCCTTCTACTTACTGTGGGTTAACTTTGCTTTTCTTCCTCTAGCTTTTTGAAGTAGAATCTCAGACTATTGATTTTGTATCTTTCTTTTTTTCTAATAAAGCTAAATATGTTCCCTTAAGCACCCCTTGATTTTGATGGATTATATTTTCATGTATCATTCGGCTCAAAATATTTATTTTCTAATTTTCCTTGTCTTAAAAACAAGACAACAGGCTCCAATGGGCTTATGCTAAGCCCTGTGTCACCAAACCAAGATTCAACTTTTTTTTTTTTAGAAAAGTTTTAAGTTTATTTATTTTGAGAGAGAAATGGAGAGAGTGCCAGTGGAGAAGGGGCAGAGAGAGAGAGAGGTCGGGAGAGAGGATCCCAAGCAGGCTCTACACCACCAGAGCCTGAAGCAGGGCTCGAACTCATGAATTGTGAGATCATGACCCAAGCCAAACTCAGACGCTTAACCGATGGAGCCACCCAGCCGCCCCCAAGATTCAACTTAATTACAGTCTCGAGCCAGTCAGTCAAGGATCACCTGATCAGAACCAATGGTCATCTGCCTGATAGATTCCCGCCGTCCATTAAAGGAAAGTGACCTTGTAATAACCAACATACTTTCATTTTTTTCCCAGAACTTCCTTTTTCCTACGCTCCTCTGCATATAAAAGTCTTTCATTTTGTACAGCCGCTCGGAGCTCCTTTCTATCTGCTACATGGGATGTTGTGGATTCACGAACTGTTGACTAAAGCCAACGTGATCTTCCAAAACTCAACTTCCGTTGAGTTATGTTTTTCAACAAGAAGGAGATGCCCTAATGGTGTGAAGGGGGGAGGGGTGGGGAGCCTGTGAAGGGGAGAGGGAAGGATGAACTTCAGATTACACTGCAGCCTTGAGTGTCCCCGCCAGCAGAGTGGCCCTGCCACAGTGTCCCCACTGAGCTCCGTCTGTGGGTAGGAGTGACCTGGAGAGGGAGCCCCCATGGTGGGAACTCTGAGGCTGATCTGAAGGTGTGGCAGCTGGGGGCTCCCAGCCAACCCCGTTCCTCGCAAGAGGGCCTCTGGAAGGGACAGGCGAGTAGCCCCCCTTTCTTGGCCACACGCCTCCCTGAACTAAACCACGTTCCTCTGATACATACGGACATAGAACCATGTTCTTTCCCTTCAGGAACTTACTATGGCTGCAACTACACCACTGGGGAGCGTTTCTGGTTTGTCTCTCCTTGAGAACAATTGCAATAGATGCTTCGCCACTGTGTCTCCCATGCAGGGCGCCGTGTCCTAAGTGAACAAGGGACTAGTAATCCGGACTCTCAGAATTCCCTAGGAGCAGCCTGGCCACCTGGGGGCCACGGTGGGGAGGGCAGTGGCGCAGTACACATCTGGGTGCACGGCGGCTATTTTGAGAATGGGCACCTCTGGACTTTTTGTGTCTCTTTCTCCTTTGTGACCTCCACCTGATGGGCCCCAGAGACTGGTTCTGGTCATGAGGAGCAGCGGAGAGGTCTGTGAGTTCCCATCCCCCGGAAACAGCTGGAAGCCTTCACACCTGATTTTATATATGCCTAGCGTGTCCCCTTACTCTTTCCTCTCCTTCCCCCCAAACCCGCCCTTTGTTCTGTTTTCCTCTGAGATGTTTCAGCCTGGACGAAGGCAGCCTCTCAGGGCCCGTGACTTCTTTCTGGAACTTACTAACATGGGGTGAAAAATATAGCCTCGTGTTAGGAACGTGGGCTCTAGATTCAGATCCCAACTCCCTCCCGTCCGAGCAGCAGGACTCTGGGCGAGTCACTTAACCTCGCTGGACCTCCTTTTCTCATCTGCGGAATGGAAATAGCAAAACTGCAAAACCACAATGCTATGAAGGGTAAACAGAATGTCTGTGGCTCTATACTCAAGGCACTTTAGGCTTAAAGGCTCTGAGAAGTCCTGCAGTGAAACAAACTCGCTTTCCCCAAACATATTGGACAACAGGTTGACAAAGGCCAAGGGCACCTGCGATCCCAGTGTTCCACGGAGAGCAATTTGGGAAATTCTGCCCTAGAGAGTTAGAACGGACCTTCAGAACGATTGCAGATGAGATCCAGATGGGCCTGGTCTCCTGCAGAATTGTTCTGGGTTGAGGTTGCAGGGTTATGCCTCTGGATTTCATCGAGGGACGCTGGGACTCGATGTGTGACAGGACTGCTGCTCTCAGGGATGTGTGGATGACATTATGTGATGCTCTTCCCTTTACTTATTAAAGGACCATTTCTTGGGTCAAACTGGTCATGCTTATAGAGGCACGGAATTTTCTTTTTTTGTTTATTTATTTGAGAGAGAGCAAGTGTGAGCAGGGAAGGGACAGAGAGAGAGGGCAACAGAGGGAGAATCAGAAGCAGGCTCCCCACACCGCGAGCGTGGAGCTCAATGTGGGGCTCGATCCCACGAACTGTGAGATCATGGCCTGAGCCGACATCAAAACGGTACTAGGCTCGGAGGGAGGTGATGTCTCCTTGTGTAGAATTGGCCTAGCAGAGGGCCGCCTGGTGGGGACCAGGAGGGACTAGGAGGTTCCTTGTTTCTTAGCTCCTCCTCCCAGCCTGGGCATGTGGAAGGAGGCGACAGAAAGGCCTGCTGGCTCAAGGTCAGGGGTTAATAGGCTTGAGTCCAGATGACAAGCAGCTGGCCGAGACACAAACCGAGGACGCTTCCTCCCCTTCCCGGTGATTGCAGAGATGAGAAGACAGGGCAGGAACTTGCCACAGACGGCAGAGAGACCAGAGGACTTTGGAACGCGCCCAAGGGGCCCAGCTCGGAGACAGCGAGGGCAAAACCCTTTCTGCTCGGAGAAAATGTTATTTACTAGAAGAACAGGCACCAGGTCCCACCCCGGGGAGCCTGGTGGGCTCTGGCTGATGTCTCTGGGCCACGACCTATATCATACCAATTCCCGTTTCTAAGACAACCGGAGAACAAATAGGAAGAACATTAGGGGTGATAAGAAGTGGCTGTTGCGGGCTGAGCCAAGCCAGACAAGTTGAGCTCAAAGATCAGAAGTTTTGAGGCCAGTTCTAAATTTAGAGCCCAATTTTGGAGGGAGCCAGAACGAACTCTCTCTGCACAAAGTGTGTCAGAAGAATAGAAGATACAGATCCCAGGGAGCGACTGGTACGGAGGGGGTGGGGAACCCCCTTTCAGCCAGAGATGCTAAGAATGAGATCAACCAGGCTCTTTCCCCCCCTTTTTTTTAAACTCAGTATCTTTTCAAAGACCTTTGCAAAAACTGCGAATCTCATCCCCTCTTCTCTCTTCCCTGCTGCTTTGAAAAAGTTTTATTTAAATTGTTTAATGTTTATTCATTTTGGAGAGAGAGAGAGAGACAGAGGGTGAGCAGGGGAGAGGTAGAAAGAGAGAGGGAGACACAGAATCGGAAGCAGGCTCCAGGCTCCGAGCTGTCAGCACAGAGTTCGACGCGGGGCTCGAACCCATGAACCTCGAGATCATGACCTGAGCCGAAGTCGGACGCCCAATCGACTGAGCCACCCAGGCGCCCCTGAAAAGATTTTATGACTCAGAAAGACCATCAAAGCAACTCTGGGCGTGTGCGGAGGCAGCAAAATTGAAGACTCGGTGCCCCGGTCTGCGACCAGCCCCCCTCCAACCCCCCATGGGGGAAGAGTACCCCTCACCCACCGGGGTGGGCTCTTTCTGTTGACTCAAGCCAAGCCATCCCCTCACTGGACAGCATACCGGACTGACAGCCGCGCCAGGCTGATGCCAGCGTGCCCCAAACTGAAGTCCACGGAGCCCCAACTTTGCTGCTTCCCACCGCGAACGTTTCCACTGCGCTTGAAAGCATTAGGGGTCATGAGACCTGGACGCCGGACCCCCACCCTCCACTTCCACCTTTCACGCACAGGTTGCTCTGCTAAGACATCCTGGCGGTTTGACCTCTCGGAGCCACGATTTCCTCACCTGTGAAACACCAAGTGGCAGGGTCATGTGGGACCCGCCCCTCTCTCTTCCCGCCCGTGCTATCCGGGTCGGATCAGAGAGCATCACTCCGGCAGTGTCTCCATTCGCCTGCCCGCCAGCCTCCCCGTCTCCCCGGAACACCGTCCCGGACAAGCCCCTTCTCCTGCTCCCGACCTTTTCCCAGCGTCCCACGGCCTCCAGAGTCAAGTTCAGATAGCTTAGCCTGGCACTCAAGGTCATCCACGGTCTGACCCCAGCCTAGCGTTTTTGCCTCGTTCTTGTCTACCAGCAACCTGAACAAGTACACGCCAGGTGTTCGTGTCTCCGGGCTCCATTGTACTCGAAACGTCTCCACATTTCTGCATGTCCCACCTGTACCCTGCTGACCGCCCGCAGCCTAATTATCAGCCGTATGACTTTGAGCAAGTTGCTCAAACCCCATGTTTGCGTAAGATTGCTTCCAAAGATGACCCGGGCAATTCCTTCCATCCCGCGTGTCTTTTGCAATGTGACTTTGCCACTCCCTGTCAGCCGAATCCCTTCCCCTTGAGCCCGGGCTGGCCCTGGGACAGTCCCTGACCAATGGCGAATGTGGTGGACGCCACGCTATGCCGCTTGTGGCTTCTGTGTTTGGATTCCGGGAAGCCAGCCGGCCACTGCGCGAAGTCCGGGCTCTCTGGCGCAAGAGAGAGGTCACATGAAGGGCAGCCGAAGGGCCCCTGCTGATGGTCACCCCCTGAGGTCCCAGTCATGTGACAAAGCCATTGTGGTCCCCCGGCCTCAGCCGGGCTCACCCAGTGATGAGCTGTCCCCGCTGAGCCCTGCCTCAGCTCCTGACCCACCAAACAGCAGAAAGATACAATATTGCTGGTTTAAGCCATTACATTTAGGAGGGGACTTCTGTGCAGCAACAGAAGAGCGAAATCAGTCTTCTCACCTGCAAAATGGGGATAGTGACGGTTTCCTGCTTCACAGAGAGTAGGGAGGATTCAACAGGCGGAAGCCTTCAGTCAACATTAGCTCCTCACAACCTACAATTACCTTGCTTAGCTCTTTCTTGTTCCTCCCCAAGCCCCTCTGGCATATAGTAGGTGCCCAGGAAACACAGCCGAATAGCGAACGTCCCCTCCTTCACAAAGCCTTCTCTGATCTCTTTCCACCAGAGGGAGAGGACTCTCCCTGCGCAGCCTCACTGCGTTTATCAGCGCGCCCGGCGCTGTAGGTTACATTTGGGCCCCAGCTCCGGCTGCTGCTTTCCTCTGGGGACCGTGAGCTCCTTGAAGGCCATGCCTTGCCCAAAATACACGGGCAACAAATATCTCTTGAATGAATGAGAGATGGGAGCAATGCCAGCTGCCCTATCGGCCTAACTGGGCTCATTGGAGTTTGAAAGGAGGTCAGTAGAGAGGTATTTGGGCACCTCTGTGCTTTCCCCGGAGGAACCCGTCTCTAGATGCTTCTCTGCTGCTTCTGTGTCTTCTGGTCCCATCTGCGTGACCTTTATCCTCTAGGGCAGGAGAGAAGCCAGCCCAGGACCCTTGAAGGAAGGCTCCCTATTTCCTGCCCTAAGAGCTGGCTGGGCTCCCAGGTCGGGAGTGTGATGTCGCAGACCTGGGAAGGAACTGCCGGCCCCCCTTTGCTGGCGGATGCCTGACGTTCCACCGCTCGGAGAAACAGTTGATTCCTAAGCCATGATTCAATCAGATATCAGTTTAATATCTCTACAACTTGCCTGGTCCACAGAGGCAGTCAAGTATGAAAGAACGCAAGATTCCATCGGGTTCCAAGATCTTTAGCTGTAGTTGGAAATGACTAATCTTTTTTATTTATTTTTTTTTTTGTTTAAAAAATTTTTAATGTTATTTTTGAGACAGACACAGAGCACAAGCTGGGGAGAGGCAGAGAGAGAGAGGGAGACACAGCATCGGAAGCAGGCTCCAGACTCTGAGCTGTCAGCACAGAGCCCGATGCAGGGGCTCCAACTCATGAACCGCAAGATCATGACCTGAGCCAAAGTCGGACGCTCAACAGACTGAGCCCCCCAGGCGCCCCATGACTTGACTAATCTTAAGATCCAAAGACGCAAAGTGAACTCAGGCGGTCGAGTTTCCTGGCTGGGGGTCTCACATATAGCTCAGATGTAGGCATCCTAGGCCATGCGGTGCCTCCTTTGAACCGTGGGGTCCCTGACACAGCAGTGGTAGACACGGTGTGAAATGAATATCACAGTTTCCTCAGAGAGTCAGATCTTTAAAGCTTTAAAATTAAGTATAGTCTAAGGGAATCCAAATCATGGCACTGATGTTTTTATGTAAAAGAATCTGTGCACATTTGGTACTTATGTACTTGGAGCTCAGTAGGATTTGGCCTATTTAGAGTAAAAATCTTGGAATTCCAGCGTGAATGGCTGGGGTCAGTCGGTAGAGCATGCAGCGCTTGATCCCGGGGTCGTGAGTTCGAACCCCACTGTGGGCGTAGATATTACTTATAAATAAATAAACTTGAAAAAAAATCTTGGCATTCCAGTTGAAAATTAGGAAGTATGTAATTGTTGATTCAGATGTAGAATTTTATTTTTATTTATTGGTTAAAGTTTATTTATTTGAGAGAGACAGAGACAGCGTGGGGTGGGGGTGGGGGAGCAGAAAGAGAGGGAGACAGAGAATCCCACGCAGGCAGGCTCCATGCTGTCAGCATAGAGTCCCGCTGGGGGCTCGAACCCACAAAGAGATCACGACCCGAGCCGAAACCAAGAGTCGGATGCTTAACCGACTGAGCCACCTAGACGCCCCTAGATTTAGAATTTTAAACTGCAAATTTCTTAAACTTATATATAGCATTGGAACATTTATGAGAACTCAACGTTCACCGTATTTTTAATGTATTGGTTGAATAATGTACATTTAAGTACTTGGAAAGGTTTTGTCTTGTCACACCGTTAAAGTACACGGGAGGAAACTGGACACAATAAATGTTTGCCTGCAATTTAAAACGTTTACGGGAGTTTAACTTTGCCACTGGAATCAAACATTCAAACTCCTTTTAGAAGTGATGGTTAAAATATGTTGGACATAAATAGAATAAGATTTGTAAGCCAGAGCTTAAGGAAGAGAGCGAGATGCTTCGCATTGTAATTTCAGTAAATTAAATAGGAATCTTAAAAGTCGGTTAAACCTCTGAATCATCTTTGTCCAGAAAATGAGATTTACGGTAAAACCCAGCCTCTCAGGATGATTGAGAGGATTACATCTGAGACACCGGGTTTAAAGAGTTTGGCGTGACTGTTACATGCGGTGCATCCAGTATGACATGCCGGTGATTATTAGTATTATTAACTCTTTTTTAAAAAAATGTTTGCTTATTTTTGAGAGGGAGGGAAGGGGCAGAGAGAGAAGGAGACACAGAATCGGAAGCAGGCTCCAGGCTCCGAGCGCAGAGCCCGACGTGGGGCTCGAACTCACAAACTGTGGGATCATGATGAAGTCGGAGGCTTAACCGACTAAGCCGCTCAAGCGCCCCTATTAACTCTCTCTTAAAGGGGAGTAAGAGGTTCCGGGGTAAGAGGGATGTTCTGAGATACAGGATGTGAGGCAGAGCATCATGGTAGCAGCGGTAAGGGTCCAGCACAGACGGTCATCCGTCAGTCCCCCTCTGGCTAGCAGGGCTCGCCCTCATCCTGTCCGGGTCTCCCTAAAATGTGGCCAGGTTCTCCAGCAGAGACGGGGCTCAGTTCCTTACCATCACACCACCCAGCGCCCCCTTTGCCAGCGCCGGCGGGAGGCACGCCTCTAGGCTCGCACCCATCCTGCAGACACCCGCTGCTGTTTGCTGCAGGCACCGTGCTAGGCAGTAGAACCTTGCAGAGAAGACAGACGACAGCCCCCGACCTCCTGGGGCTCCCGTTCTAGGACGGGAGAGCCACAGTACGCAGAATCGACAAGCCAATCCTGCAAGAGGCTCCGGGACGATACTTTGTGGAGGAACATCTACAGGGCCAGGGGATGGGAGAGTGAGGAGGGGGGGCTGCAGCTCAAGAATGGGTTGTCATGGGGGCACCTGGGGGGCTCAGTCGGTTAAGCTTCCAACTTTGACTCGGGTCATGATCTCACAGTTCGTGAGTTCGAGCCCTGCGTCGGGCTCTGTGCTGACCGCTCGGAGCCTGGAGCCTGCTTCCGATTCTGTGTCTCCCTCTCTCTCTCTGCCCTCCCCTCCCCACTTGTGCTCCATCTCTCTCTCTCTCTCTCTCTCTCTCTCTCAAAACTAAATAAACATTAAAAAAAAAAAAGAATGGGTAGTCATGGTAGGCCCCCTGGAGGAGGAGACACCTGGGCCGCGTGAGCCAAGACTTTAAGGAGATGAGAGCGGATTGTACACATAGGGAACAGCAAATGCACCTTGGTAGTGCCTCGTGGCCTCCATGAGGACTTTGTCTTTTACTCTAAACGAAGCCGGGAGCCATTGGGATATTTGGAGAAATTCATAAACTGTATATTAGATACTAATCCAGACTGAATTCGTGGGTGTGATAATTCCTATTTTCAGTATATGAGCTGTCGGAGCAAGCACGCTGGGTGTGATAATTCCTAATAAGTAGAAATAAAACTATCCAGTGTTATTGTTCTTAGAAAAACATGCTGAAGTATTAAGGCCTGAGGGGTCATGATGTCTGCAACCTGTTTTCAAATGAGTAGGAGAAAAAGAAAAAGAAAACTAGTTGTTTGTCAGTTATCTGCTACAGGTCTAGGTAATATATTAACCTCAGCCTTAGGCGCAGAAAAGATCACACGTCTTTTAGGAGGGATCCGGGGATTACCACTGTTCATTTTTCACTTCTTTACTGTCTTACAAAGTTACTTTTGTCCTGGAATGTTAACTGAGCTCTGATCACCTTCAAGCTACTGCATCCAGAATTGTGGAGAATCAAAGACCAACGCAGATCCTTCCATGAAAGAGCGTACCTTTCGTTCGTTTGACTCATCCCACAAACACTTAATGAGGACCTACGAGGTACCAGCCTGTGTGTGCTCTAGGCAAAGAGCACGCACCTCCGAATATGCCAAATCCTATTCCCGCTCTCATGGGGCTTAAATTATAGCGGAGCTAGCTAAAATCAAGGAACGAAGGAAAAAATTAAGTGGTCATAGGTGATATAAAAGAGAAGGGATTTGTAGACTAGAGAGTGATGCGGGGGGGGCTACTTTAGATCGGCCGTCAGCCAAGAAAAGGCTGAGAAAGCGAGATCACACACAAAAAAAAGAAAACCAAAAAAACAAAACCCCAGTAATATGATTTCTGAGGATCCGAAATCTAGAGCCTCTTAACTGGGTGATTCTGGCCCCGGGCGTATCATGAAGTGTAGTCAAGATATTGACCAAGGCTACGGGCATCTGATGGCGCATCTGGGGTAGGAGAACCCACTTCCAAGATCCACTCACATGGTTGTTGGTGGGAGGCCTTTGTTCCCCACGGAGACTTCACCAGGGTCGCTGACCTGTCCTCGTGACATGGCAGTTGGCTTCTCCGCAGACTGAATGGAACCCAGAGAGAGAAAGGAGGAAGTGTTTTTTATGACCTACTCTTGGATGCCAGAAACCTTTACGTCCGCCATATCACTTTCTTCCCAAGTGAGCTGGTAAGTCCAGCCCCTGCTAAATGGGAGGGGAATGAGTCCCGCCTCTTTGAAGAGCAGAGTATCAAGGTGACTCTTTGCAAGTGCTATACAAGCTTTGTAACTATAATGATTATTAGAAGCAATATTTTAAACTCTGCTGGTACCTACCTCCCATGGGAGGGGAGGTATGGCTTGTGAATTCATCCAGTCACTGGAATCACAGTGACAGAAAATATTCCAGACTTCCCATGTCCTAGGTATGTATACGATGTACATACATTAATTAATTTAATCCTCAAAGCAACCCTATGAGCCGCTTGCTAGGCTCTCCATTTTACAGATGGGGAAACAGAGGCACAGAGAGATTAAGAAACCTGCCCGAGGTCATGAAGTTCAGAGTCTAAGAGTCTGCGTTTAAAACCACGATTCTAGATTGCCTCTTGAAAATTGCATCCTTAAAAAAATTTTTTAAGTGTTTATTTATTTTTGAAAAAGGGAGAGTCAGAGGGTGAGCAGGGGAGGGACAGAGAGAGAGGGAGACACAGAATCCGAAGCAGGCTCCAGGCTCTGAGCTGTCGGCACAGAGCCCGACGCGGGGCTCGAACTATGAACCACGATCATGACCATTCTGCAACTCTGTGGAAACAGAGGGTGACTTACAGAGGCGATGCGAATGATTTCTGGTCAAAGAAATTCGAATGGATTTTGGGCGGGGGCGGGGGGGGGGGAGGTGGCGGGGGAGTTGCAGCTGACTTCCCGCCCGAGGAAGAGATCATTTTTGCCTCTGGGAACAAAGTAACTTCAGCTTTTTCCAGATTATGTGTGTATGTGTCTGTTCTCTACATGCTCCTGCGAACTGGGTTTTACATCCTACTGGTTCTTTTAATTGATGAGTTTGATAAAACCTTTAAGGTGTGTTCCATTTCATATTTAAATGGCAGTCCCCATTAAAAAATTTTTTTTTGAGTTAAAAACAATTATCCCTTAGCAACATGGTCTCTCTGCAGCCACTCTGGCCACACTCTTTTCTTTTAAGTTTATTTATTTATTTTGAGAGAGAGCAAGCGAGTGCATGAGCAGGGGAGAGGCAGAGAGAGAGAGGGAGAGAGAATCCCAAGCAGGCTCGGTGCTGTCAGCAGAGCCCGACGTGGGGCTCGATCTCATGAACCGTGATATCATGATCTGAGCTGAGATCAAGAGTCAGATGCTCAACCACCTGAGCCACCCAGACGCCCCTGAGCCCCCTCCTTTTGTGCCCCATCCAGTTCATTCTACACACTCAGTAGGCACAGCCGTCTTTTCCGAGGGCAAATCTGACTATGCTCTTCCCTGGCTTATGTATGATGTGCTGTGTAGACCACGCACGGCAGGGCAGGTCTGGCGTGTGCTGAGACGAGAGTGAGCCGACACGCTGACCCGGGCACCCTGCCTGGCGTGAGGCAGCCCCCAGGTAAGACCCCGCGCCCACCTGATGAAGCTCGGATCTCATCAGATGTGCCTTCCTGGCACAGGACAGAGAAGGTTTGCGAGTTTTGTTTTGTTTCTCAGATTTAAAGATCTCCTCCTTTTCTCCTCGCCCAACCTCATTCCCAGGATCCCAGATTGGGTGCCAAACTGGGTTTCTAAGCCTGTCACTCTTAAACAAAAAACAAACGTCTGCTCAGAGCCCAGTCCTTGGTCTCGTCTTCGTTATTGTCTTTCTTTAATAAAACGCTCTACGTGCTCTTCAGGCTAGAATAAAACGCAAGACCCTCGGAAAGACCTCCCCACCAGCCCCAGCGGGATCCCGCCCTGCCTATCTTCCGTGCTCCCTGTCTCTGGTCCAGCGACACCTTCCAGACCTAGGGTGTCCCCATGTTGTGTTAAGACATCCTTCTTCTCCTTGCTCCTCCTCCTCCTCCCCATCGTGTGGTTAACTACTGGTTTAATGTTTCTCCCAAGAGACCATAAGCTCCAAGAGGCAGAACCCACATCAATTGTTTACCCATCTGTCCCCTTCGCTTCTATGTGGGCTTGGCACTCAACACCACTATCTGTTGACTGACAGAAGGGTTCTGAAGCCCAGGTGTGAGGGTGGTGGGTGGGTGGGAGCAGGGATGGTGCATGGGTGGCTGGGAAGTGAACTAACGGTAGGGGAGGGTGGCTGCCTGGTCCCTAACTCACGGTCCAGCCTCCTTCCCTGGATTCTGGATGGCACGTAATCGGGTATTTCATTCATCGATCTTCAACGGTGTCGTGGGCCATTGTTTCAACAAATTCTGGTGTTTCGTCTGACTCTTCCTTGCCAGCTGGCCTTCCTTTTTGCTAATTTGCCGTTACTCCTTGATATGAAAGTGCTCCCAGAGTATCTCAAAATGCAGTAGCTCCCACCAGCTTAGCCCTTCCTAAAAAGGTTCAACAGAGTTACCGCATGGAACCCGCAATTTCACGCCTGGGAACGTAACCCAAGAGAGATGGAAACCAATGTCCACAGAAAACCTTGTACAAGGCTATTCACACCAGCATTATTCACAGAAGGCAAAGAGGAGAAACAACCCCAATGTCCATATCCAATGGCTGGATATGAAAATGTGGTGTATCTACACACTGGAATATTCGTCCATAAAAAGGAGTGACGTACTGATCCCTACGTTAGCACGGACGAACCTTGAACACATTGTACTAAGTAAACGAAGCCAAAGGCAATATCGTGATTCCACTTATATGAAAGGCCCCGAATAGGGGCGCCTGGGTGGCTCAGTCAGTTGAGCATCCGACTCTTGACTCTTGATTTCACGGTTTGTGAGATCGAGCCCCGTGTCAGGAGCCCCTTGAATTGTATACTTTCAACGGATGAGGTCTTTGGTATAGGAATTCTATCTCAACAAAGCTGTTAATTAAAAAAAAATAGTACTTCCTAGTCTTGTTAAGATTCTTGGGAGAACCTACTGAAAGATACGGAATTTCTCCTGCCCCCACCCCCAATCCATCACTCATGAAAAATCAGTGCCACAACCCCTCGGTGTGGGAGAAGCAGAAGAGATGTTTGGGAGGCATGGGCCCGGCAGGCGCCGCCTGCCCCCAGCACCCTGCTATGCCCACACACCCACTTCCTGTGTATGTTGCTAACACTGAAGGTCCCAGAGCAGGGGTGGGAGGTGGGGGCCTTGCTCGGGTATCTGAGTGATCCACCCGCAGCTGGCTTGAAACCGAAGATTCCAGAGACCCTCTAGCTGGCTGAAAGCCTTGCAGAGAAGATGCTGGACCCTGACCTGGCCTCTGGGTGGGGGTCGGGGGGGGGAGTAAAATCACACCTGTGTCGGGAGGGGCTGATCCCAAGGGCCAATAGCTAATCCCACGGAAGCACGGACTCTCTAGCTACTTGAGAGAGAGACAGAGATCATGCCTCCGAAAACTTTCAACCCTCTGGTCTGATCCTGTCCTCACCAGCCGCTTTGGCCATCAGCGGCTGTGTGTAGGGTAGGGCGTGGCCTATGTGACAGGCACGGGGGTGCCAGGCTCTTTCACACAGGGGACTACCCCTGCAGCCCTCCCGCCTCCCCTCTGTTCCTTCGGGAAGGGCTAACAGGCTCCCTGGGGAACGGGGTGTTCCAGCATTGAGAAGGAGCCTGCGAAGGTGTCCCTTCCTCTTGCCTCCCTTTTCCCATAAAACACGGGGCGCCCTGCTTCCTGCCTTGGCTGATGAGAACCACTCCTTTCTGGAACCAATCCAGTCTCTGCTTTAACGAGCTGGTGCCTCTTCCAGTCAGGACGCTCTCATCAGGCCCTTTACTCCGTCTTTTTCTTGGATGCTGACCTCATGCATCTGGGAGCCCAACTCTCCCCCGATGGGCAGTCTTGGCCTTCTTTCTGTGGGTCTGGAGCCCCGGGGGGGCAGATGCGCCGAGGGGCTGGGGGGAGGGGGGAGGGCCTGTCCAGCTGCTGCCGGTGGCTGCGTCTCCCTGAGCGGTTAGTGAGGATCCCCGGGCTTCTCTGCATGCGCTCTGCCCCTTTCTGTGGGCTCGGGAGGGAGTTTGCGGATTTGTGGCTTTGCTTGTAATCAAGAAATCTGCCTAGACCCACAGAATTTCTTCTCCCCCGCCAGGGCTGGGCCCCTTTGGAAATCTGAAAAGTGCCGTAGTGTCACAGTGACTTGTACACACATGTGCAAACACGTGTGTGGGGGGATAATCCTGAGTGTGTTCGATTAGCCAGGAAACTGGACGCTCCAAGGATGATGAGCAGGAGGGAGGGGGTGGAGGGGGAGGGAGAGGGAAGTAGGGGGAAGGAGAAGGGAAAAGGGGAGGGAGAAATGGGGAGAGGTACAGAGAGAGGGAGGAGGATGGAGGGAGGGAGGGGGGAGGAGGGGGGAGAAAGGGAGAAGGAAGAGGGAGGGAGGAGGGGGAAGGAGGAAGGAAGAGGGAGGAGGGAATGGGAGAGGGAGGGGAGAGGGTAGGGAGGGGAGAGAGAGGGGAGCACGGAGAGAGAAGGGTGGGAAGGGGGAGAGGGGAGGAGAACGGGGGGGGGGGAGAGGAAGAGAGGGGAAGGGGTTTGGGGCAGGGCTGAGGGGGTCCTAGGCCACCCAGGACGTGGGTTCAGTCCTTACCAGCTGGTTGTCTCAACCCCCACCCCGCAGAGAGTGTTTCAGGGAACAGTGTGTCCCACAGCCTCTCCTGCCTCCCCGGACACAGCCCAGGGGGCTCGGAGGTGAGGGGCAGCTAGTTTAGAGGCACGGCCTTCACCCACAGATCTGTTTGTGGAGGGCCCTGACGCCCGAGTCCCTCCAGTGAGAGACTCGACCCCTTCCCTCTGAGCACCACCCCCCAGAACTGGCCACCCTGGGTTTTCAGGATGGCCCTGCCTCCCGCCCCTCCCAGGGAGAAGTCCCTTTGGCCAGGGCCAGCACGTGTCAGCCATGGGACACAGAAGGGATGGCCGTGTGGACACCCCCCCCCAGGCAGCTCAGCAGGAGCTCCCGGAGCCGCCTTCCCTGGGTGTCTCTGGTGAGGGGCCCTGGGGGTCCCAGAGAGACTCCGTTGGGGGCCTGGGGGGCAGACAGGAGCCGCAGGGGCCTTCTGTCCGTCCTCATGGACCCAGCTTGCGCGGGTGGATTCGGACTCACTCTCCACGCCTCCCACTTTGCATCCACGTCTCTTCCGAGCTGGGGCTCCGAGCCCCAGCGTGGGATGTGAAGACGACTACTTTGGACAGACCACTTACACCTGCCTGGGGTCAAAGCCCTCCCTGCGCCCACATCCGGGGCTCCACCTCTCTGCTGCCTGACACAGCGTGGATTTCCCATACTATTACTCACATGGGAGGAGACAGAAGGAGCCCAGGTCCCTAACAGTGGCTCCCGGTATGGCAGGGGTCCTCACACGGAGCACGCACCTGAATCACCTGGAGGGCTGGGCCCCGCCCCCTGAGTTTCTGACTCTCCGGTGTGGGGGCGGGGCCCAAATGGTTGCATTTCTAGCAAGTTCCCAGGTGATGCTGATTCTGCCTTCCACTGGTCTGGGGAGGACCACCTGTCCCATGGTGTATACAAAGCCAGGGCTGACTGCTGCCTCCTGCAGGACCCCAGCGGAGAGGAGCCTCTGAAGTGTTGAGAGTTGGGGACCCCAGCTGGCCCCCCCAACCCCCGGGTCACCTGGTTCACTCCTGTCCTGCTAGCTGCTCTGCAGGGGAAGCCATCGGTGCTCCCGCCTTCTGAGAGGCAGCCTGGCCGAGCTGAGCACCTGCCCAGGGCAGGCAGACCCAATGTGAATGGTGACCTTGTCGCTGTCCTAAGACTGGGACCTCAGTGCCGTCCGGGGTGTTTGCCCAGGTGATGTGCATCATGTTTATGCTCCAACAAGGCTTTCTTTGTCTGGTCTCTGACTTGCCTTGATGGTTTTGAGTTCTTGAGCCCGAGTGCCACATTGATCTGCATCTTACTCAGTTTTTGCTGGTTTTCAACTCTCATTGCAGCCCGCTGAGGGGCCTCGCTGGCTATACTCACGTACACCCCCAGGGGGAGCAGAGGAGGGCTCAGCCCCTAGGTTGGGGAGAGTTCTGGACTCCCTTCCTGCCCAACTCCCCAACTGTCAACTTGGGAAGCTGCCTGCATAGTTTCTAGAGAGTCTTTGCACCCCAGTTAGACACACCAACTTCAAAAAACTTTTTTTTGAAACACAACTTAGGAACAAATGTCTTAAAGGATTTAATGTTTTCACGGATGCGCTGGGCTGAGGCTTAAGGGGAAAATGGCAGGGCGTTCGCCCGCGGAAACGCATTGGGGTCCCAGAGGGCTGGACGGGGCTGACTGGGTGGGCCACAAGCTCACCAGGGAACTTATTCTCTCTCAGTCTCTGTCTCAGAACATTCCAGAACCACGGCTGCTCCTTAAACCCGGACTTGCTGTTGTTCCTTCCTCTTCACCTCTGTCCAGATGTCTGACAGATCCTGGATGAACTGTTGGATCTAACAAGGCAAGGGGACGAGGGCTCAGCCCACCAGCAACAGGCCTGCCTATCCTCGAAGGGAGCGTGGCCGGGCAGAGCTTCTCAGAAGTCACTGTTTCCCCGTGACTGATTTCTCGGGGCCACTTTCCCTGATTTGACAATTATTCTAGTTGAAGCTTCAGGCTCAGCACACTAGAAGGCACAAACAGGGGACTCTTGGAGGCAGACATGGTGACAATATGCAGTCCACCTGACCGTCTGGGGAGGGGCGGGGAGGGGTGAGGGGATGCCGGAGCAGGCGCTGGCTCTAGAGGGCTCTGGCTGGCAGGGGCCAGCGGCACGGGGGGAGACGGCTCTCCACAATTTAACAGCCTTCAAAGTGGGCGTTTACTTGGAACCCAGAACTGACGCCCATTACGATCATCCTGAGTCCTCGACATGAGCTTAAGTTCTATGCACTAGCTTCTGTTTCAAGGAACACATGCTCGGCGTGCGATGTGGGGCCCTGGCCTCCGCACACGGCCCTGGGGACATCAGTTCATCTTTCTGGGACTCGCCTTCTTCATCTTTAATTTTTTAAATTTCTTTTTCAATATTTATTTATTTTTGAGAGAGAGAGAGAGAGAGACAGAGCATGAGCAAAGAAGGGAGAGCAGAGAGAGGAAGACACAGAATCCGAAGCAGGCTCCAGGCTCCGAGCTGTCAGCACAGAGCCCAATGCAGGGCTCAAACCCGCAAACCATGAGATCATGACCTGAGCCGAAGTCGGATGCTCAACCGACGGAGCCACCCAGGCCCCCCACTCATCTTTAAAAAGGGGAGGGAGAAAACAAGTTGGCCTAGATGGCCTCTAAGATCTCAGTTTTAAAATCTCTCCTTTTTGGGGTGCCTGGGTGGCTCAGTCGGTTAAGCGTCTGACTTCGACCCAGGTCATGATCTCACGGTTTGTGGGTTGGAGCCCCACGTCAGGCTCTGTGCTGACAGCTCGGGGCCTGGAGCTGCTTCGGATTCTGTGTCTTCCTCTCTCTCTCTGCCCCTTCCCTGCTCATGCTCTCTCTCTCTCTCTCTCAAAAATAAACAAACATTAAAAATAAAATCAAATAAAATCTCTCCTTTTCAAGAATGTTCCTGGGGATGGGACGACGCAGACCATCCAAAACTCTCAACAGCCCTGTCCACTCCTGTCCACTACTGCAGATACAATTCCTGTTTCGCAAAAGAGGAAACAGTCCATGAATGAAAGTAACTTCCCCAAGATCACGGAGAAGACAAGGCCAGCACTTCCCAAGCTGTGTTCTTATGATAAGTAAACACACCTCCCAAAAGGGTTCTGTGGTCAAGTAAGCCTTGAAAACGTTCTCTGCTTGGAGCGTCTGGGGCAGAGCCACAGCAAAGTCCTGTGTGTCAAACCATCAAACTTTGCATCATCGAGAGTTTTCTGAGTCCGCAGAGTCATTTTCTTCTCCCACAGGAAACTTACCTGCCTCTTGGGGTTCTAGGCTTTGCCAAGCACAGTTTGCTCCAGACACCCTGGGCTTCGATCAGGGATGACAACGCCGGACCCTCCAGGAAACACGGACCATTGAATTCAAACGGTCCCAGCCTTTTTGCAGAATCCCACGTCCTAAGTCGCATGGTGGCACCACGCTCCTAAGCTCTAGCTGAGTGGCTGCCTCCCGGAGCCCATGCTTGGATGTGTCATAGGGATGCTGTCGGGAACATCATGTCCTAAGAGTCTCTGCAGCCTCCTTGGGAAATTTCAATTAGCGTGAAGCGCTGGAAAAAGTGCTCTTGCTTTGGTACAAGTGCCATGTGTTGTTTTTCCTTCTTGTCATCAGCAAGCACAGGACCAACGGCTGTATTTCTCTCTCGTGACTTGAGCTTAGATTGTAACTTTTATTTTCCCGAGTCCTTATCTTTAATTTTCTTTTAATGTTTATTTATTTTTGAGAGAGAGAGAGAGGGAGAGAGAGTGTGAGCGAGGGAGGGATAGGGAGAGAAAGAGGGGGACAGAGGATCTGAAGCGGGCTTTGCGCTGACAGCAGCGTGCCTGACGCGGGGCTCGAACTCATGAACCGTGAGATCGTGACCTGAGCCGAGGTTGGACACTTGTCCGACTGAGCCACCCAGGCATCCCCCGACCCTTATTTTTATTTTCAGGCTAGTTGATCATGTGTGTATCTGCCAATGGGCTCACATCCTACGGGAACGAGGTAGGAAACTTTAACAATGTGAGCAATAGAAAGCATTCCAGTAGAAGCAAACTGAGGTTGAGGGAGTCAGTGGACGGAGGCAGGTAGGGTCTGAGCAGGGAAGGCTTGGGCGAGGCCAGGAGCTGGAAATCACCACCTCATGCCTGACCTTGCTTTATAACAGCTAAAGGAGAGGGGCCTGAGGACCTCCAGGAGTCCCCAAGATGCTATTCCCCGGTAGAGGGATCTGCAAGGACAAAGCTCCTTTTTCTTTTCTTTTTTCTTTTATTTATTTTTTAATTTTTTTTTGATGTTTTATTTATTTTTGAGAGAGAGAGAGAGAGAGAGAGAGACAGTGTGAGCAGGGGAGGGTCAGAGAGAGAGGGAGACACAGAATCGGTAGACAGGCTCCGGGCTCTGAGCTGTCAGCACAGAGCCCGATGTGGCGCTCGAACTCACGAACTGCGAGATCACGACCTGAGCTGAAGTCGGACGCTTAACCAACTGAGCCCCCCAGGCGCCCCTTAAATGTTTATTTTTGAAAGTGAGCTAGTAGGGGAGGGGCGGAGAGAGAGGGCGAGAGAGAATCCCAAGCAGGCTCTGCACCGTCAGCACAGAGCCCGATGCAGGGTTCCCACTCACGAACCTCGAGATTGTGACCCGAGCCGAAATCAAGAGTCAGACATTCAACTGACTGAGCCACCCAGGCGCCCCTAAGCTCCTTTTCCAGCAATACTAAGACATCATCTGTCTTTTTCCTTCTGATTCGCTCACGAGTGGACAGTGGCTTTTACCAGAGCAGGTGGTTTCCGTGACGTAGGCTGTCACGACGAGATGAATTGCTGAAGTTGACAGGAGAACCCACGGTCCTCTAGGAAACCAGGCATGAAATGGATTTGCAGAAGCGTTCCTTGCCCCACGGAGTTATTTTTAATTTTTGTCTGAATTCCTCACATGGTAAATACCAGTAGCTATAACTCACATAAACAAAAGCTCTTGGAGGGTCTTCAATAAATGTTAAGAGCGTACAGGTCTCCGATCGCAGAAACTTTGAGAATTGCCACTTCGGAACAAACTTTCTTACAAGCTGCCTTCGAAGCCTTTGAACTGTCGATAATTCTGTTGCACATGCTTTGAGCTGCAGGCTGATCTTCTGGTTTGAGGAAATCCCTCTTCCTGGCTGGTCGGCGGGTGAAATCCTTTACGTTTCATGGGTTTTACTTTGTTGTTGTCGTTAAACAGGGGAGGTGCCTTCCAGCCCATTGCTTTTATTGGCTTGTGTTTGATGGTCATTCACCAAACATTTATTGAGCGCCTACTGTGTGCCAGGCACTGTTCTAGACACCGAGATACAGCAAACCACAAGACAACCACAAACCCCGGTCTTCAGGAGCTTTCTTTCTATTATTTGACAGCAGGGCTCAAGGCTTTTGCCAAAGGAATGAATAATTAGTCATGGTTCTTTGCGTGTGACACGAAGTATGGCTAACACGTCTTCCGGTGTGGAGTTTCCCCAAGTGCGGGATATCTGTACCTTTGGGGGGAAGTGAGATGATTCTGGGGCGTCTGGGTGGCTCAGTCGGCTAAGCATCCGACTTCGGCTCGGTCATGATTTCACAGTGCATGGGTTTGAGTCCCGCGTCCGGCTCTGTACTGATGGCTCAGAGCCTGGAGCCTGCTTCCGATTCTGTGTCTCCCCCACCCCCCCCGCCCCTCCCCCCCCAAAACAAATAAACATTAAAATAAATTTGAAGAAGTGAGATGATTTGGGGTAGCACCTGGACATGGCGTCCAGCAGCTTTGAATCACAGTGAGAAAGTTATTTCCTTCCCAGTTTCCTTTTCTTCAAAGAGAAAAAAATCTCAGCTTGGGACTAGTAAGACACCCACACTTCCCTAGACTTGCTGATTCCCCCACCCCCAAGATTCTCTTTTCCCGAAGAGTGGGGCCCAGGCACGAGCTTTCAGCATCTCCCTCGAATTTAAGAAGACTGTTTTTGCACCAGTGATGAACTCAGTGGTGGGTCTCTGCTGGGGCCCGCGCCGACCGGGGCCGAAAGGGTCTTAGCGCCGATGCCGTGAGCGGTTCTCAAAGCCTGGAACCCAGACCAGCACCACCACCTGGGCACCTGCTGAGAAACGGAAATCGCTGGGTTCTCATCTCAGACCCACCCAGTGGGAGACTCTGGAGGTGGGGCCCAGCGACACCCCCAAGCCCCTGGGCGGCTCTGATCCTGTTAAATTTGAGAAAACACTGCTCTGCGGGGTTCATTCTTCCACTGGGCCAACGGACAGTCATCTTAGCTCAGTGCACACAGCTGGCCAGGGCACCTGTGCCCCCTCTCACCATGTCCAGCTGTTTGTGGGTGTCCTCCAGGGACACGGCGGCCGTCTCCTTCAGCTGTTTGCTCACCGTCTGGAACAGGTTCAGTGTCGCCATCTTGATGGTGCCAAGCAAGAGGGTCTTCTTGGCGGCGGTGTTCTGGATGTGGGCCCAGCGAGACTCCTGGGGGAGGCGACGCGGCCGGGACGTGAGCACGTGTGTGTGTGTGTGTGTGTGCGCGTGCGCGCGCGCCCCTTGCTTCCCCCGGAGGCCCCGCCCCCGCGCTCACCCAGACGATGACGTCACTGCGGGCACGGTCAAAGCGCATCTGCAGGCGCGCCAGCTCGTTGTTGTGCTGCAGGATCTCGTCGTCCTTCTCCTCCATGTAGCGCGCCAGCCGCGCCTTGGCGTGCTCGATCTTCTCCTGGCCCTCCTGCGCCGACTGCATGAGGTCCCGGTGCATGCTCACCAGCGTCTTGTAGCGGGAGATCACCTCGTGGATCTCCTCGAACTGCGGAGGGGGCGCCCGTCACTGCGCGGCCGCCCGCCCCCGCCCCACGGCCGATGCTGGGCCCCACCTGCCGAGTCCCTGCCTGGGTGGCTCAGCCTCCCGGGGGAGACCCTGGGCCAAGGTCGAAGGGCAGAGGTGGTGAGGAGGCTCCCTGCCGGCCCTCCTGGGTTGGTGTGGGCCAGGGACAGGTGTTGGGAGCTAGGGTCCTGGGTCTGCATGTTGCAATCACCTGGGAGCTTTAAGGTTTGGTGTTGTTTTTTTTTTTTTTTTAATGTTTATTTTATTTTTGAGAGAGAGACAGAGAGTGCGAGCAGGGGAGGGGCAGACACACACACACACACACACACACACACACACACACAGAATCTGAAGCAGACTCCAGGCTCCGAGCTGTCAGCACAGAGCCTGATGTGGGGCTGGAACTCACAGACCGTGAGATCATGACCTGAGCTGAAGTCCCCTGCTTAACCAGCTGAGCCGTCCAGGCACCCCAGCTGGGAGCTTTAAAAAGGACACCTGTCTGGCTCCACCCCCAAGAAGTTAATTAATTAATTAATTTGTTTATTTTGAGAGAGAGAAAGAGAGAGAGAGAAAGTGCAAGCAGGGGAGGGGCAGAGAAAGGGAGAGAGAGAGAGAATACCAACCAGGCCCCTTGCTGTCAGCACAGAGCCCGCGGTGGGGCTCAAACTCACGACCCATGCGATGGTGACCTGAGCCGAAATCAGGAGCTGCAGGCTTAACAGACCAGACTGAGGCCACCCCGGGCTCCCTTCCACCAAGAGATTCATTTTAATAAACAGGTGTGAAGTGGTCCCTGGCCCCTGAATTTTGCACAAGGGTCCCCCCAGTGATTCCGGAGGACTGCTGGCTGGGGTTTCAGGGGGCGGGGTGGGGAGGGGCATTTTGGGACATCTCCTGAGGCAATAATGACCCTATCCGACAAGAATTCGCCCAGAACCGTTTGTAAGCCAGGCCGGATGCTAAGCGCTAGGGACAGAGCAGGAGATAAGAAAGCCAGACCCTGCTCTTAGGAAGCCTGAAACTTGGGGTGACACAGAGTAAGGACAGGCAGACAGGGAAAGAGTTACAACTCGGAGTGATAAGCCCTATCTAGGACTGGGGGATGTGTCTTCAGCGTAAGGCTCTCTGGTATTCACACTTGCTGAGGTCTGCCTCCAGTGAGGGCTGGAGAGAGCACCGGCGGGGCGGGTGGCCTGCCAGGCTCGGCTGTCCCCTCCGGCATGGTGCCGGCCCGTGACATTCTGATCGGACCCTGCAGACCACGCTCCGCAGAACAGAAGCCCTGTCGCCCTCTCTCTGTAGAATGTGGTGTGGGCACCCGGTCCAGGACGCCGACTCACCTCCCCAGGGGTTTATCAGAGCGTGTCTTCCAGCCACCCTGGGGACACTCTCTGAGCACTTTCTCCATCTCGTGACATTCCCAGGGATAGATTGGCATTCTGGGTGCTGCCCTGCTGGCCTTTCCATTAACATGCCTCTGTGGGGGAGGGGCCACCCAACCTGGTATTAGAGGATGTGGAAAGAGCCAGCAAAGGTTTCCTGGGCCGGCCAGGCAAGGGCAGGTGGGGGAAGGTGAGGACAGGTAAGGCAGCAGCCTGCCTAAAGATGACAGGGTGGGGTGTGTGTGTGGCAGGTTCGGGATCCTCACGAAAGCTTTGTAGGAATAGCCTGGGTGCAAGATGGGGAGGGAGAGATCCATCTGCAGGAAGTAAAAAAAAAAAAAAAAAAAAAAAGTGCCTGGTGAACCCAGAGGAGGAGTGTGGACTTCCTCCATTAAAGGATTTTAAGAAGCAGAGAGATAACTTGATGTCTGCATTTCCAGAAGTTTACCAAGTCCACGATGCAACAGCCCATGGCAGTTAAATCGAACAGAGCTTCCAGGGGTGCTTAGTGCTGACGTCAAAGGGACTTGGGTGCCGACCTGCAGAGGCTCCTGCTGTTTAAGGATGGGACACTTCGGGGCTCAAATCAACAAGTCAGGCAACAACAGATGCTGGCGAGGAGGCGGAGGAAGAGGGTCTCTTTGGCACTGCTGGTGGGAATGCAGACTGGCGCAGCCACTCTGGAGAACAGTGTGGAGGTTCCTCAAAAAATTAAAAATAGAACTACCCTACGACCCAGCAATTGCACTACTAGGTATTTATCCAAGGGATACAGGTGTGCTGGTTTGAAGGGGCACATGCACCCCAGTGTTTATAGCAGCGCTGTCAACAATAGCCGAAGTATGGAAAGAGCCCAAATGTCATCGACGGATGAAAGGATAAAGAAGATGTGGTTTATATACACAATGGAGTAGTACTCGGCAATCAAAAAGAATGAAATTTTGCCATTTGCAACTATGTGGATGGAACTAGAGGGTATTATGCTAAGTGAAATTGGTCAGAGAAAGACAAATATCACATCACTTCATTCACATGAGGACTTTAAGATACAAAACAGACGAACATAAGGGAAGGGAAGCAAAAATAATATAAAAGCAGGGAGGAGGACAAAAAACATAAGAGACTCTTAAATATGGAGAACAAACAGAGGATTACTGGAGGGGTGGGGGAGGGGGGATGGGCTACATGGGTGCGGGGCATGAAGGAATCGACTCCTGAAATCACTGTTGCACTCGATGCTAACTAACTTGGATGTAAATTTTTAAAAAATTAATAATAAAAGAAAAGAGTGGGACACTTTGGGGGTGCCTGGGTGGCTCAGTCGGTTAAGCGTCCTACTCTGGATTTCCGCTCAGGTCACGATCTCGCGGTTCGTGGGTTCAAGCCCCACCTGCGTCGGGCTCTGTGGTGACAGGGTGGAGCCTGCTTGGGATTCTCTCTCTCTCTCTCTCCCTCCCTCTCTCTTTCTGCGCCCCCCCAATAAATAAATAAACTTAAAAAATAAATAAAGATGGGACACTGAGAACATCCGCCAGAGTAAGCGCAAAGGATCACAGCGTACCAAATATGTCAATGATCCACTCATACCGATACCAACAATGTTACAGGTGTCAGAGCATCAGTTCGTTACTCTGAAAACTGTAATACAGGGTCCAGCATTTAACAAGCCTTTCCCTTAGCTGATTAAGAGAAGAGCCCTTCTATGAAGTCTTTCTCCCGGGGGTAGTTTTCTCACTAATATGTGAAGAAGGGATGACAGAACATTTCCAGCACCTTAGGAGGATCTTCTAACCCCTCTCGGTTCAGTAGCTGCCGTCCCGCTATCAGAGAAACCAGAATTGTGGATTCTATCCCCAAAGATTCCCTTGTGCCTGCTTTTAAATATATCAGCAGGTTCATGTGTACGTCCTCTTTTCTGTTTGGCTTCTTTTTTTTCTATTTTGAAAAATATTTATTTATTTTTGAAAGAGAGAGAGAGACAAAGCATGAGGGAGGGAGGGTCAGAGAGAAAGAGAGGAAGACACGGGATCTGAAGCAGGCTCCAGGTTCAGAGCCATTAGCACAGAGCCCTACGCGGGGCTCGAACTCATGCACTGTAAGATCATGGCCTGAGCCAAAGTCGGTTGCTTGACCTACTGAGCCACCCAGGCACCCCTGTTTGGCTTCTTCTGATCAGCAGAATCATGTCTGTGACACTTGAAAAACAAACACACCAACCAAATGGCGTGTGGGGACCTTGTTTGGACCATGATTGGAACGAATTGATTGTACAAAAAGCATGTGTGCAACAGTTGGGGGAATTTTAATGTTGACTGGATATTTGATATTAAGGAGTTACTGTCACATTTTTACTAGGTGTGACAATGGCATTGCCCTTATCTTGGAGAGTCACATATTGAAATACAGATTTTAAAAAAATACCATTTGCTTCAAAATGGTGGAGGTGGGAAGAAGGTATGGGGGATGATAGGATGAGGTGATAATTATTGGAATGAGGTGGTGAGTAACAGGCACTCAGTAGACTATTTTTGTATACGTTTGAAGTTTTCCATAATGAAAAAGATTAGTTTTTTATTTTTATTTTTTTATATTTTTTAATGTTTATTTTTGAGAGACTGAGAGAGACGGAGTGTGAGTGGGGAAGAGGCAGAAAGAGAGGGAGACACAGACTCGGAAGCAGGCTCCAGGCTCCAAGCCGTCAGCGCAGAGCCCGACGCGGGGCTCGAACTCACAAACTGTGAGATCATGACCTCAGCTGACATCGGATGCTCAACTGACTGAGCCACCTGGGCGCCCCAAGATTAGTTTTTTTTTTTTTAAAGAAGTATCATTGATCATAAAAAGCAAGTCATGTTAGGGCACATGCAATTCTATTCATAGTTTGTGGATGTGTAATATGTCACCAAAATAATAAAAGCGAGCATGAGGATGGGCAGTTTAAACATCAGGATACTGGTCACCTCTGCAGAGAAGGGAGAATGGGGCTTGGAAGGGGGGGCTCCCAAGGGCTTTCACTTACAGGGAAGGTTTTATTTAAGGAAAAAGAACTGGGGGGAAATATTAAGATTTGACAAAGCTGCGATGCATTACTTGGGTGCTAATATATATTTCTCTCTACTTCTCAGTATGCTTAGACTATTTTGAAAGACATAATGGAAGAAGGAAAGAGAGAGAAAGAAAGGGGGGCAGGGGACCCCATTGGCTGTAGAAAGAGGGACAGGCTGGGGACCAGGAGTAAGGCTGCGTTGAATTCCTTCGGATGAGGGATGAGGTGCGTTGGGGGGTCTGGATGAGGAAGGGGCAGGGGCCGGATTCCAGAAATCCAGAAATTTAGGAGGCAGAATAGGCCAGAAATGCTGATTGATGGCTGCAGGGACGGGGGAGGGCGGAGGGGAGAGGATGAGTCCTATCTTATCGTTTATCTGCTGCTTTGATACGTAGTCTTCCCTCACTGTCCCCCCCCCCCGCCCACCCCCTTACGAACTGAACCATTTAGTCCACACTAGACCGTACATTAGAATGGAGGGCACAACACAGATCTGGGCCTCACACACAGATCAATTAGTTCTATGTGGAAACTGCTGGAACTTTCAAAAGCGGAGCATCCTTTGCCTCCGGGCTCTGCCCTCAGGACACTGGTCCACAACCCCCACAGAGGACATACCTCCTTGGTGAGGGGGCCCTGCCGGCTGCTGTCACATGGGGGCGTGGGGAGACCAGGGGCCCTGGGAGCCATCCGTGGGAGGCCGGGGGATTTGCTCAGGGAGAAAAGTGGAGGATCACTGAAGGAAGGGGGCTGGGAAGAGGAGCCTGGGAGGAGGCTGAGGAGGAAGGACCAGAGGCAGGAGGAAAGTAGGAGACCGGAGAGGAGCCCCTGTTGGAGGAGGAGGAGGTCGGGGAGCCCCGTATAGGCAGGCACTGGTCCCTCTAGCTCTGCGCTGGGTTGGGCATGTGCCACATTCTCTCTCCCTTCTCTCCAGCGCCTCTCAGGTCAACAAAATGCCCCAGGGAGGAGGGCGGGGGGGGGGGACAGGCGCAGGCCACATCCTGCCGCAGGCAAAGCGTATCGCTGATGCTCCCCGACACACACACATACACACACACACACACACACACACACACACACAGAAACACACCATCCAAGACGCACCGTTGGGCCCCCACCCCCTGAAACAAGCCCAGCCCCACCGGGGGGGGGGCGTCTCAGGGTGACCTTCCTGCAGGGGGGGTCCCCCCGCCCCGGGGCATCCCCACTCCCCCCCCCCCCACTCACCTCCGAGTTCTCCACCACCTTCTCCAGGTACTTGTTGAAGATGGAGTACTCCTGCAGCCGGGTACTCAGCTGCTTGTGCACCAGCCGCAGGGCCACCATCTCCTGCTTGACCTTGGCCAGCTCGCGCACCCGCTGCCTCTTCAGTTCCCTCTCCTTGTTGGCCTTCTTCAGGGCGCGGATCCGTTTCTGGTCGTTCTCCTGGGGCGGGGGAGGGGAGGTGGCACCTGTCAGACCTTCTCGCTGCCCTTCCCCGGGGGTGGGGGTGGGGTGGAGGGGAGGCCCTAGCCCCTGTCTTCCAAAAGCTGGGGGTCCAACCGTAGGGGGATGGGATAGGAGGCGGACCGGCAGGGGCAAGGCCACGCTCCCACAGCTCACACTGGCTTCCGGCTGAGGCCGAGGAGAAGGTGCGGACAACTGATGCCCTGAAAGACAGACGCGGGGCTCAGCTATGCCATTGGGCTGACCCCCCTTTCTTCTTCATCCCTCAAAGTCCTCCCCGCCAAGATCTGGGGGCCACACCCAACCCTCCCAATGGCCCCCGTGTGGCTCCTTTCCCTCCTCGGGGGTTCCTGTGATTCCGCACAGATGGAAGATGTTTGGAAGGAGGTGGAGAAGGCACGCGTGAGATTTGCCCTGTGCCCCATGGGCCTCGGACAGGACCAAGGGTCCCCTGAACCAGTGGCTCTCAAGTCCAGCTGTGTATAACAATCCCCTGGGGAGCTTTTTATTTTTATTGTTTAATGCTTATTTATTTATTTTTGAGACAGAGAGAGACAGAGCACAAGTGGGGGAGGGGCAGAGAGAGAGAGGGAGACACAGAACCCAAAGCAGGCTCCAAGGCTCCGAGCCGTCAGCACAGAGGCCGATGCGGGGCTCAAACTTGCAAACGGCGGGATCATGAGCTGGACACTTAAAAGTTGGACACTTAACCAACTGAGCCACCCAGGTGCACCCCCTTCCCCCAGGGGAGCTTTTTAAAAATGCAGTTGCTGGGCCCCCGCCCCCCTCAGACTTGCTGAAAGCAGAGAAGACACCCAAGGATCTGTATTTGTAAGAGGTTTTTTTTTTTTTTTTTTTTTTTTTTAGGATTCCCACACTGTGGGGCTTCCGGCAGCCATTTGGAGAACCTCATTTGGAGAACCTCTCACCCCCCACATCTCCGGCCGCCCCAACCACGCCACTAGCTTTTCTCTGGCCAGTGGGAAGGACTGGAGAATATGCACCGTCCATCCACTTCTTTCGCACCTAGATTACGCACAGAGCAAGACGGGAAATGCTTAAGACAGGGGTCCCCTGTAGGATTACCCCTGGGAGCTGGGCCAGGCCCTTCAGGGCCCCATCAGTGCTGGCTGGAGCTGGTCTGGAGAAATCAGGTCGGTTAAATCCTCCTCTAAGGACCGATGGAGAGGAATTGGATTCTGGTGCCTGGTCCTTCAACCAGCCCCTGCCTGGACCTTCAGTAAAAGGACGAGGGGTGGCTGAGTGGCGGGGAACAAAACTCTATCTGGTTCCCCTTTGTATCCCCATGTGCCTCACCCTGACCGTGGCACATTCATTCATTTGTCATCATCCACCCATTCATTCACTGGAGACACCGTGTGTACCCAGGAAACAGGAAATTACAAACAGTAATAAGTGAGGACATAAAGGGAGAGGCCCTTTAAGAGCAGAGAAGAGACAACTAACCTGGGGTGAGGAGTCAGCAGGAGCAAGGTGGAGGAGGAGAAGAGGAAGCAGGGGGAGGAGGAGGAGGAGAGGAGGGAGCAGGGGGAGGAGGAGGCCCCCCCACCGCTGGCCCCTCCTACCTGGATGAACTGCTCAAACTTCTGGATGTGAGTCTTGAGCTGGGCCTCCTTGACACCCAGTTCCTCCCAACGCAGATTGAGTGTTTCCATCCTGCGCTGAAATGTCTTGGGGGTTGGGGAGAGCAGAGAGGTCAGGAGGGCCCCTCCCTGCCCCGCACCTCCCTCCCCGGTGCCTGTATCCCCAAGTCTGCCCTGTTCAGAGCAGAGCACCCCAGGTCCCAGGACACTGCTTGCCTCAAGGCTCAGGTCCCTTCTCTCTCCTCACTGGGAGCACAGAAGTTTCGCACAGGGCTCCCTGCCCTGGCCACCCACACAAAGGAGGGCTGTCCCCGGGCTTCCTGCCCTCCGTCCCGAGTCCCCACCTCCTTCTTCTGCTCCATAGCAAGGTGCATGACCTTGGCCTCTTTCTTCTTCTCCAGGAGCCTGATGGATGAGGACTCCGACTGCTCCTCAATGTGGGGGAACTTCCTGTCCAAGACATGGGCAAGACAGGCCCGTGGGTTCTGAGCGCCTGGGACGGGCTGGGGCTGGTGGTAACCCGTGGACGCAGAGGGGGAAGGGGGTCCTGTCCCCCATGGGAGTGAGAGGGACGGTGTGTTGAGAGGGGAGAGAGCTGTGTTGGCATCTGGGAAGCACTCTGGGGCGATGGGGGCCGCGGATTGGTGCCAGGGGGAGGGGGCAGGTGATTTGGGGCGCAGGGCTGTAGAAAGTGGAGGGGACAGGCTGGGGGGTGGGGGACACTCACTGCAGCAGCTGTAGTAGGCGCTCCCCATACTGCAGCTGGAAGTACTTGGCCAGATCTTCCTCCTCCATCATGCCCAGGCTCATGCTGGCGGTGACCTAAAGGGCCAGGCGGCCGAATCCTCGCAGGGCAACGGTGGCTGGTGGGTGGCTCAGGGGTGGTGGCTGGGCTCTTGCTTCTCCCTTCCTCCTGCTTTTTAGGGTCCCCCAGAGGGTGGGTGTCAGCGACTCCGGAAAGATGGCTGGACACCTGAGGTGGGATGGTGTACTGGGAAGTGAAGGGAGCGCTGGTTACCTAGCAACGGACCTCCTGGTTCTGTGGACCAACCACTAGAACTCAGGCTTTGCTCTCTGACCCTTGTCCCCTCTGACCCCAGTCTTGCTGGAATCCCGCCCTCTGCTCCTGCATTTACCCCCCAGGAGCTTGGGGAAGAAGTTAGGCCTGATTAGAGGCTGGTGTCCAGGCCTGGGAGCCAGGGTCTGCGTGGCCATGACCCAAGGCGGGGGGGATTTTGGTGGAGGGGTGTCCTTGGGGGTTCAGGCATGTGTGTGTGAGGGTGAGAGAGGGACTAGAGCCGGGACAAATGGCCCAGAAGAAAAGGAGGCAGGGGTGGGGGCCTGCAGGAGGTGGGGAGGAGGCCCGAGCTTGAGAACCAAGTGATGGGTGCAGAAGGGATGCGCGTGGGGACAGGCGGGGAGCCTGGGGACCAAGAGCCCAATCCCGGGGGATGGGGGTGGGGGTGGGGGTGGGGAGGAGGGCCCGGGGTGCAGCAGGCTCAGGGCCAGAGCCATCCTATAAACGTCACACACTAGACACATGACCCTGATCCCGTCAGAGCACTGGGCCTAAGCTCATTGGGGCAGGGAGCCCGGCATCCAGATTTGAGACCCCGTGGGAGGCGGGCGCCGAGGGGTCCTAGGCGGGGCCGGAGAGGGAGGTGGGTGACGACCGCGACTGCGAGTCGCTGCTGCGGGACATGGGTTCCCGGCTCCACTCTGTCGCGTCTGCGTCCCGCCCGCGCCTACCGTGGGCTCTGCCCCTCCGGGTCTGGGGCGGGGGTCCCTCCAGGGAAGGGCGGCGCCCCCCGTGGGCGAGCCCTCCCCGCAGCATTGCCGGTCCTCTGGCGCCCCCTGCTGGCCGCCTGGCACCGCACCTGTTCCTGCTCCCCAGCCCCTCCTCGGAGCTGGCCGCTGGGGGGGCGGGGGTGGAGGTGGGGGCGGGGATGAGGGGGAACAAGACAGCACCCCACCGCCACCAGCCTCTCAGCCAACACTGGTTCTCACCGGGGGCGCCCGCAAAGAAACTGGCCCACAGCAGGATGACAAGAGCACTAGAAAGGACTGTAAGGGGACGCTTCTCTCCTTGTTTATGCCTAGAGCCCGGCCCGGCCCATTTGGGGTTTGCCCTCTGTTCCCCCTCCTCCAGGGCTGCCTGTTTTTCCTGTTTGCCCTGGTGTATGGACACATCCTTGGCTGCATGTATGGAGTCAGGTGGCCCAGGGCCAGGCTGGCGCATACAGGCGGCTGCTAAGGCATCCCCTTCTGCCCGTGCACCCCTCCTGTCTTCGAGCTCCCTCAGTTGCTTCCTCTGTCCCTCGCACATCTTCCTCTCCGTGACCCATCCCTCTCTGGGCCCTCCCTGGCCTCCCAGGGGCCATGGGGCAGATGCCCAGCCGTCTGGGATTCACAGACTCCCTCCGGGATGAGCCCAGCTTCCCCTCCCTCCTCCCCTCAGCCCTTGTCCACCTTGATAGTTGCCTCGGAGGCAGAATCCAGCAGGATCTCCTGGTGGCTTTCGGTTGTTGGAGGTCAGGTCCCATCCTCCCTCTGAGACAATTAACTGCTTAAAAAGGAGAGGACGGAAATATCAAGAGAGGGAAAAAAAAAAAAAGTCTAGGTTCGTGTCTTAAATGTTATCCTGCCATGGAGAGCAGCATAGGGCTGGCTGCACAATCAAGGTCTCGACGTGAAGAAGCCACTGTTGTCTATGTTGTAGTCCGTTCCATGTGTGTCTTACATTCCCCCTAAGTGGTGTCACACAGACGGGTTGTGTTAAATACGTTTCGAAATGGTTGTTACGGAGAAACTTGTATGGGTCAAGTGCGTTGCTGTTAGTCGCTGTAACAGACAATGGCTTAACAAGGTCTAAGTTTGTCCAGTGCGTTTTCCCCACCTATTGAGATGATCCTGCGTCTTTTATCTTTCGTTCTGTTAATATGGTGTCTCACACACTGATTGATTTTCACATGTTCGACCAACCTTGCACCCCAGGGATCAATCCCACTTGGTCTTGGGGTACACTATTTAAAAAATTGTTTTAACGTTTATTCATTTTTGAGAGACAGAGAGAGACAGCAGGGGAGGGGCAGAGAGAGAGAAGGAGACACAGAATCTCAAAGCAGGCTCCAGGCTCTGAGTTGTCAGCACAGAGTCTGACTCGGGGCTCGAACCCATGGGTGGCGAGATCATGACCTGAGCCGAAGTTGGATGCCCAACTGACTGAGCCACCCGGGCACTCCAGTCCTTTTTATTTCTGAGGCATCTGTTGTGATGTCTCCTCTTTCATTTCTGATTTTATTTGAGTTTTCTCTATTTTTGTCTTAGTCTAGCTAAAGGTGTCTTGATTTCATTAAAAAAACCCCTAACTTTTAGTTTTATTGATTTTTTCTATTCCCCGTTTGACTTATTTCTGCTCTGATCATTATTGTTTTCTTCACTCTGATTACTTTGGGGTTAGCGTAATGTTCTTCTTTTTCCGGTTCCTTGAGGTGTAAAGCTAGGTTTTTGTTTTGTTTTTCGGGGGATGAGGTTGACATAGTTTTTCTTTAATGTAGTCATTTATTGCTATAAATGTCCCTCTTAGTACTGCTTTTGCAGCATCCCATAAATGTGTCCTCATTTTCATTTGTCTTTTTTTTTAATTGAAAGAAGTTTTTTATTTTATTTGTTTTTTTTTACTTTTATTTATTTTTGAGAGACAGTGTGAGACAGCGCAGGTGGAGGAGGGGCAGAGAGAGAAGGAGACACAGAATCTGAAGCAGGCTCCAGGCTCTGAGCAAACGTTCAGCACAGAGGCCGATGCGGGGCTTGAATGCACGAACCGTGAGATCATGACCTGAGCTGAAGTCGGATGCTTAACCGATTGAGCCACCCAGGCGCCCCATCATTTGACTTGAGATAATTAAAAAAAATTTTTGAATGTTTTTATTTTATTTTTGAGAGAGAGACAGAATGTGAGCAGGAGAGGGGCAGAGACAGAAGGAGACACAGAATCCCAAGCAGGTTCCAGGCTCTGAGCTGTCAGCACAGAGGCTGATGCGGGGCTCGAACTCCCAAACTGTGAGATCATGACCTGAGCCGAAGTCAGTGCTTAACCAACTGAGCCACCCAGGTGCCCTGAAATAATTTTTAAGTTTCCTTCTGATTTCTTCTTTGACCTAGTGGTTGTTCAAGAGTCTGCAAATTTAAATTACATTAAATTTAAATTAAATTAAGTTATTCGACTTAGACATGAAAGCAAATTATGTAGCAGGATATCCAGCGAAGGTGGCACTACTCTGTTTTCTGCGCCTGGCAAGAGAGCTGCTAAAATATAGCCCTGATGCAATGAGGTGCAGACACCACGTGTGAGTCTCCGGACCCTTTGCAAGTTTAAGTTCTGACCAAAAGCATATGGAGTCTTCATTTCCCTGCATCCTCACCAACACTGTATATTACCAATCTTTGAGTTTTTTTGCCAGTTGGGGGAAAATGATACTTTGTTGTTATTTTAAATAAATTTCTCTAATTTTCGGTGAGGCTGTGCCTCTTTTCATACATATAGCCATTTCTTCTTCTGTGTTTCTTATTTGCATTTGATGCACATTACTGTTTTGTAGTTTTATTGATTTGTAGGATATAATCGATATGTAAGATTTCAGATATATTGATTATATCAATATATATCAGTATATAGGATATATATATATATATTAGGATATATTAATTCTGGATAGTAATCTTAATTTTGGATGCTCTTCTCTACCAAGCCTAATATTTTCGAGTCAGTTGGATCGGCATTCGACGCAACAAGAGGTGGGGAAGGCAACGAAGGGTCAGCTGACCAACAGCTCGTAACCCAAGCTGCCTTACAAATCACCAGGAAAATGAGCTTTATCTTATTAAAAGTAGAGGTGGCACCAAGCAGAAGAGGAGGAGGCAACCCGGTGCCCATGTCACCGGAGATGCGGCAGACCTGAAGTCCCCCAGAATGTTTGGAGGTCTTAGGCTCAGTGCAGACCCTTTTATTAACAAGCCTACGTCCACCCCTTTGTGAGTTCATTCTTTGACATTGCACAGAGTCTTCCTAAACTCCTCTGAGACCTTACTTGCCTCCTTTGCACGTGGTTTATGGTCTCAGTGACACCGGGAGGGGTCCTGCGACAGAACCTGTCTGGAAGTGGGACCTGCGCAGCTTGAATAACTGGGTTCTTGGCTCAGCCACTCTGGTGGTTACAGAAATCCCAACCTTCCGTAGTCTCCTCCTCCTCCTCTTCCTCCTCTTGTTCGTTTCTCCCAGTCTCTCCTCGGAATTCATTGACTTTGGTCATTTGATTGCTACTGACTATAGACAATTACACGCAGTCACTTCCCTCCTGCTACACAATAGCTTCCTCTTAAGACCAATGCATCCCAACATATATATGCAAATATTTTTTCCGAGCCTATTGTTTGTTTGTTAATTTGCTGGTTTCTTTTACCATAGAAATTTAAAGCATTTATCCAGGCAAATCTGTCGATAATTTTTTTTTAATTTTGGGGGGGCTTCAGGGTTCTGTTTAAAAAAGTCTTTCAGGGCACCTGGGTGGCTCAGTCAGTTAAGCATCTGACTTTGGCTCAGGTCATGATCTCATGGTTCACGGGTTCAAGCCCCGCATCGGGCTCTGTGCTGACAGCTTGGAGCCTGAAGCCTGCTTCAGATTCTGTGTCTCCCTCTCTCTCCACCCTTCCCCGATTTGTGCTCTGTCTCTGTCTCTCTGAAAAATAAATAAACATGAAAAAAAATTTTTAAAATTAAAAAAGTACATTTATTTTAAAAAAAGTCTTCCAACCTCAAAATTATAAGTGAATGCCAACCCATTTACTTTTAGAATTATGTTTATTTTAAAATGTTGTGTTTTTTGGGGGGGGGGCACCTGGGTGGTTCAATCAGTTGAGTGTCTGACTCTTGATTTTGGTTCAGGTCATGATCCCAACAGCTCAGAGCCTGGAGCTTGCTTCGGATTCTGTATCTCCCTCTCTCTCTGCCCCTCCCCTGCTCATTCTCTCTCTCTCTCTCTCTCTCTCTCTCTCTCTCTCTCTCTCAAAAGTAAATAAAACATTAAACATTTTTTAAAAAATATTGACCATCTTAACCATTTTTAGGCATACTGTTTAGGATTGTTAAATATATTCATATTGTTGAGCTCCCAATCTCCAGGACATTTTCATCTTGCAAAACTGAAACTCTCTACCTATTAATCAACATCTCCCCATTTCCCCCTCTGGCAACCACTAGTCTACTTTCTGTTTCTATGAATTTGATGCCTCTAGGTGCCTCAGATAACCGGAACCATGCAGCATTGTCCTTTTGTGACTGGCTTATTTCACCCAGCGTAATATGTTGCATTTATGTTGGAGCACGTGACACGATTTTCTTCCTTTTCAGGACTAATAATATTCCATGGTATATACATACCACACTTGGCTTCTCCATTCATCTGCTGATAGACACTTGACTTCCGTCCACCTTTCGCCAATTGTGAATAATCCTACTATGAACATGGTTGTGCAGATACGTCTTTGAGAACCTGCTTTCAGTTCTTTCGGGTATATATCCAGAGATGGGATTCCTGGGTCATAGGGTAATTCTATTTCCAATATTTTGAGGAACCACCACACTGTTTTCGATCGCGGCTGCACCATTTTCCATTTCTCCCAGCAGCGCACGAGGGTTCCAATGTCTGCTCATCCCTATGCCTGTTATTTCTGGTTTTTCAATAGTAGCCACCCTGATGGGGTGTGAGGTGATATCTCCTTGTAAAATTATATTACTTTTTTTTTAATGTTTTTTTTAATTTATTTTTGAGATAGAGAGAGAGCGTGTGAGCAGGGGAGGGTCAGAGAGAGAGGGAGAAACAGAATCTGAAGACAGGCTCCAGGCTCTGAGCTAGCTGTCAGCACAGAGCCTGATGCGGGGCTCGAACCCACGGACCGCGAGATCATGACCTGAGCTGAAGCCGGACACCCAACCGACTGAGCCACCCAGGTGCCCCTATATTACCTTTTAATTAGAAGAGTAATGAATGAATACATTCTCATTATACATCTTTCAAATGATACTGATACAGGTGGAGCCCAATTTACCCAGCATCCAATCTCGTTTCCCAGAGGGACGGCGCACTCAGTGAAAACTTATGTTGACTACGTGTGATGTGGCTGACACTCTTCTAAGCGGGGGGGGGGGGGGGGATACAGCAGGGAACAAAACGAAGTCCCTACTGTTACAGTGATTGAGGCAGGAAGCAGGAAATAAACAGACCTTAGTGATGACATCTGGGGCTGTCGTCTTCAGGGCACTTCCCTCGCTACCATCTGAGGG
>CM053565.1:2923891-2947206 GCA_028646485.1 Cryptoprocta ferox
CCATAAAAACTCCCCCATTGGGTTGTTTACCCTCCAAACCCTGTGGATACAGAGCCCAGGGTCTATGAGCATTTCAAGAGCCACCAACAGTGTTTGAAGCCAGGAAACGATCACTGGCTCTAAAATACAAAAAGGAAGCCACGAAATAAAGAAAAAAGACTGTTTAATTAAAAGCATACTAACGCAATAGTCCAACTTTATGGGTTTTTGACTTCAGCATTCATAAGCTTTTCACACATTTGAAAGTAATCTGTGCCTCTGAGTTTCTCACTTCTCAAGAATTTCCAATTATGCACAGATTTTTGGAGAAAAATCAAAGCAAATTGCAAACTAAATCAGTTACTCATTGACAATTTCTGAAGTGAAATTGTAAAGATCCTCTTACTACCCCCCTTCCCAAATCGTGTTTAGTGTTGATGGGAGTGCATTTTAATTTGTTTGCTATGGCGGGGTTTAGGTCTTCATGATTATGTTTCTTGTAGGGTTGGATCTCTAAAGACGGGTGGGTTTTCGCTTCACAGACTTGCGCAAGGCAGCGGCCTTCCTGAACCCAGGAGAGATTCTGTTTACTCTCTTCTGGCAGTTTCCTGAGGCTGAGGGGGCAACAGGCTCCAACAGTGGCAGTTTCAAGGGCATCTTGCAGAGAGCTCCTGCCTCTCACTGGCTAGTCACAAGCCAACCCTGATCTTGGAGCCCGGCCGCAAACCTCAGCCTGCTTCATGGCTTGTCCTTGAAATAGTAAATGACTCCCTGCTGTGTTCTAATGCCCAATTTCCCAATGCTTGTGTTTCTGAGAACAGAATTCCCACTGGTCCAAACTAATGGCCCTGCTTGGCAGTAACTGAAATCATCCGTTCCCTTCTGACCTTGGTGGTCTAGGACTGTGGTCCTCTCCCTGCATCAGAAAGTTGGCCAATGCTCTTGACCCAACTATGGGAGCTTCTCCAGTGACCTTGTCACCTAGGAGACACCTGCTTGAGTAGGAAGAAGCTTCTCTTGCTCTGATCCAGGTTATTCCATCCATTTCATTATCCTCCTTGCCTGAGACCCGTTCGGCAAGGACACTAAGCTTTACCTCAAACAAGAATGTCCATAGTCTTACTTCTCCATCTTCAAACATCAAACTTGATTTTCAAAAAGTAAACTATTGCCGTTGAGCACATACATATGTAACAAAAGCATAAAGAACTATGGGGAATGATAGTCAACAAATTCAGTTCCTACCTCTTGGTGATGATGGAGGGAGGGTTACTGTAAATTGGTGAAGAGGAACATTTTAGATTGGGCATTGGGGACATTATATTATTCTGTGTACTTTTGTATGTCAGAAATATTTAATAATAAATTTAAAAGGAAATATTTTTGTTGTTATTCTCAACACTTGCTGGTTCTCCTCTTCACCTCCTTCTGATCCTCAGTTTTCCCTTTCTCTTGTGAACCTCTGCCAGCCTCCTCCCTCTTTACCTTGTTCCTTGAAACTTGATTGACATTCCATCCTCCAAACTTGACATCCTTTCTTGCTAATAACTCTCTCGTTGGGTGTTCCCCCACTATGCCTCTTTATCTCCCTGGAAACTGTGTAGTCTTAAAATACCAATGTCTCTTAACTGCCACCTCTTCATTTACTGCACAGAATCACAGAATTTTAGGCTAGAACCACTTGAGATCATCTATTCCAAGCTTCTTATCATGTGGAAGAAAAAAAAGGACACTTGGATATTTAGGTTCATCTTCAGCAATGGTAAAGCCAGGATTCCAAATGAGGCTAACTTCAGGTTTCCCATAAGATTGAAAACCAGGAGAAGGTCTTTTCTCCTGTCCCTGGAAATGCTGTTGAGGTGGGAGGGAGGCTATGGATCCCTAAACTGAACACAAAAACAAAGAGGAAAATATTTATAATTGCACCAAAAAGAATAAAATACCTAGGAATAAACTTAACCAAGGAGGTGAAAGACTTGTACTGTGAAAACCTAAAACATTGATGAAAGAAGTTGAAGATGACATAAACAAATGGAAAGATAGTCCATGCTCACAGATTAGAAGAATTAATATTGTCAAAATGTCCGTACTACCCAAAGCAGTCTAGAGATTCAGTGCAATCTCTATCAAAATGCCAACAGCATTTTTCACAGAACTAGAACAAATAATACCAAAATTTGTATAAAACTATAAAAGAGCCTGAATGGCCAAAGCAATCTTGAGAAAGAAAAACGAAGCTGGGGGTATTACAATCTCAGATTTTAAGCTATACTATAAGGCTGTAGTGATCAAAAAGTATGGTCCTGGCGCAAAAGTCGACACATAGATCAATAGAACAGAATAGAGAGCCCACAAATAAAACCACATGTCTATAGCCAATTAATCTATGACAAAGGAGGCAAGAATATACAAGGAAGAAAAGATAGTCTCTTCAGTAAATAGTGCTGGAAAAACTGGACAGCTACATGCAAAAGTATGAAATTGGACCACATTCTTGCAATAACTTCTCTGACATTGGCCATACCAATATTTTTTCCAGATATATCTCCTAAGGCAAGGGAAACAAAAAATAAACTATTGTGACTATATCAAAAATAAAAAGATTTTGCACAGCAAAGGAAACCATCAATAAAACAAAAAAGTCAACCTACTGAATGGGAGAAGATATTTGCAAATGATATACCAATACCCCAATAAGGATATACCCCAATAAAGGGTTAATATTCAAAATATATAAAGAACTTACACAACACCAAAAAAAAAACCCCAATATGATTAAAAAATGGGCAGAGGACCTGAAGAGACATTTTTTCCCCAAAGAAGACATACAAATGGCCAACAGATACATGAAAAGATGTTCAACATCATTAATCACCAGGAATATGAAAATCAAAACCACAATGAGATATTACCTTACATGTATTAGAATGGTTAAAATAAAAAAGACAAGAAATAACAGGTGTTGGCAAGGATGTGGAGAAAAAGCAACCCTTGTGCACTGTTGGTGGGAATGTAAATTAGTGCAGCCACTGTGGGAAACAGTATGGAGTTCCCCCAAAAATTAAAAAGAGAACTACCATATGATCCAACAATTCCTTTACTGGGTTTTTACCTGAAGAAAGTGAAAACACTAGGGGCGCCTGGGTGGCTCAGTGGGTTAAGCATCTGACTTCAGCTCAGGTCATGATCTCATGGTTCGTGAGTTTGAGCCCTGCATTGGGCTCTGTGCTGACAGCTCAAAGCCTGGAGCCTGCTTTGGATTCTGTGTCTCCCTCCCCGACCTGTGTGCTGTCTGTCTCTCAAAGGTAAGTAATAAACATTAAAAAAAAACTTTTAAAAATGAAAACACTAATTCGAGGGGCACCTCGCTTACTCAGTCAGAAGAGCATGCAACTCAATCTTGGGGTCATGAGCTTGAGCCCCATGTTTGGTGTAGAGATTACTTAAATAAATGAATGTTAAAAGAATATATATATATATATATATAAACAACCCCCCCAAAACCCCACTAATTCAAAAAGATATGTGCACCCTATGGTTATTACAGCATTATTTATAATTATTTGTAAGAATCAAGATATGGAAGCAACATAAGTGTTCATTGGTGGATGAATGGATAAAGAAGGTGATATATGTATACGTATATATATATTTTTTTGAAATGGCATGAGATCGTGCCAATTGTGACCATGTGGATGGATCTAGAGGTATTAGGCTAAGTAAAATAAGTCAGACTGAAAAAGACAAATACCTTATGATTTCAATCTTATGTAGAATCTTAAAAAAAAAAACAAATGAGTAAGCAAACAAATAAAAAACAGAATCAGACCGATAAATACAGAGAGCAAACTGACAGTTGCCCGAGGGGAGGTTGAGGAGATGGGCAAATTGGGTGAGTGGGAGATACAGGCTTCCAATCATGGAAGAATGAAGTCACAAAGGTAAGATGTACAACGTAGGCGTATATTCGGTGGTATGTCATCGCCTTGCATGGTGGGAGATGGTAGCTACACTTGCGGTGAGCACAACATGACACATACACTTGCCAAATCACATATTGTACACCTGAAACTCAAGTAACAGTGTGTGTCAACTCTACTCAAAAACAAAAAAAAAAAAAAAGAAAATAAAAAATAAAGAGGTGATTAGGGTAAAATAAAGCCATTACGGTGGGTCCTAATTTAGGATGACTGGTGTCCTTATAAGAGAGGAGGTTTAGGACCCAGGTGTGCATAGAGGGAAGACCAAGTGAAGACTCAGGGAGAAGTCCGTCTGCAAACCAAGAAGAGATGCTTCAGAAGAAACCAACTCTACCAACACCTTGATCTCAGACGTTATTGCAAATTTCTGTTGTTTAAGCTGAATAACAACACACCAAAAATCTGAGAGGAAAACCTTAGGGAGGCAGAAAGTGATTGGATGTTTCTCTCTCTCTCTATCTCTCTCTGTCTCTCTCTCAGTAGTCTAGAGCAGAAGAGGGCTGACGCCTACAATAGGGGTCATATCCTTTCATTTCTCCCCCTCACATTGTGTGGGGGGATTGCTGCACACCCTATTTGCCGCGGCATAGAGAGAACTGACGTCTTTGTGATGTTGAGTCTGTCCACCAAAAAACACAGTATGCTTTTTCATTTGTTCTTTTTTTCCCTTTTGTCCCTTCAACAGAGTTTGAAAGTTTTCTTTATATAGATCTTGTATTTTTTAAATTTATTCTCTTGTATTCTATTATTTTGTTGTTGAAAGAGAAAATTCTAAAAGCTTCCCAAGAAAAGAACAGATCACCTACAAGAAACAATTGACATCATGTTGGCATCAGACTTCTTAACATCCAACTGGATGCAAGGTACCAATGGAGTAGTATTTTCAAAAGACTTAAGAACTTTTTGGGGGTGTCTGGGTGGCTCCTTTGGTTAAGGGTCTGACTCCTGATTTTGGCTCAGATCATGATCTCACAGTTCATGAGTTCAAGCCCCACTTTGGGCTCTGCACTGACAGTGCGGAGCCTGCTTGGAATTCTCTCTCTCTCCTTCTTTCTCTGCCCTTCCCATACTCCTGCTCTCTGTCTCTCTTGCAAAATAAACTTTGAAAAAAAGAACTTTTCAAATCCTAGAATTATTTTATGCATTTTAGCTGTAATTAAATGTGGCCATGAATTAAAGATATTGTCAGGCACATATAACCTCAAAAGGTTTACCACATCAAGACCCTTGTTTTTTTTTTTTTTTAAGTTTATTTATTTATTTTCGTAATCTCTACATCCAATGTGGAGCTTGAACTCACAACCGTGAGAGCAAGAGTTGCATGCTCCTCTGATTGAGCCAGCCAGGGGCCCAAGACCTTCTTTGAAACCACTTAACAAATTATTATATTTGCTGCTCTGGGCATTATAATTAGCACTTTATTTTAAAACAATCCAATCTGGATTGATAATAATTTAATGTCAACAGTCTACAAAACTTTTGCTCCAGTATACCTCCATTCCCTAACTCTTTATGCTATTATTGTCATGTGAGTTACATCTGTATACATTATAAGCCAATCAATAAAGTTTTAGAATTATTGCTTTATGCAGTTGTTTTTTAAATGAGATAGGAGAAGAAAAGAGTTATAACAGAAATACATTGATATTGTCTTCTATAATTATGTATATAATTATCTTTACTAGTGCTTTTTATTTCTTCATGTGTATTCAAGTTACTGTCTAATGCCTTTTATTTCAGCCTTAAGGACTCCCTTTCATATATCTGAGCAGATCTTCTAGTGATGAGTTCTCTATATTTGTTTATCTGGAAATATTTTAATTTCTCCTTCACTTTCGAAGGAGAGTGTTGCTAGGTACAGAATTCTTGATTAATGGTCTTTTTCTTTCAACACTTGGAGGATATCATTCCACTGTCTTCTTCCTCCATGATTTCTGATAAGATGTCAGCTGTTAATCTTACTGAGGCTTTCTTGTACATGAGGCTTTCTTGTAAGTGGTTTTCCTTTTGCTGCTTTTGAGATTTTTTTTTCTTGGTCTTTGACTTTCACCAGTTGGACTATGATGTGTCTAGGTGTGGATCTATTTGAATTATTTTACTTGGAGTTTGTTAAGCTTTCTGGAAGTGTACCTTAATTGTTTTCATCAAATTTGGGATGGTTTTAGTCATTATTTTTTCAAATATTCTTTATTCCCTTTATGCTTCTCTTCTTCTGGAACTCATATTAGGTGCATGTTGTTGTCCTTGATAGTATCTTACAGGTGTCTCTGAGGCTCTGTTCATTTTTCTTTTTCTGCTCTTTTCCTTAGACTGGACAGTCTCTATTAACTTATCTTCAAGTTTGCTGATTTTCCTTCAGACAGCCCAAATTTACTATTAAGTCCCTTTAGTGAATTTTTCATTTCAGTAATTGTGCTTTTCAACTCCAGAATTTCTCTCTCTCTCTCTCTCTCTCTCTTTTTTGTAATTGTCTTGTTGCTGTTAACATTCTCTATTGGTAAGACACTATTGTCATACTTTCCTTTAATTCTTAAGACACGGTATCCTTTAGTTTTTTAAACATATTTATAATAGCTGATTTAAAGTGTTTGTCTACTAAATTAAACATCTGTGCCTCCTTGGTGATATTTTCAGTTGGCTGTTTATTTTACTGTGTCTGTGGCACTTTTCTGTTTCTTTACATAGCTTGGAAATTTTTGTCTGCAATTAGACATTTGAAATAATATATGGTAACAACTTGAAATCAGATTCCCTCTCCCAAGGTTTGTTGTTGCTGAGATTTTTTTGTTATTGTTTTTCTTGTGGCTGTTTATTTGTTCAGGGAATTTCCTGAATGAATTCGGTTGATTCTATATTCCTTGCAGTGTGCAGGCCTTGCGTTCTCTGCTAGCCTTTATTTCTTTCTTAAAGTTCTTATTTTTAAGTCCGGTTTTCTGAGGTTCACTCTTGGTTCAGTGTCATTTAGTGGTGAGCCAATGATCAGTCTGAAGTTTTCCCTAAATGCCTTGTCTATATGTCTCTTACCCTTTGACAAGAGGAGTTGTGTCTGAAGGAACACATCAAACTTCAGGCAGTTTACAAAACAGCTTTAGCTCTCATATCTTGAGTGCACAGGGCCTAAAGGTCCACCAGAGGTGAGTGACAGGGGCCTTCATCTTTCTGAGGTCTTTCCCAAGCATGTACACTGTGCAGTCTTCTAGATCCCCAGGAACATGGTGGAGCTTTTCAAAGCTCTCAGTGGTTTTCTAGTTATCCAGGACTTACTTTTAAACTTTTGTTGGTGTTGGCAAGACTCTTGTTTCTTCTAACCAAAATCACAACCTTTGGCAGCTGATGTATTGCCAGCAGATTGTGCTTGTTTTTGGTAGTGCACTAGGGACAGTTTTTATTTCCCCCCTGGGCTGAGCTGTAAGTCCAATCAAAGAACCACAATGCCTTGGCAATGAAGGTTTTCCAGGTAGCGGCTAAAGTGGACAAAATGTTGACTGTGCTCTAGGGATGGGGCTCTTAACAGAGCTCCAAAAGAGTCCGTCTTCTCCATTAGCTGTGAGACAGCTAACTTATTTATTTATTTTTTTTACATTTACTTATTTTTGAGAGACAGAGAGAGACAGAGCATGAACAGGGGAGGGGCAGAGAAAGAAAGAGACACAGAATTTGAAGCAGGCTCCAGGCTCTGAGCTAGTGATCAGTACAGAGCCCAACGCGGGACTCAAACCCACAAACTGTGAGATCATGACCTGAGCAGAAGTTGGATGCTCAACCGACTGAGCCACCCAGGTGCCCCAACGATTAACTTTTCACAGCTACTGGGCCACCAAGTTGGGGAGGGAGAAAGGATAAGAATAACCCCAAGTTAAAATGTGACAGGCACCCCTGCCTTATTGAAGTTCAGTAATTTCTCTTGAATACATGATTCCCAGTTCATTTGGTCACTTTGGTGCATTTCCAGAATGCTGAGATGGTTGATTTTAGTTGTTTTGTTAGTATTTTTGTTGTTTTTATGGGAAAGTTGTTGGCCAAGGTCCTCACTTTGCCATTCCAGAAGTCAGTCTCTCTTGAAAGCATTTTTATTTATTTATTTATTTTTATTATCTTTATTATTTTTTTATTTTTAGAGAGTGTGAGCAGGGGAGAGGGGCAGAGTGGGCGGGGAGAGAGAAAGAGAAGAGAAAGAGAGAGAGAATTCCATGCCAAGCATGGAGCCTGACGCAGGGCTTGATCTTACAACCCTGGGATCATGACATGAGCCAAAATCAAGAGTCGGACGCTCAACTGCGTGAGCCACCCAGCGCCTCTTAAAAGTATTTTTAAAAGAGAAGTATTTCTGCGAGATGGGGAATGAACCCGGGATGAAGCAATGAGTTATGCAAAGTAAAGGAGGAAACGAAACTTAGAAAAGTGTAATGTTACTTAAATTGGCAATGTGTCCCCCGCCCCGAAATGTATATATTACAGATAACTTAGAAGTAATGCCCTAGATCAGAAGCATAGCTGGGGAAGGGGACCTGGTGGGAGTCAGGAGAGACTGGAGGGTGGTGGAACCTGTCCTGTTTAAGGAAACATCTAGAGCTGTCAAGGTTAAGAAACTGACAGGAGAAAGGATAAATATAAGTTAGGGTCAAGGGTTAACCAGAGAAGGGAATAAATAGAACATAATATTTTGTACAGAGTAATTTGATCTCGTCAACAGGAAGCAGAAAAAATCCAAACTTTCCTATTGAAGGAAGGAAATTTTGAGCTATTGAAAAGATGGAAAAGAGTAGAAAGGAAGTACAGTAAATAGAAAACACAAAATAAGACAGCAGAAATATGCCCTAAAATAAAGTTAATACATATAAGTGAGGATGAGTCAATCTCACAGATCAGAACACAGAGAATTTCTGATTAGATATAAAAACAAGATACAATAATATGCTGTTAGCCAGGATCATGTAAGCAAAATTAGAAAACCAAAGGTTTAAAAATCCTGGTACTTTAAGAAAAGAACTAACTCCACGTTGCAATTTTAACAACAGAAGAAGAAAAAAGAATTTAGGGTGAAAATAAGGGACATATGGGGATTCCTGGGTGGCTCAGTTTGTTGAATGTCTGACTTCGGCTCAGGTCATGATCTCGTGGTTTGTGAGTTCGAGCCCCACATCAGCCATGGAGCCTGCTTTGGATCCTCTGTCTCCCTCTCTCTCTGTCCCTCCCCCACTTGCATTTTCTCTCTTTCTCAAAAATTATAAAAAGGGGGGTGCCTGGGTGGCTCAATTGGCTAACCATCCAACTTCAGTTCAGGTCATGGTCCCACAGTTCATGAGTTTGAGCCCTGCATTGGGCTCTGTGCTGACAGCTCAGAGCCTGGAGCCTGCTTCAGATTCTGTGTCTCCCTCTGTCTCTGCCCCTCCCCTGAGTGCACTCTCTCTCTCTCTCAAAAATAAATAAACATTTAAAAATTTTTTAAAGAAAAGAAGGGACAAATGGAGAGGTTAAATACTAATAAGGAATAATAAATCCAAAAGAAATAACAAACAGAAGAATATATGCATCCAGCAATGTAGCCTCAAAATATATAAGGCAATATACTGGCACAAAAACAGACACTCAGATCAATGGAACAGAATAGAGAACCCAGAATGGACCCAGAAATGTATGGCCAACTAATCTTTGACAAAGCAGGAAAGAATATCCGATGGGATAAAGACAGTCTCTTCAGCAAGTGGTGCTGGGAAAACTGGACAGCGACATGCAGAAAAATGAACCTGGACCACTTTCTTACACCAGACACAAAAAGAAACTCAAAATGGATGAAAGACCTAAATGTAAAACAGGAAGCCATCAAAGTCCTCAAGGAGAAAGCAGGCAAAAACCTCTTTGACCTCGGCTGCAGCAACTTCTTACTCAACACGTCTCTAGAGGCAAGGGAAACAGAAGCAAAAATGAACTACTGGGACCTCATCAAAATAAAAACCTTCTGCACTGCGAAGGAAACAATCAGCAAAACTAAAAGGCAACCAACAGAATGGGAGAAGATATTTGCAAATGACATATCAGATAAAGGGTTAATATCCAAAATCTATAGAGAACTTATCAAACGCAACACCCAAAAAACAAATAATCCAGTGAATAAATGGGCAAAAGACATGAATAGACACTTCTCCAAGGAAGACATCCAGATGGCTGACAGACACATGAAACAGTGCTCAACATCACTCATCACCAGGGAAATACAAATCAGACCACAATGAGATAGCACCTCACACACGTCATAATGGCTAACATCAACAACTCAGGCAACAACAGATGTTGGCGAGGATGCAGAGAAAGAGGATCTCTTTTGCACTCCTGGTGAGAATGCAAACGGGTGCAGCCACTCTGGAAAACAGTGTGGAGGCTCCTCAAAAAATTAAAAATAGAACTACCCTATGACCCAGTAATTGCACTACTAGATATTTACCCAAGGGATACAGGTGTGCTGTTTCGAAGGGGCACATGCATCCCGATGTTTATAGCAGCGCTGTCAACAATAGCCGAAGTATGGAAAGAGCCTAAATGTCCATCGACAGATGAATGGATAAAGAAGATGTGGTATATATACACAATGGAGTATTACTCGGCAGTCAAAAAGAATGAAATCTTGCTATTGGCAACTACGTGGATGGAACTAGAAGGTATTATGCTCAGCGAAATTGTCAGTCAGAGAAAGATAAATATCATATGATTTCACTCATATGAGGACTTTAAGATATAAAACTGATGAACATAAGGGGAGGGAAGCAAAAGTAATATAAAAACAGGGAGGAGGATAAAACATAAGAGACTCAAATATGCAGAACAAACAGAGGGTTATTGGAGGGGCTCTGGGAGGGGGATGGGCTAAATGGGTGAGGGGCATTAAGGACTCTACTCCTGAAATCATTGTTGCACCGTATGCTAACTAACTTGGATGTAAATTTTAAAAAGTAATTAAATTAAAAAATTAAAAATTAAAAAAATAAAAAATATTAAAATAAATAAATTATATATATATAAAGCAATAAATAGCTAACATGGGGAAATGGATACATCAATGATTATATTTGGAGATCTTAGCACACTCTTTAAGAATATGATACAGCAAGCAGACTCAAAATAAGCACGAAAGAACATTTGACTAATACAATTAATAATTTTGAGCTAAAACACACAAACACACACACACACTCTTTATACCTAACAAACAAAAGAAATCTCCATATATTACAAAGGATGACATTGGTTACATTTTCCAACTCTCATGAAATAAAGTTACAATTTAGTAAAAATAGAACACTTAAAAATCCCATAATCCTAGGAAAAAATGAAAACTACCTTTAGGCTAAAGAGAAAATGACAAGGGAAATTATGAAATACTTAGAACTAAATTACGATGTCAAAGTTTGTGCTGAATTGCAATGCCAACATTTGTACTAAAGCAACACCTAAGGGAAATTAAAATTTTTGACATTTATTGGAAAGCAAGAAATACTGAGAACGAAAGAGGTGAGTGTGTAACTCCAGGAGGCAAAAAGTAACAGAACAAACCCACAGAGATGAGAAGAAAAGAAGTAACAAAGCTAATGGCAGTAATGAAAAGAGAGAGTATAAACAGTGGATAAAATTAGCAAAACCCAAAGCAGGTCCTTTGAAAAGTCTAAACACAAAATCTCTGATAAAAGTAGTTAAGCAAAAAGCACTGTGCTCCGCTAAGGATGCCATTTTTTTGTTCAGGCTTGTCAACAAACAGCTGCAAGACAGCTGTTTCTACTCTAAGGAAAGAAGAGGAGGAGGTGGAGCCCACAGAGGAGGTGGAGCCTATAGAGGGGTGGAGCCCCTGGAGGAGGTGGAACCTACTGAGGAGGTGGGGCCACTAGAGAAGGTGGAGCCTATAGAGGAGGCGGGGCCCCTAGAGGATGGTGGAGCCATTAGAGGAGGCGGCATCTATGCTCAGAAAAAGCAAAGACTCCCCCAGACATCCTGTGCAGATTTCCACCTGCAAGGGAATCTTGGAAGGTAAACATTTCACTTCAACACCGTTGCTGCCAGGAACACGGTTTGGGTGGAGGAGAGAGAAGAAAGGGGGGTGAGTAGGCAAGCAGCAGTTTGTCTCAACAACAATGCACCGATGCATTTGAACACTTTGCCAAAGGATACAGGAAAACGTAAAATGTCATATGACAAAACGGAGGACTGTGTAAACACTTGTTTATAGGAAAACTCATTCTACTGACTGCTAGCTACAAACAGTTATACCATTTGGTGACCAGATAAGTCTTATCTTATACAAGTTGTTCCATAAAATAGAAAATACATGGGGAAGAGCCCTGGGTGTTATATGGAAACCAACCTGACAATAAACTATAAAGTTAAAATAAATAAATTAATTAATTAAAAAAAAAGAAAGAAAGAAAATACAAAAGGTGAGCCTGGGATGACCATAATGACAAAAGTGGTCAAGGAAAGTGAAAGGGAAGAAAAGCAAAGGAAACATTAATGCAAAAATCTTAAATAAAATATTGGTCAGCCAAATCCAAAAATGTATTTTTTTTTAAAAACATAATTTCACAGGATCAAATAGCTCATCTAAGAGTTCATGGTTAGTTAGGGGCGCCTGGGTAGCTCAGTTGGTTAAGGGTCTGGCTCTTGGTTTTGGTTCGGGTCATGAACTCATGGTTTGTGAGTTCAAGCCCCGCATCGGGCTCTGCGCTGACAGCACGGAGCCTGCTTGGGATTCTCTCTCTCCCTCTCTCTGCACCTCCCTTGCTCACTCTCTCTGTTTCTCTCAAAATAAATAAATGAACTAAGAAAAGAATTCATGGTTACTTAAAAATCCAAAGTATTTTGATATAAAATTCACCACACAAATGGACTAGAGAAGGAGAAAATCACATGACCTTCTCAGGAGATGGGGGAAATTCTTGATAAAGTTTGTGATGAAAATGTTATGAATGCTAGGAAGAAAAGGGAAGTTTTTTTGTTTGTTTTTTTAACTTAGTAAAGCCTTCAGTAAGTATCATACTTAAAACTTTAGGTGCATTTTTTTCAAGGTCTGGAACAAAACAAAAATGGTTACTTTCCCATTACTATTCAATATGGTACTAGAAGTCTTTGCTAACATATTGCCTGCCTGGACAATTGCAATGGTCTGTCCAAAACAGATATCCCGGACCCCAAAAGCTCCCCCAACTCAGACCCATTGTTCACAATGCAACTGGAAAGAGGGGGTCAAAAACTTTCAGCACCTCCCATGGCTGGTAGAACCTTCCTAGAAGCAGCATCATGGTCAGAGAAAGGACCATGGGATTTGCCGTGGTCAGATCTGCATGCACGCCACGCTTCACCATCGAATAGTCATGACGCTGGGCAACTAAATCAGCTAACCTCTCCCAGCTTCAGTTTTCCCTGCTGTAAAATGGGCATTAGTGTTGTGAGAGTTAAAAGCATTACCATGCGCAGGTGTTGGGCCCAGAGAGGTTCAACCTATGAGTTTCCTTTCTCTTAGATTGACATTTAGGAACATCCACAATCTGGATCCGACCCGTGTCTCCCACTTTATTTTCCATGACTCTTCATACAAAATCCACCTGCAGACTTAGTGTCTCATTCCCATCACGTCCCTGCCTCTGATCCTTGCTCCCTGGCGAGGAATTCACTCTCCACTTTTCTGAGCCAGTATAGAGACTGATTGAGAGGGTGGTTCAAACAGACCTAGCTTTGAACTCTTGCCTTTCTGAACCTTAGTTAACTTCGCCTGTAAAATGAGTTCATGCTCTGACTCAATGGGAAAAATCTCTGCCAAGTTCTCAGCATAAATTCTCAGGACACTTGCCAGTCTGGGGGTGGGAGCCCAGATTTGTCCCTGAGCACCACCTCGGCTGAGTTGAAAAGGTCACACAGAAAACTACCAACGGTGGTATTTTCCAAAGCATCTTCCAGGAAATACGAGTTCTGTAAGATAGTGATCGGTGTCACCGGGAAGAAGGTTGCGACACCATATGGGTAAGGAAACTATAGGTCTGACAGAGCTAAACAAGTTTGCTTACTACAGGGCTCTACAGAGCCTTGATTGCTAATATGTATTGCGAGTTTCTAAAGGGTGACAATAAGTTACATCATTTCCCCGACTAGTTAGCCACAGAATGCTTTTGAATGCCCACCGGCCCCACCACGCTAGGATTAAGTGTCCTGCAAAACTCGCTTGAAAAATAATGGTCTAAGTAAGCCTGAGCATAAAGCTTAATGGCTCATTTAATATTTGCTTTCCTTTTCGATGGAAACAGGATATGGTAGAAGTCAGTAGCTCTGATAGCCATGAGGCTGGGAGCTAAGAATTTCATTTAGTTTTGGCTTTATGAAGCTTCGCCGACCTACTGAAGAGTTAATGGAGTAAAAATCATGACTCGAGTGTTTGGGACTCGGTCCTTCAGGACTCGGTCCTTCCTTCAGTATGCCTCACGCTGACTCATGCCTGCTTCCTGGTCTCCAGGAGAGTTCCCAGCACTCAACTCTCCCACCTGCCCCAGACTTCTGATGTACCACTTGAACTTCTCACTTGGTATCGATCGAATCCAGCGTGTCCTACCTTGCTCTGCTCGTGTGTTCTGTTAGCCCTTCTGGCTGGCCTTTGTCCCCGGTCCCTGGGAGGCAGACTCTAAGTCCTTAGAATTTTCCTTTTTATAGTGGTGCCTCTGCTATTCCTGACAGGCCTCTCAGAATCACCTGTGTTTATGCTAACGCCGGGCATCAGGAGAGGGCCAGACCATGCCAGAAAGACCGACTGTGTGGTTAGAAGTTTGGGGCTTTGAGCCATGTGATGTCAGCCTGATGTCTGGGGATGAAAGGGGGACTGAAGATGGACTGAAGACTGAGATTCAAGGAATCCTACCTCTGTAAAGAAGCCCCAGTAAAAACCACGGACACTGAAGCTTGGTGGGTCCCCCTGATGGGCAATACTCCACGTACAGTCACACAGCCATGTGCTGAGAGCCTGGCTGCGTTCTGACCCCACGGGGCTGGGGGAGGACATGACCCTCCATGTTAGGACCCCCCAGAACTCGCCCCATGCGTCTTCTCTTCTGGCTGATTCTGAGTTGTATTCTTTGGCTATAAGAAAACCGTAATCATTAAGTATGGCACTTGGTTCCGGGTTCCAAGAATCGTTCTAGTGAAGTATTGAACCTGGGGGGTGGGGGGATGGCTCAAATCTGCAGCCAGTTGGTCAGAAGTGAGGGTGGCCTTGGGGGGTCTGAGGTGAATTGGGGGCAGCTGTGTGCCTCTAACTAGTGGAATTTGGCCTAACTTGGAGGAGGCGGGTGTCAGAAGTCTCTGCAATGATGCTGAGTGAAAGCAGCTAGACGTAAAATAATGCATAGCATAGTCTTTAAAAATGCAAACCAGGGGCGCCTGAGTGGCTCAGTCGGTTGAGCGTCCGACTTCGGCTCAGGTCATGATCTCCGGGCTCCTAGGTTCAAGCCCCGCGTCGGGCTCTATGCTGGCAGCTCAGAGCCTGGAGCCTGTTTTGGATTCTATGTCTCCATCACTCTGTCTCTGCGCCCCCCCCCCGCCCCCACTCACTCTCAAAAATTAATAAACATTAAAAAAAATTAAAAGTGCAATTACCAGTTCATTAAAAAAAAACAAAAAAATGGACACCAACATAGAGAGACAGAAAACAGCTCAGTGGCTGTTTAGGACCAGGGTGGAGGAAATTTTGGGGGGGATAGAGATGCTATCTTGAATGTGGTGATGATTTCAGAGGTGTGTATATGGGTACATGTCGACAGGTATCAGATTGTACCATTTAAATGTGTGTATTTTATTATATGTAAATAAGACTTTAATAAAGCAAATAAAAAAAAAAAGCTCAGCATAATCCTCACCCATCATGACCCTCTCGAGAACCTTGCATGGTTTACCCCAAGTATACAGAATCCAGGCCGTCTGTGACCCGGCCCTGAGGTACCTTCCCAGCCTCACCTGTCAGCGCTGCGCTACACAAATGATATTATTTCTTGCTACTCCCCCCAAGTAGACGCCATGCATTTGCCACCTCGGTAACTTCGTTTGTCTGTTCCCTCTGCCTAGAATGCCCTTCCCCGAGTTACCACCCCCTCTCTCTACCTGTTAGGCTGACTTGCCTGTCACGCTTAGCTTATATGTCTCCTCCATGAAATTCTTCCTCGAATTCTTGAGTCAGAAACGATCTCTCCCTTTCCTCACTCCTGTAACGCCTTTCCCACAATGTCCTGTGTGCCGTAGGCACGTCTAAGTGTGTATGTCAACTTCCCAGTGAGACCATTAGCTTCTCGAGGGTAGGGACCAGGCATGTCACTCATTCTCGTGTTCCCCGTGACAAGTAGCATACTTCTTTACGAACAGAGGATCGCCGCATATTAACGAAACAGCCTAAACACAGAATTCTCAGTATCCTCCCCGTGTAATCTTTCAGATCCTTAAATCATCACATCACTCAGTCTCCTCCTCCACTTCCTACTCCTCTTTCACCTCCTCCTTTCTTCAGGCGAAACCACTAACTAACTCACTCCTTTCTTAAGCCAGGTGCCGTTCCTCATCTCTTGTTTACATTAGGGGCGACACACCTATGTTTGTATTTTGGTCTTACTGTATGTTCTGTCTACATAGTCAGTTCCGTCTTCTCTCTGGTAGATTTCAAGCGAGAGCCGCCTTCAGTCTTCGTATTGGATTTCCCTCCTTTCCCGCCACCTTTCTTAGCCACGGAGCACAGTCATTAAAGTCTCAGACGCTGGTGCCCCCCAGGCTGGATCTGAGTCACACGTCCTAAGCCGTGTGACCTCCGGCAAGCTCCCTGGCTGTCAGCTTTGTCATCTGCAAGTTAGAGGTGGTGACAGTGGCTACATCCTGAGCTCGCTTGGAGGATTAAGCGAGCCAGTGGGTCAAGTGTTCAGAACAGTTCCCAGCATACTCAGTATGCATAGCTCAGTAGAGATCGTGACCTGAGCCGAAGCTGGAGGCTTAAACCGACTGAGCCACCCAGGCACCCCAGGCAGAGGTAATTTTTTGTCAGTTATTTATACGCTAAAACTTCTTAGGGAAAACTGTAAGAGAATAAATTTCCTGGGACCGTGTCTGACCCAGTGAACATTCATGTGTTTGTCTCCCTCCTCCAGCTTTGAGATTTTTTTTTTTTGCATTTGTAAAATGAGACCCTTCTAAATCTGATATCCCACACTTAACCTGATTATAGAAAGTAGAAGAATTGGTCTCTGACGTCTGGCTTCTGGAATAAGGGGGCCTATCCTGGGGGTGGGGTGGGGAAGGTTTGGGAAGGCACCCCATCTGGTGGCTACGCACAGGCACAATGTGGACCACCTGTAGCATCCTAACCCTGTAGGGGTTGTGCACCTGTGGGCATGTGCAAACAATCTCCATGAACTCTGGCGACGTGCAGCATGCAAGATAGGCGTTCAAAGACATGACCTTGCCCTTGCTCTGATGGAAGTTTGGAAAGCGATTCTAGGGATCCTACCCCTGGGGACGCACACATTTGACCGTAAGGATGAAAAAGGACTAATTTGCGTCCCCTCTCCTCCTCCAACACATATTCCATTTCCCATCATCTTCTCTTATCGGAAACCCGAGTGCCTGGCTGTGAGTGTGGGTGCCTGTGTATGGGCACTGAGTTTTGTTTTTTTGTTCTCATTCTTACCTGCCCACAGCACGGCCTCTGTCGGATGCAGACTCATGCTTTTAGGACCCACGGGAACACAGGTGTCTCACGAAAGCCAGCCACCCCCTCTGCCAACTGAATCTTTCGGGTCCCCTTTGCCTTCCTGGCACCTGCCAGTTTGATCTGAGCACTCCAGCCATGGCTGAAATCAATAGCACCAGGGTCAGTACCAGTAAAGTTCTTGCTAACCTTATACACCAAAATATAGTGAATAAGTGAATACTAAGGACACATTGTTGTGAGGTGTGTGTGTGTTTTTTTTAAGCAAATGTATTCTTCCTGCTTTATTTAAAAAATGATTGAACAGCAAAAAGTTAAATCTTTTACCACAAAAGTAAGGAAAATCATGCAATGGGATGATCCCGTGGGGTTCCGCACACATTCGCATTTTCTCTCCAGGCTCCCTGCAGCCCCAGACAGGACTCCCGGACCTTGTCCTCGGCAGGGGAGTTTTGTCCCGCCTCCCCTTGGGCGCCTTCCACGGATCAGCGCATCTCGACCTGCCTCTCAGCCCTGCTAGTCTGAATGCTCCTCCCTCATGGCCCTCACCAGCCAGTCCCGTTCAGCCCCCTGCTCGGAGTCGCTCGTGTCGCTGGCCTCCATGACCAGCAGTTTCGAGTAGTTGATTTTCTGCTCCTGGGGCAGCGTCTGCTGGACGGACAGGAACAGGGCCAGCCAGAGCAACAGGACCACGCAGCAGGCCTGGTACAGCACCGCCAGGCCGAAGTACATCACCACGAACCCCGCCACGAAGCTGCCCAGGCTGGACCCGCCCCCGGAAAAGTGGCCTCGGAACATGGCACCCAGGGGCCGCTCCGTTCCGGGAGTGGCCAGGTGCTCGACCGAGGCCTTCACTGCCCACCACAGAGCCCCGCTGCTGAGGGCGCTCAAGACCTGAGCGGGGAGGACCGACCACCAGCTCCAGAGGAAGGCGTAGTAGAGCAGCTGGCCCGCCAGGCAGCCCAGCCCCAGACCCATGGTGCCCACCCTGGTCAGTTTCCTAAGCAATGTCGTTTTCAACGGATGGAGCACAATCTCCCCCAGCAAGCCCAGGGCCACTGAGAAACCCATGACCAGCTCGCTGCTCCCGCGGTCCTGCATGTGCCAGAACAGAAAGTTCTGCACCGTGCTGGTGGCAGCTCCTGTCAGGAAGACGGTGAGGGCCAGGACGATGAGGCGGGGGTCGCCCGCCACCAGAGACAGCGCCTTGACGGTTTTGTAGCTGGGCTCCCGCCTCCTGCACGTGGGGACGGGAAAGGCAATGCTCACCAGTAAAGCCAGCGCGCCGACCAGGGAGTAGCCGTAGAAGTGCAACGCACCGCGGGGGCCGTTCCTCACCAGGGAGCATTCCAGGTGTCCCACCAAGGCCGCGATGCCACACACGCCCGCGGACATGCCCAGCAGCCTCCAGACCCACAGGCTTCTGTATCGGTCCGTGGCATCCACAAAATCCAGGTACTCGTAAAGGCTGTCGTCTGCCACCTGCTCCAGAGGGGCCGTCAGCAGCTCCCAGAACACCACTGACCCCAGGGACAGGAGGAAGGTCCGCTGCCACCCTTCCGAGGACAGGCCAAGGGCCCCGGCATTGCCCTCGGCTTCTGACCAGTTGGCTGTGCTTCCCGGCGCTGGACCCCCAGCAAGCGAAGGGAGGGCTGTCCCACCCACCTTGAAAGCACCTTCCCGAGGAGTATCTTTCACCCCCGAAGTGACAGGGTGGACAGCTCGGGACGTGGTCCTGGCTCCTTCCACGGGGCCTAGGGCATAGCCGCGCGGATGACCGGACGCCTTGTGGACGCTTTCCGCGGGTCCCTTCCCGAAGCCAGAGGCTTCCACTGTCCCAGGACTGCGCTTGGCTGGCGGGCCGGGCGCCCCCGGCTGCGGGTTCGAGGTGAAGGTCTCGGTTGGCGCGGCCCTCGGTGGCGGGGCGGTGGGGGTGGCGCCGTGGCTGGCATTACAGGGGCCGGACGGCAGATCTTTGTCCAGCGGCGGCACCAGGACCATCAGCAGGCTGGCTCCCACCGCGCCCAGCAGCGATCCCATCATTAGCACCCTCCTTTTCTGGTAGCTTTTGGCCAGGATGGCGCAGAAGGGACCCCAGAAGGCTGCGACCAGGTGCTTGGTCCCCATCACGATGCCCACCCAGGGCGCGGCCAAGCCCAGCTGCCTCAGGTAGAGGGTCAGGAACGGAGTCACGCAGGCGTCCCGGACCCCGCACACCAGATGGAAGAGCCTGGCCACCCCCAGCGCCTTGCTGATGTCCCACTGGGGATTGGCGCTCATGGCTGCCCGGCTCCGTCAGTCCCGGGAGGGCGGGGGTCGGAGCTGGGCGCGGGGCGGGCGCGGGGCCATGTCCATGGCCCGGGAGCGGGGCGCGGCGCGCGGGGCCATTGGGGAGTCCCCTCCGGCCCCCGGCGGCGCCGAGGTCACCGGGTCAACGGCCACCACGTCCACTCACCCCCTCCACGTCCGGCCGCCGGCCCGGAAGTAGCCCCGGCTCCTGGACGCCGCACCTGGGCGGGGGGGCCGGCGCACCTGCGCGCCGCACCTGCCAGTCCCGTGGCCCCTCCGGCCCCGGCGGCGCCGCGGTCACCGGGTCAACGACCGACCGCCACGCCCACCTCCCCCCACCCCCCGTCCACGTCCGGCCGCCGGCCCGGAAGTAGCTCCGCCCCCTGGACGCCGCACCTGGGGGGCGGGGCCTGCGCACCTGCACGCCGCACCTGCCAGTCCCGCAGCCCTCCAGCGGTGCGCGCGTGCGCGAGGGTGGCTGCCGGTGGCCGGAGGGTGCGCTCCAAGCCCGGCCCCGGGTCGCCCGCGAACCTAAGTCCGTTCTCTGAGTCGCTTCAGGCGAGGAAAATTGGGGGCCGGTGGAGGGAGCGGAGATGCGATTCACGATAGGACCTACCTGTTACCTCACTGACAAATCCCACCCGCTCCCCAGACTCAAGCTCCCCTCCCCTCCCCTGCTTTATTATTCTCCGCAGCTCGCATCACCACCCAGCGCACTACCGGTTTCTATTTCGCGTTTTCTCTCGTTTCTTGTCTGTCTCCATCAGAGTCAGAACCCCAGGAAGAGTCAGAACCCCAGGAAGGCAGGTATTTTCCTCCCGGGGGCATAGAGCTGTTTCCTTGGATGCCAGCTGCCCCTGGCAGAGACACTATTGGTGACACGGGTTTCTTCAGTGGGGACAACCCCCAGAGGGCACGGCTGCCAGCTGAGGGCTGTCTTGGAGTAGCCCCCTGCGCCCCAGGCAGGCGGTGGTCCCAGCCCCTGAAACAGTATGTACTTACTGGTTAGTTTCAATCTACACTTAAGGGAGCTCAGTACCCAGTTTGAGGGCACAGGCCCCAGGGGCAGTGAGCTAACATTGGGGCAGAGAATACAAGCAGGTCAACAGTCTTAGATCAACAGAAGTGTTTTCATTAATTAGCCTGATAGATACTGGCAGACTTTCACTGGTGAAAGTAGTGGTGTCCGAGTCACATGGACGGGTTATAATTTTGCTGGGGGCTTTTCCTCTCTGGCCAAGCATTTATAAGAATCTAGAGAGTCCTTTGAAATGGTGTTGTAGGCTTTACTCCAAGATGGTCCAATGTCCACCTACTGATTCAGTAAAATTTGCATACAGGTTTGCTCAGAGCACCTAATTTGGCTGGGGTGGGGGCGGAGGGGGGTGGCGATTGGCCCACACGTGTCTGGATGTGTAGCCAACTTTCGTCTATGACTTCCTTTCACTCTGAGCTGGTAGCCTCTTGCGGGAGGAGCCCAGAGATCTCACCCAATTCGAACAGCTGGTAAACCCAGCCAATGTTTACTTAAAGATCCTAGTAATTGTGAGTGCCAGAATTGATACGAATCCTGCTCAAATCCAGTGATATTGGTCATTTCTGGTTTAAAACCACGTCCGTCTCAAAGGGGGCGTGTCCCCAATCCCTGTCTCCCTAGGTTCTGCAGGGGGGCAAATTCAGTGGGAGATCATGCATCCATCCACTCCTCTGTCTTCACCTATCCAGAGCTGGCAGGCATCTGCCATGCTGGTGTCCCTTGGACCCATCTGCCTAGACCCCCAGGCAGACCTTTTTGCAAGGGGTCTTACAGACTTGCTCCCCACTGCTGGGGCGACGAGGCCAAAATAAAGTGCCTCCCTCTCTACTCTTGGATCCCCAAACCTGAAAGGGATTCTTCTACGCCATCCTCCCACTATCCCCAGGGACCCGGCCCAGGCAAGAGAGAGGACCTCGAGTCCACGCGTTTATGTTTTCTGTTTATGTTTTCTTTTCTTCCCACCCCACGCCTAGTCCCGGGGGTGAAGAAACTGGTTCTGTGTCACTGAGCTTCCCCATCTTACATCTAGATACAAGTTTTAGAACTCGGGGCACCTGGGTGGCTCAGTCGGTTAAGCACGCGACTCTTGATCTGGATTCAGGTCATGATCTCACGGTTTGGTTCGTGAGTTCGAGCCCCACGTCAGGGAGCCTGCTTGGGATCTGTCTCTCCCTCTCTCTGCCCCTCGTCTGCTTGCACACATGAGCGCCTCTCTCTCTTTCTCTCTCTCTCTCAAAATAAATAAACTTGAATAAAAAGTTTTAGAACTCAAAAGCCAAGAGTTTTGATGTCTTTAATATCTGGCTCCCTTGAAACTACTTTGAATTCCCGTCTCTGTTTTGGGACGGCACTAAGTCAGCATAAGTGGGGAGAGGGGTGGACAGGCGGACAGAACTCAACCAGCCCAAGAGGATTCATTAGCACTGCCCCGGATCTCTGTTAAAATCCAAATGTCGCAGGGCGCCTGGGTGGTTCAGTCGGTTAGGCGCTGACTTCCGCTGAGGTCATGATCTTGAGGTTTGTGAGTTCGAGCCCCGCGTCGGGTTCTGTGCTGACAGCTCAGAGCCCAGAGCCTGCTTGGGGTTGTGTGTCTCCATCTCTCCCTCTCTGTTCCTCTCCCACTCGTGATCTCTCTCCCTCTCTCAAAAGTAAACATTAAAAAAATTTAAAATCCCGATGTCGCTAGGTATTAGATAAAAGCAGAAGTACTTTAGTGTGTGTTTATCGGACCTGACAATTTCCTCTCAACCGGAGGACACTTGCCTGGGAATGCAGGGCGTGGAGGTGTCTGGAAGGAGGAAAAGGAACAGACTTGGGAGGGAGAAGCTCCACTTGTCTTTGCCTGTTCCACCCCCCCTCCCCGCCCCAGCCCCCAGGGCCCTGGCCAAATAGCAGCTCTCACTGTGGGGATTTAAGGGCCGAGGGGACATCTTGCACCAGACAAGAGGGAATTGAAGATCAATGAAGGACATTTGTGCACAGAGCTGGGTCTTGCTTGTGTGTGTAGCCTTGCTGGGACCTTCCTCGGGCCTTTGTGTGGGCCCTGCTCCATCACCTGCCACGGCCAAGCAAGCTCCCTGTGCTCCGGTCACTCGCTGGCTCCTACTCACAGCCAGAAGCCACCCAGGGCAGCCAGGCCTCGTTCCGGCTGCCAGTGGGAGCATCTGGAGGCTGGTGGGGGTAGTGTATCCATTCTTGGGCCGAGGCTCTGGGTCTCGGCCTTTCCGCTGCCCCTGCGGGCTCACTGGACGATGCCGGAGAACGTGTTGATGGGCATTAGAAGGGGCTTGGGCTTGGCTTTGGTCCCTTCCACCTCCTG
>CM053565.1:2947706-2968204 GCA_028646485.1 Cryptoprocta ferox
GAGGATGGAGAGGATGGGGAGGATGGGGAGGATGGAGAGGATGGGAGGATGGGGAGGATGGGGAGGATGGAGAGGATGGAGAGGATGGGGAGGATGGGGAGGATGGGGAGGATGGAGAGGATGGGGAGGATGGGGAGGATCAGGACGAGGGTGAGCCCAGAGCACTCACAGTTCATCGCTGTACAGAGATCATGCCCCTTACCGTGTTGCACATAACCCTCATGGCTGCGACCCCAGGGCTGTGTGGGAGCACAGATAGGGGCACCTAGCTTACCCAGGAGTGGGGGTGGTGGTGGTGAGCGTCAGGGAGGGCCTCCTGGGGGAGAGGACACCTGAGTTTCCTTTTGAAGGAAAAATGCGAGCTACAGAAGGAAGATGGACAAGAGAAACGTAGGAACAGGTTTCAGACCAGGCACAGAGCATAAGCAGGACACGGAGGTGTGGCTGCGGGATGCTGTGCGGTAAAGGGCCCGCAGAGACAGGCCAGCATTGCAGATGGAGCCGAAGGGGACCCATGCTACCAACACTAAAGTTTCCTGTCTTCAGCCATGGAGCATGGGAAATGACAGAGGCGTTTTAAGCATAGGCAGGTCCGAGTTTTATTTTATTTATTTATTTCAAGTTTATTTATTGATCTTGAGAGAGAGAGAGAGAGAGAGAGAGAGAGAGAGAGCATGAGCAGGGGAGGGGCAGAGAGAGAGGGAGAGAGAGAATCCCAAGCAGGCTCGTGCTGTCAGCACAGAGCCAGACTCCGGGCTTGAACTCACAACCGTCAGAGGATGATCTGAGCTAAAATCAAGAGTTGGTCACTTAACCAACTGAGCCACCCGGGTGCCCCTATTTTAGAAATATCGCTCAGGCAGAGATGCGGAGGGTGGACCTAAGGAGCACTGTGGTGATATCAGCTAGGAGGCTACTGCGTTTGTCCAGGAAAAAGGGGATCATGGAGGTCTGGACCGAGGGTGTCCAACCTGTCCTGACGTGCCTGGGACTGTCCGGGATTTAGCACAGAAGGTGGCCCGCCCCAGGAAGCAGTCCTTAGTCCTGGGCAAATTCGGGCGGTTAGTCAACCTAAGTGGCTCCAAAGAAGGCGGGATGAGGGGGAAGGAAAAAGTTCGAGAAGTGTTGAGAGAGAAAACCAACAGGACACAGGAAAGTGAGGACAAGGAGGCATCCAAGGGGACCTCCAGAATTCTGGCAGAGGTGACTGGTTAAGGACGGTACCATTAAATGAGAAGCCGGCCATAGCGGGGAGGGGATGAAACAAAAATCATTCTTAGCACCTATACAGCTTTTTCTTGGCCACACACTCTTCTGAGAGCTTTACATGTGACAATCATTCCATCCCCACAACAACTGAATAAGGTCAATACTATTATTATCGTCCCCGTTTACAGATGATGAGATTGAGACACAGGCAGCTGATTACCCTGCCTGAAGTCACATGGCTGGTAAACGGCAGAGCCGAGCTCCACACCCAGGCAGGCTCAGTCTGGTCCAGGAGAGCTCTGAACTATTTGAAAGTCCTGGCTTTGGTTTTGGATACCTTGCGTCTGGGGGGTTGTGGGGCATCCAGTTCATGCTGAGTTGGATGTACAGTCGGAATCTCAGGGGGGTGAGTATCAGCACAGGAGGTACGGATTCGGGTGTCCTTAACACATAGGACTCAGACCACACGTGTGGGTTAGCTAGTCCAGGGAACGAGAAAAGAAGTGGGCCCTGGATGGAAGTTGAGAACAGTAGCTATTTAAGGAACTGGTTTAGGAAAAAAAGAGCCCAGGGAAAGTGGCTAAAAAGTCACAGTCGGATATGGAGACCTTTGAGAAAGCGGTGTCTCCAAATTCACAGATTTAGGGAATTTAAAGACTCAGAGAACAGGGCGTCAGCTCTGGTGGCAGAACTTATTAAAAATTGATCAAAGCAGGGCGACTGGGTGGCTCAGTCGGTTGAGCATCCCGACTCTTGGTTTCGGCTCAGGTTGTGATCTCAATGGTTTGTGGGTTCCAGCCCCGCAATTGGCTCTGTGCTGATACGTGGAGCCTGTTAGGATTTTCTCTCTCTCTCTCTGCCTCTCCCCTGCTCATGCTTTTTCTCTCTCTCAATAAATAAATAAGTAATTTAAAAATTGTTCAAAGGAATAAAAACCTAGAAGAATAGTCTATGAGAGTGTTGGAAACCAGCTTTATTGGCATATCGACATATAAGTGGGACTTTAAATATATATTTTTTCAATTTAAAGGTAACCATGATAGAGAAAGTAACATAGCTTGCAAATTGTAAGAGGGGGAAAATAAGCTAACAAAGCTTAAGCCCCTCCCCCCCCAAAAAACCAGCAAAAGCATTACAATCAGAAAGCACGACGTAAGACAGCAGAATAAGATCAAATAGCACATAAAGTTAGTGTCGATGGATTAAACTCTCATTTGTTAAAAAAAAAAAACAGACTTTCAGACTGAGTCAGAACAAAATCCAACTGTATGCTATTTACAAGAGGCATATCTAAAATAAAATAAAAATGTTTTAAAAATAAAGGGACGGGGCGCCTGGGTGGCTCAGTTAGTTCACTCTCTAATTCTAGCTAATCACCTAATAATAGCTATCTATCTAGTAGATAATAAGATCATTTATCTAACTATCCAAATCTCAAATAGGGATAATAAAAGATACCAATTTATATGCAGATAGTAAATTATAAAAATGACCTCTCTGTTAGCTCCCTGGTCTTCTGGAAGAAAGAAAAGTTCAGTGACATGGATGACGACATCATTGAGCACATGCATCAGAGCCCAGCCGGCGTTCTGTGTCAGACACAGCGACTCTCCGTACTTTGATGGCATGTAGCTATCAATTACGTAAAGACATATAGAAAACAGGCTAGGTGTTTGCCTCTCAAAATAGTAACAGTCATCCCTCTCTAGAAAATGGGACCAGAAGTAGATTTACTTCTTTGTGCTTCTTTTTTGCATTTCCCCCAAATCACTGAACTTTTGTTTATAGGTTAAAACGTTACTTTTTTAAAAAGTTTATTTATTTATTTTGAGAGAGAGAGAGAGAGAGAGAGAGAGAGGGCAGGGGAGAGCACAGAGCGAGGGAGACAGAATCCCAAGCAGGCTCTGCACTGACAGTACAGGGCTCAAACCCACAAATCGTGAGATCAAGACTTGAACCGAAGTCTGACGCTTAACTGACTGAGCCACTTGGCTGCCCCTAAAACATTATTTTTAAAGGGGAAGATAAACATTGAGGACCAGAAAGAGAGCTTTGGTCTTAGTGACACAGAGGTGACTTTGCTACAGTGGGGAGGGCGGTAGGCAGATGGTAGCAGAGGAGGAGAGATTTGGTGAGAGACCGAAAACTCCTTTTGGGGTACGTAACAGGAAGCTTGACTGGGACGGGAAGCCAGAGAGGTAGCAGGTCATGCTAGAGATTTTCTTTCAAGGATGGAAAAGACCTGAGCACGTCTCCAGGCTGTGAGGGAGGAGCAGTAGAGAAGGTCCACGCAGGAGAAAAGAAACTGAAATAGACGAAGAAGAGCCCAGAAGACACGCAAGAGAAGGGGGTTGAGGTAAGAGGTCAGGTGTTTGCTCCCCTGGAGGCAGGATTTATTCCAGAAGCACTCAGCCACTCAGCATACAGACTGAGTAGGCGACTTGATGGAGAGTGAGTGTCTGCCTGGGTGGTGGTGGAGGGAGTGGAGGGCGGCTGAGAACAGGGTTCAGGTGTAATTGTGGGATCCACGGCCCAGCTGAGTGGGGAAGACAAGTCCAGGAGATGGGGGAAATGGGTGGGTCCTGGGTCTGTGTCAGTGAGGGAGTCCAGATCAACAGGTATCAATAAAGGCAAAGGGCAGCAGTAGGGGCGATGAGTTGGAAGAGCTCGCTCTATTTGGTTCAAGGTCGGGCTGTTGTTGCTTAGGAGTCTGGCTGCTGGGTAGTGCTGGGGGTCCCGGACCTGGGCATGTCCTGGGTCCTCCCAAGTGCCAGCAGGTGGAGGGCCTTGACTCTCCCCGGGGTCTTAGTGACACCAGCCGGAGCTCCCCACTTCACAGACCAGGGGAGAGTATGGATTCTCTCCGAGAGGAAGACACACTCCAACAGCAAAGGTTCAGAAGCCATTTCTCCTTCTCTGAACACCCGGGCCCGGACCACCTACCTTGTTCGAGTGTCCCATTCTGCCCAGTACTTACAGAGAAGGACCTTCCTGCCAAGTTGGAGGACTTGATGACCTCTGTCACGCTGACATTCAGGCATGTGTGGTCCATAACGGGAGCAGCAGATGGCGGGGCGTGGGCGGGCCCAGAGCCTGGGAGGAACAAGATGGGAAGCAGGTGGCTGTAATGGGCCCCCCACTTCCTGACTGCACCTTGGTCCCAACCACGTTTCAATTCCTTCCTGAACATCCATTCCCTTTCCCCAGGGGAACCCACAACATTTCTCTGTCCTCAGGCATGGCGGCCCCCACCAGCCCCATGCCTTTCTGCACTTCCCCCTGCACCCTTCTTCTATGGAAAAAGGTGCTGTGGACCCTCCCCGAAGCCCCCGGGCATGCTATCCATGGGGGGAGCACAAGTTAGCGTGGGGGTGGGTGGGGGGGGAGTCTGGTGAAGGAAATGAAGGAAATACAATTTAACAATTAGAGCGAACGTGATAGTGGACTAGACGCACGTGAATTAGGACTTTATCTTCACTTTAGAAATGGAAGAACAGAGAGAGAGAGGTCACGAGTAACTTGCCCAAGGTCACACAGACGGTAGCAAAACCGGACCTTGCCTGACCCACAATCTGTGCTCTTGACCAACCATGACTACCGCTCGGCTAAGAGCTAGCCCCGGAGTCACATGTCTCCCTCACCGTGTTAAGGATGCACAAGTTGGGGTCCCCGGGTGGCTCAGTCGGTTAAGCATCCGACTTCAGCTCAGGCCACGATCTTGCGGTTCATGAGTTCGAGCCGCAGGTCGGGCTCTGTGCTGACAGCTCAGAGCCTGGAGCCTGCTTCGGATTCTGTGTCTCCCTCTCTCTCTGTCTCTCTCTCTGCCCCTCCCGCCCCTCAAAAATAAAATAAACATAAAAAAAAGAGGCACAAATGAAGGAGGTCTTGCTATGTCCTCCACTTCCTTCACCTGGAAGCCAGCACTAGACGGCCTGGGTGTGAATCCCGGCTCTGACCCTTCCTCGCGGACGTGACCTGGCCTTCAGCTTTTCTCTGCCTTCAGTTACCTCTCTAGTAAAAAGCTGCTGGTACTAATAACACCGATGTCACAGGATTTAGGAGAGTTGCTGTGTCTGACACAACACTGGCTGGCCTCTGACCCATGTGTTCAATGACGTCGTCATCCACGTCACTGAGCTTTGTTTCTTCCAGAAGACGAGGGAGCTAACAGAGAGCTCATTTTTATAATTTACTATCTGCATATAAATTGGTATCTTCTATTATCCCTATTTGAGATTTGGATAGTTAGATAAACGATCTTATTATCTATTAGGTAGCTAGCTATTATTAGGTGATTAACTAGAATTAGAGAGTTTGGACCGGCGTTGCCTTTTGTGAACGGGGGATTACCTGCTCTTGGTGGAGTGACATTCGAAATAAAACATCTCCAGACCCAACAGAGGCAGGAGGGCCGCAGTCCCCCCTCTGGGGCCCCCCTCCCCTTTCCAGCTGCAGGGCAGGACCCAAGGCCAATGCTGTCGGAGGGCAGAGACCATGCCGCACCTGGGCACCCAGTGCCCAGCCCTGCACCCAGCCACGTTCCACGACCTCAGGGATGGGTGGGAGGCCTGATTCCTCTGGGTCACCTTGTCTACCATCACTCACCCCTTTTTCCTTCTCCCCCCACCTCTCCCCTTCTCATGCCTTCTCTCTCTCCCTGCTTTTTCCAGCTCCTTACCTTCAGTGTCACTGGCTGCAAGGGCCTTCAGGACCAGCCCAGTGGCCCGCAGGGAAACGGTGACCTCTTGGGCGCGGTGGCTGAGCAGGGCCTGGAGGTGGGGTGGTGCAGGAACCGAGGGGGGTCCTCAGAACAATGCAGTCCCCCTGGGCACCCTCATCTCAACAGTCCTGCTTCCTGCCCTGACTGAGATTCTTGTCTGTGTCACTAATGTCCAAGGCGGGGCTGGCGGAGAGAGGCTGAGAGCACTCTTGGCCCCAGGAGCATGTTCAGCCTCCCAGACCCAAAGGAATACGTCTCCAAGGACATCGGTTCAAGCATCTGGTCAGCTAGGGAGGAAGGCATTCTGGAACAACAGGACAGCCCCCTTGTTCCTTAAATTCGACGGCCTCCCGGGCTGCGTGTGAGGCCGGTTGCAATCCGCCCATCCCTGCAAAACTCTCCAAAGGCCAGGGAGAGTCGGGGGCAGGAGGTTCTGGCTCTGTCTGCTCCCCACCGGAGGGTCCCTGGCGCCTGCTTCCAACCTCCTCCCACTCACCTTCTGGTAGCAAATGTTGAGCTCAGCCCCTGGGCCCTCGGCCGCGCCCCTCCTCCTGGGTGAAAAGCCATCTGAGGGAGGAGGGAAGAGGCTGAATCAGGTAGGAGGCTCTTGTCCCTCCCGCCTCTGAATCTTGACAGCATCTCTTTCTCCTTGGATGGAAAAGAAGCATCTGGAGGGCTCCAGTCCAGGTAAGCTTGGAGGAGCCAAGGGCACCCCGGTATTCAGTGGAGGTGGAATGAGGAGGCCATTAGGTGAGAGGCAGGAGGACATTCTGGAAACAGGGCTTGGCCGAAGATGCGTCAGTGAGCTCTGGGAAGTGGGGATCCGATGCTCACCTTTGGGGGATTTGGTGTCTTGAATCTTCACCTTGAGCTCAGTGAGAAAAATGTCCTCTTCAGGCTGTTGGCTCAGGTCCCTGAAGATCTGGGGGGAGGGAGGCAGGAGGCCAGCTCGCCTTCTACCCCCCAGAGCTCAAGGGTGCGGAGGGTTGGAGAGCTTCTGGAAGGAAGCAGGACCCGAGCGCCCACCATCCTGCTAAGCTAGATTCTGAACTGCAGCCAGTGATTTCCTGTCCACGTGTCCAGCAATGTAATATATTTACAAATAGGGGAAGACGCTCCTATTGAAACCCAAGCTACCAGTAACCACGAGGGTCTAATGCGGAACAAACGGCGCATGCGCAATTCACACGGTGGTGGGGCCGCGTGAGACCATCTCTTGCGGACCCCAGGAGGGCCAGAGAGGGGGACCCGATTCCTGACTTGCAGGGTGAGGCCAGCCAGGAGGGAAGGGCTAGAGGGAGCTGAGCCGTTCGGGGGGAGGAGGGGGCTGGAAATCTGGGGCCGGAGGGGCCGCTCTGTGACCCCGATGGGTCAAGACAGACCCCGTAGTCACAGACACAGGAAAAAAAGGGAATGTGCGCAGTCCTCCTCCCCCTCCCCTCCCATCCCGACACTTTCACAGTCAAAAGATTACTCAGAATTAAGAACGACCCAGGGACGCCCGGGGGGCTCAGTCGGTCGAGCATCCGACTTCAGCTCGGGTCATGATCTCACAGTTCACGGGTTCGAGCCCCGCGTGGGGCTCTGTGCTGACAGCTCAGAGCCTGGAGCCTGCGTCGGATTCTGTGTCTCCCTCTCTCTCTGCCCCTCCCCCATGCTCTCTCTGTCTCTGTCTCAAAAATAAGATAAACGTTAAAAAATTAAAAAAAAAAAAAAAAAAAAACCACCCAGATCCCCAATCACAGAACCACTCCCGACCTCCTGACAGCAGCTAAGCCAGGACATAGTCCTGTTTTGGGGGCCTCTCCCCCCACCCCCCAAATCACCTGCCTGAGCCCAAAGCCACGTTATAAGTTCCTTCTAACAGCCTCTGCCGGCGGTTGTCCATGCTGTGCACTGCTCCACACTGCTGGCCCAGCCAGAGCCAGCAAACCCTGGTCTGCTCTAGGGGCCTCTGGCTGACGGGCAGCGACGGATGCCTAACCTTTCCTTTTAAGTTACTTGCGTGGCTGAGATGTTTATTCCCTTTACCAGCCTGAGAGCTTTCTCCCATTGGTTTGTTTGACTTGGATTGTTTTGTTTTGCTCTTTGGAAACCAAAGACAGGAGCTAATTGCCTTCTTTAGGTCAAAAAGGGGGAAGGTCATAAAGAAAATACCCACCACGTGGATGCAGAGCGAGGGATGAGAATTCAGAACGAGACAGGAAGCAGCAGAGGCAGCCTCCCGAAATCTCAGGTTGAGGGGGAGGCCCCGGAGGAGGCCGGGAACAGACTGGAAGGGCATGCATGAGGGGTTTTACCTGAACTGGGGGAGGCGGGGGCTCCGTATCTGCTGGGGAGGTGTGGATGCATGTGCAGGCATGGACAACAGGTTTGGGGACGCCTAAGGGTCTCCATTTCGCCCCCAGCGGACTGGGTGGCCAAGTCACTTGCTGAGGGTGAGGACTTGAGGAAAGCAGAGAAGGGGGGAACAGCCACTGCTCAGGGAAAGGGGCAGGCTGGCCACCACGGGCACGTCCACGTCTGGCCAGAGGGCTTCAGATTGTTTTCGAGCAGGTTCAGCAGGTCGGAGCTTAGCAAGAGCTGAGGAGCACTTGAGCGCCGCCCTGGGCCCGGGTTTTGCTGGGAGGGGAGACAGCGGGGAAGAGAGGACGCAGGGGCTGGTGGACATAAGATGGAGGGACAGGTCTCTCTGAGGAGGCAGGTGCTGGGGGAGATGGGGAGGGGGCCTTGCAGGGACGGGAGTGTGTGATCACAGACTGCACAGTGAGCGTTTAGGATTTCTGATATAAAGCGATTCCTGGTGAGAACTTTCTCAGCAGCCGTATCCCCAGCCCTCCCCGGGGTCAAGGCCAAGAGCATCTTTCGACTGGAAGGAGATGTACTTCTGCTCACACCTGGTGTCTGTGAAGTTAATAATCACCCGATTCATCTGAAGACACAGTTAGCAACCAGGAGTGCCTGGGTGGGTCTGTGATTTGTGCCCTGCTAAGCCGCGTCTCCCCAGCGCCAGAGTGTTTTGGCGGTGGGGTCCTGGGGCCCCCGTGGGCTCCCAGGGGGGCCACACTTACCTTGACTGTGTAGATCTGGAAGTAGATGGGTTGGGTGCCCATGCGAAGGTAGTAGGTGATGACATCCAGGATAAAGGGGTCCACAGTCCGGGACGTGTCCAGGGAGGGAGGCTGTGGGGTGGGGGGGCAGAGAAGGTGTTCAGCCACCATCCTCCGGGCTACTGTGGGAGGTGCTGTTTTGGGAACAGAGAAACTCCAAGGCTCCCATGTACCCTCCGTGAGGCACTAACCCAGCTGGTCCCTCAAAGCACTCCAGGCCTTGCTTAACCACCTGATGTCTACTCCTCAGGCAAATATACCTGCCCAGGGTCCTGGCCCCCCATTATCTATCTATCATCTATCTAATCTCACACTGTGTCCATGTCTTCATGTGGAAACCGCATTTGGAGTAAGTGTGGGGGCCATGCAAACTGCTAATTATTAAGGCAAGGCAAGCAGGGAGAACCCCAAATTCCACATGTGTCCTGTCATGGGAAAAAAAGCTACCAACCAAAGAGCAGAAATGAGACCTGCATCAGATGCTCCTCCCCTAATAGCCTCCAAGCGTTCTTATTTATTTAAAAAAATTTAATGTTTATTTTTGAGAGAGAGAGAGAGAGAGAGATAAACAAAGAATTAGCAGAGGAGGGGCAGAGAGAGAGGGAGACACAGGATCTGAAGCAGGCTCCAAGCCCCAAGCTGTCAGCACAGAGCCCCATGCGGGGCTCGAATGCATGAACTGCGAGATCATGACCTGATCCGAAGTCGGACGCTTAACCAACTGAGCCACCTCGGAGCTCCAAGTTTTCTTATTTTATTTTGAGGTAGAGTGAGCGTGAGCAGGGCAGGGGCAGAGAGAAAGAGTGAGAGAGAGAGAGAGAGAAAGAGAGAGAATCCCAAGCAGTCTCCGCACTGTCAGCCCAGAGCCCAATGCGGGGCTCAAACTCACGAACTGTGAGATCATGACCTGAGCCGAAATCTAGTGTCGGACGCTCAACTGACTGCAACACCCAGGCGCCCCTGATAGCCTCCAAGTTTTGAGGAAAAGGTATTTCAATACTCGGTTAACCAGTCTTCTGTGTACGTGCAAAGACACTTCGGGTAAGCAATAATTCAGAAAACCAGCCTCCCCATGTTCTTGCTAGAAGATATAAGAAAGAACTCCAATCAATCAGGCAATAAAATGACATGAAGATCTCAGCAAAGCATCAACTTAGAAAATAAGTTACCCAGGGGCGCCTGGGTGGCTCAGTCGGTTTAAGCATCCGACTTCGGCTCAGGTCACGATCTCATGGTTTGTGGGTTTGAGCCCCGCATCGGGCTCTGTGCTGATGGCTCAGAGCCTGGAGCCTGCTTCCGATTCTGTGTCTCCCTCTCTCTCTGCCCCTCCCCTGCTTTTGCACTCTCTGTCTCTCTCTGAAAAATAAATAAACATGAAAAATTTTTAAAGAAAATAAGGTACCCAAAATCAATAGATTCCTTTATGCAGCAGCGACTGTTACCGAAATATAATGGGAAAGAGACACTACCCAAAACTACAAGAAAAAACCAACACACATAAGGAGATTTAGCAAGAATGACATGCTAAAAATGTACAGTTATCCTGAGGGATATATGAGAAGACTTTTATAAATAAAGATAAATCCCGTGCTCCCAGAGGGAGTAACAATACGCTACAGAGCCTAACTCTCCTCCAAATTTCTATCAAAATCCCAAGGCAGGAGGGGGTGGATTTAAAAAAAAAAAGTGACAAAATTCTAATATTTATCTGGAAACAAACATCGTCTGAAAAGTTTTCCAGAAGAGAAGTAACGAGGTAGGTTTATTCTGCCCGCTATTAAAATATGAAAGCACTAATGTGTCCGGAAGTCAATGGATCAACGAGAAAGAATAAATGTCCAGAAATAAACTCAAGCATCTGTAAAAATTTAGCAAATGATCAGAGTGGCATTTCAGACTGATGGGGCAGGATGGCTTATGCAATAAATAGCTTTAGGACAACTGGCTAAACATTTGGAAAAAAGAAATTTGCATGTGTCACACCAAACACAGAAATCAATCACAGGCAGGTTAATTTAAATGTAAAAACGGAGATATTAAAAAAGCTACAGTAAATTCTCAGTGAATATTTATTTAATCTTGGATGTAATTTAATCCGCAGAGGAGAACTTTCGAAGCAGGGCTCCAAAGGCGGGTATCACATATGTCTGCGTATGACATAAAACTATTAAACATCTGGGGGCTCCTGGGGGGCTCAGTCAGTTGAGCGTCCGACTCTTGGTTTCAGCTCACGTCATGATCTCACAGTTTGTGGGTTCGAGCTCTGCATTTGGTTCTGTGCCAACAGTGCACAGCCTGCTTGGGATTCTGTTTCTCCTTCTCTCTCTGCCCCTCCTCGCTCTCTCTCTCTCTCTCTCTCTCTCTCTCCAAATAAATAAATAAGCATTGAAAAAATATATCAAACTTCTGTAAGTCAAAAAACACTGCTGATGAAATTCACAGGCAAATAACGGAGTGGAAAAAATTGTCGGCAACACCTGACGGCTACATTCTCTTAAGAGTAGGGGCGCCTCCCTGGTTCACTCAGTAGGTAGAGCCAGCGACCCTTAATCTCAGGGTTGTGAGTTCGAGCCCCATGTTGGGGGTAGAGTTTACTTGGGGAAAAAAAAAAGATTCTCTTAATATATGAAGATCTTTTCAAGTCAGTAGAAGATGAACTCACTCGCCATCCACCTGGAATCAAGCTGTCCAGTTCCAGGTGGTACTTTGAGCAAGTTCCCTAATCTTGTGCCTCAGTAGTTTGGTCTGTAAAATGGGGAGATGGCTGTACTGGCATCTGCCAACAAGAGGGCCTACTTGGTAGGGGCGGTTGGGTGTGAGCGCCCTTGGACAGCACCGGGCACCTGTAAGTTCTCAGGAAACACAGGCTCTTCCTCCATCTTTCTCCCCAGGGTCCCACCCAAAGCAGGTGCCTGGGGAAGTTCTGGCCACCAGCTCCATCCCACCTTCCAGCCTCATCCCACTCCGGGGGGGGGGGGCCCTGGGGTTGACTCTTGAGGTCAAGGGTCACAGGTAATATCTGACCTCCGCCCCCTCCCGCCCTCGCCGCCCCTACCATCTCTGCCAGCTTGTGGACGGCCGGGCACAACGTGTTAATGACGCTCTCATACCACAAGTCTGCTCGGCCCAGGAACGTGGCCAGCTCCCGGAGCTCCGAGTGTCTGCACGCTGATGCCGGTTTCTGGGGACAAGGGGACGGGGCAGACCCATCAGGCCCGGCCTCTGGCCAGAGGGTCGCCTAGGCAAGCTGGCCTTGGGGTTCTGGGGCCTCGGTTCCTCTGCCATGTGAAGCCCATTAGGTCCTTCTACCTCAGATGACGCTGGGAAGCTCCTAACAGAGGACCACTTGCGGGGGACACTGAATAACGATCCTCAGCCTTAGAAATGGAGAAGACAAGTGCTGCTTTGGATTCAATGCTCCCCGATAAGCAAGCGGAGTGGGGCAATCAACACGAAAAGCGGCAAAGGTGAGTTTGTCCGCCCCCCAATAGATCATTGGGCTCCCACTGCCTGAAACGTCTTTTTATGTGATCCCAGGAAGCGCGCTGTGTGTGTGTGTGCGCGTGCGTGTGTGTGCGTGTGTGCGTGCGTGTGTGTGTGTGTGTGTGTGCCCTGTTTGAGGAGAGACTTGCAATAAATTCCATCAGGAAAGCAAAACAAAATTCAGCACTGGGCAGGCTGCCCCCTGAGGGGACATTCAGCCTCCCCGGGCCTGCATCTGTGGCTTCTGGGACACAGACCCAGAAGGGCTGTCCCAGCCCCGCATCCTAAGGAAGGATGATCCTGGTCCCTGGGGCCAGGGACGTGGTAAAGCGTGTCCCCCGCCCAGCCCCTAAGGCACGCAGACCCCCTCCATGCCCTCCCCCACTGCCTCCCCGCCCTCCCCTGCCCAGCCACCTCAGGCGCCAGCACGGGGATATAGTAGAGCTGCAGACTGAGTTTGGGGGTGAGGCAGAACTTCTGGGTCTCCCGTTTCCTGGCAAAGGGGGCAGCAGAACACAGGGTAAGTAAGGGCAAGGGTTTGGGCTTCAAACAGTTCCACATCCTGGTTGTGCTGTGTTTTCTCTCTCTTGCCTTTGAGCAATCTACTGAATCTCTCTGAGCCTGTTTTCTCATCTGTAGAATGGGCAGTGGTGGTGATGAGGATTGCTGGGCTCACGAGAACGTTAAGTGTCGAGCTGGTGAGCGCAGTGACCCATGATGGTGGCGAGCTGAGTCTGACCCAGCCCCGCACGACACCCGGGCCCCGCCCCCAGGCCCCGCCCCCAGGCGCGTGGCACCTGGGCCCCGCCCCCAGCCCCTGGTGACACCCGGGCCCCGCCCCCGGCACCTGGCCCCGCCCCCCCGCCGCCCCCCACCCGGCCCTACCTGAGGCTGTGGTAGGCCTGCGCCAGGCGCCCCAGCATCCTGTCGTCCCCCAGCACCAGCACCCGGGCCGTGTGAAGGCGGGACACGCCGGGCAGCAGCTCGCCATCCCCGCTGGGCCTGCCCGTCCGGCGGTGCAGACCCGGGGGCCCGTCCCAGCACGCGGGCATCAGGATGTCCGGGAGCCACACCCGCTTCTTGATGCCGCCTTTGCGCTGCAGCCCCGCGCGCTCCATCTCGGGGCTGCTGGGGACGGGCAGCTCGTCAGCCCCCGGCGGAAGGTCCCGCTCGATGCCACTGTCGGTGGACAGCATGGACACCCGGGCCAGCTCCCGGTCCGGCCAGAGGCCCTGCAGGTCCAAGGCCTCCAAGTCAGCACTGAGGCACAGCTGGGACCGCGGGCGCAGGAAGAGCACCAGCTCCTTCCCTGGGATGCAGAGAGCAGGGGGGAGAGGTGTCGAGAGGCCCGCAGGGTCTCACCCCTGGCGAGGCCTGTCCCTGTTTCGGTTTTCAGCTGAACAAAAGCCCCACAAGATCTCCACGAAGGAACAAAGGTCCTGTTGATGGAGAGCCCCGCATATTCCTGCCATCTCTTGAGTAAACGTATTAAAGGCGCTGAGAAGTCCTGCAGTAGTCAGCTACACTCGGTACCTCCCACTTAACTGACCCTGGAGCCCTCTTATTAGCTTCCTCCCACCCTCTTACTGTCTGTGGCTTCCCCTGGGACACAGAGAACAGACCTGCCTACTCCAGGGAAGAGTTCTAGGCCTTTCTTTCTCCTTCCTTCCTTCCCTTCTTCCTTCCTTCCTTCCTTCCTTCTCTTTCTTTCCTTCCAAATGTTTATTTTAGAGAGACAGAGTGCGCGGGAGACACTGAATCCGAAGCAGGCTCCAGGCTCTGAGCTGTCAGCACAGAGCCCCATGTGGGGCTTGAACTCACGAAGGGTGAGATCATGACCTGAGCCGAAGTTGGACGCTTAACGGACTGAGCCACCCAGGGGCCCCCTAGGCTTTCCTAATCTACTTTCATTTTATTGCCCACGAGGAAACTGAGGCCCAGAGAGAGAACATGGAGTCAGTCTAGGGTGACCCGGCCCATGAAAGGAGGGACTTGGACCTAGTTCACCAGCCCAGCACTTCCCACCATAATCCGCACCCTCCCCTCCCCCACCCCCTGCGAAGGGCCGGGGACAGCGTGACAGGAACAGCAGTGTGGACACAAGTGTGCGGTGAGCAGGTCTCTCTGGAAAGGCCCCTCCAGCTCCTTGGAACCGCAACTTTTGCGTGACTGCCTCCTTCTTGGGGACATTGTCAGCATCGGCTTGGGCACGTGGCCCTTTCTAGGCACACGAGGCCAGTGGCGAATGCACTGAGCTATTCTGGCAAACAGAAAATGTGTTCTTCCACGCGTGCAGACAGCTCAGGGAGCCAGGGGCACACACACAACACACACCCACCAGATACACACGCAGACACACACGCGAAAGGACGTAGTAGATACACAGTCACACAGACAGACACAGACCTCTAGACCCATGAAAACACAGTTGCGCGCACACACACACACACACACACACAGACGCACGCATACAAACACGGACGCACACGAATGCACACACAGATGCGGGGAAACACACACGCGCCCTCCTTTGCAGCCAGCTGCCCACGGAGGACGCGCGAGGCGAGGCACTTACAGAGCTGCTCCTCATCCGTCCACAGGTGGAAGGTGATGTGGGGGCTGGGCAGGGGGATGCTTGGCTGCGGGTCCCGCAGGGGGTCATCTGAAGGAAGGGGGGGGCTGTGGGATTCTCCTCTCCCCTCCCCTGCAGCTCCCGTAGGGCCCAGAGGGAGGGCAGAGACCCCCTCTCCCACATGGGCCAGTCCAGGCTTCCTCTCTGCCTTCTTACTTGGCCCGGGACAGGCCAAGCTCCTGGGCGGCCCGCAATCCCCAGGCGCCCCAGGAGCCCCGCCCCCCCCCCCAGGCCCGCCCGTCTCAGCCCTGCGCGGCAGGTGCAGCGCTGCTCTCTGGCGCCCCCTGCGGGCCCTCGCTGGGCCTCGCCGGCCCCGCCCGCTTACCGCCGCAGCGCCCTCTGGCGGCCGCCGCCGGCCCCAGCAGCGAGCAGTAAATCTCCTGGAGCCTCTCCAGGTGTCCCTCCCGGCTCGGGCTGGGCTCGCTGGCCATCTGCTCCACGGCTGCCACCACGGCGTGGAAATAGCGCTCCAGGGCCTGGCGAGGGCTGGCCTGGCGGGGAGGGGCGCCTGAGCCTGGGTCCCGGCCCAGCACCCCCCTCCCCCGCCCCCGCCCCGGCTCCCATGTTGCCCGACGCCGGCCGCACCTGCGCGTCCTCTCTGTCCCCCCTCTGCGCTGCAACGGCGGGGCCCCAGGGGGGCAGAGATGGCCGCCCTTGGGTCAGTGTTCTGCCCCCACCTGCATGTAAACTCCAGGAAGGCAGGAGTTTGTTTGCAGCCGCAACCACAGCCCCTAGAGCGTCTCCTGGCGTAGAGTGGGTGCGCAATAAATAGTTGCCGAGTGTTTTCCTAAACTTCTGTTCTTCCCATGCCACCTTGACATACCACCTAGATGGTTATTTTCTCGCTAGTGTTCTCCCAATCAGCTCCCTTTGGTTCAGAACTAGTTCAGAAGGACAACTTAACGTTGGTCATCTATGTAGAAAGGCTAGTGTCACACGTCCTAAGCGGAAAATAACTAAGATGAGTATAAGAATCACGAACCACTGTTTTTAGATGCCAGCCAGCTGCTGCGGCCTGCCTCGGCTTCCCGGCCTGGAGCTGGCCTTCTCTTCTTAAAAAGGGAAGTTGGGGGCGTCTGTGTCCGCCTTGGGCTCGGGTCACGATCTCACACCTCGGGGGTTCGAGCCCGGCGTCGGGCTCTGCGCTGATGGCTCGGAGCCTGGAGCTGCTTCAGATTCTGTGTCTCCCTCTCTCTCTGCCCCTGCCCTGCTTGTGCTCACTCTCTCTGTCTCTCCCTCTCAAGAATAAATAAACTTAAAAACGAAAAGGGAAGTGAATGTTAAAGAAGTTGGGGGCCAAACACCAAGTTGAGCCTTTCTCCTTAACGGGAATTAACGGGAACAGGTTTTGAAGGCTTCTCAATGCACATTCCATGCCCCTCAGCGCGACAGAAGTGCCCTGTGTTGTGTTCTCTGTCTTACCCCCCCCCCGCCGCCCCCCAGTACCAGCCAGTCCCATCTCAGAGTGGAGCAGGTGCGGGGCTCAAACAAGCCCACAGCCAGGCACACCAGGACTTGCCCTCACCTCTGGTCTGGGCTGGGGTCTGCTGAGTGGGACCCTACCTTCCTGATTCAGGGAGAGAGGGTCGTTCTGCGTGGCTAGGGCTCCAGTAAATATTCGCGGAACGAACAAATAATGCAACGAGCGGATTATAGAGTCAGAGTTGGCAGGGGCCATCGGGTCCAGTTTATCTCGTTGCTTAATTTATAAATACGCTGATTAAATGTTTATTGAGCACCCACGACATACCACGCACTGGTCTAGATGCTGGGATACAGCTGTGAACAAAACGGATAAAAATTCCTGTTCCCAGGGAGTTTATATTATAGTGTATTTCTCTCTCTCTCTCTCTCTCTCTCTCTCTCTCTCTCTCCCCCCACCCCCTGGTAATAAACAAGATAAGTAAAATTTATAGTATGATAAATTGCAGAGAAGAAGAATGTGAAATCGGGGGGAGGGGCTGAAATTTTAGATAATGTGATCAGGGAAGTCTCACTGACAGGTGACTTTTGAGTAAAGTCCCAAAGGAAGCACGTGCAAAGGCCCCAGGGTATAAGCCTGCCTGGCACGTTTGAGGGACAGTAAGGAGACCTATGCAGCTGGAGCAGAGCGGAAGAGAAGGAGAGTTCAGAAGACGGAATCAGAGCGGAAACGAGGAGGTGGCGGCAGATCTAGAGGGTCCCGTAGGCCCTTGTAACGTCTTCGGCGTTGACTCCACCCACGATAGTGTGATAAAAGCCATGGTGACTACGGGGTTCCCACCTTCAAGGCCGAGGCACTCATTAACCCCGCTTCTGGGAGTGTTAGTAACTGTCAGCTGTCAGCTGAGTCCCTTTCCAAAGCGAGCCTCAGGCAAAGAATGCCACCTCCCCACGGCCATGTCCGCTTCCTGAGGACAGTCCACATCCAACAACTAACAGACGTGGACCTATAAAGGCCTGGCCCCTCACCCTAATTCAGGACAACTGTATACAGAGTTTGGTATCTCCTTCTGCTAAAAAGCGAGTGGTGGGTCTGTGGGGCTGGGAGGCGGTGGAACACAGGTTTGAGGTCAGAGCCATCTGGGCTCAAATCCTGCCCCAGTCACTTTGTCCCTGCGTGACCAGCGGTAGGTTCTCAACCTCCCCGTGCCCCAGGGTTAACGATTCTATCCATTTAACAATGTGGTTGAGGCGTGGTGACAATTTTTAAATGTCATACTCGGGAAGTGTCTAACGCAGTGCCTGGGCCGCCGCAGACATTCGACCAACCGCAGCTATTAGGATCATCCTTGTATTATTCCGGAAATGGACCCACGTGTTACTTGGTCACACATCCGGGTGGAAGGGTGCGAGGGATGTTTATTTCCCCTTTTGGTTTGCGTGCGTTGCCCCCGCCCCCAGATCATCCTTAATGAGTGTGAGTTGCCGTTCTGCACTGCGGGGAAGCCGTGGTAGGGACGCGGGAGAAGGGGAGCGGCGGAGGGGAACTGGCGGGCTGCGGCGGGGCGGGTACCTGCAGCGTCCTCTGCAGAGCGCTCGTGTGGCACGCGTCGCCCAGGGCGGCCTGCAGGGCGTGGGAGACCACGTGGCGCATGCAGGCCTCCGGCGTCTGCTGCACCTGGGCCGCCTCGAGCTCCAGCAACAGGGCGCTGCACACGGACGGAGACACCAGCTCGGGGTCCACGAAGAGGAACGCTCTGCGGGCAGAGGTGGGTGGGGAGGGCTGCTGAGGAGGGCTGCAGGGGGGAAGGGCGCTGGGTGGGCCCTGCGGCCCCTAAGGATTTTGTCCCTCCAAGCACAGGAGCCTGGGATTCAAAAGGCCACAGGGGGTGAGACGCCTGGGGGGCTCAGCTGGGTAAGGGCCTAACTCTTGATTTCGGCTCGGGTCGTGAGGGGATCGAGCCCCGCGTCGGGCTCTGCGCTGACGGCCCGGATTCTGTCTCTCCCCCTCTCTCTCTCTCTGCCCTTCCTTCTCTCACTCCCTCTCTTTCTCAAAAATAAATAAATAAACTTAAAAAAATGTTTAGCAAGAGGGAGGAGTGGGGGGCTGTGGAAATCAGAGAGCGGGCGGGAACAGATGGTCCCCATTAGGTGCCCCCTCGTCTGGGGTCCAGATAAGTCCCAACCTATTTCCTGGACCCCCACCCCCCCACCTCAGCTCTGTGGTCCACTGATGACATCGCCCTTCAGGGGGGGCCCTAATTCCTTCCTGCCCAAGCGAGCTCTGGACCCCGAGTGAGCCCCACCTCCCCCATCACCCTATATCACCCCAGCACCTGCTCCCCCTCCCAGCTCCCAGCTCCCCTGGGTCTCTCCACCTCACCGCCCTGCACCCTCCGTGAGCACAGCCTCAAGCCACACCTTCCGGGGCCAGGTCAGCAGCGGCACCCCCCAACGTCATCCGCCCCTCTTCCCCACACCAACAGTGGACACTTTCTCAATCTTATCTGCAGGGCCAGGGACCCACAGACGAAAACCCCAGATTTCACGGTGTGATTGTGGCCTGAACTATAGGTGCCTGGGAGCCACCCTGGGCTGCTGTCTGGCTGGTTGATGCTGCATCATGGCCAAGGGCGGGATGAAAGCGGAGCAGTAGAACTCCAGAGTGGCCCAGTGCTCATGTGACCTTGTGCATGTGACCGGGGGGTGGGTGGGAGGGGGCTCTGAGCCAGCCCCAGAAGAGAGACCCACCACCCTGCGGCCTGCATCTCACCACCCTGACCCCGCCCACCCTTACAAGCACACTCCCCCACTGGACAAATGTCATGGATGGGAAGCTCTGCAGGGGGTCCTCTCCACCCAGCCTTGTCCCCCTCAGGGAGCACTCATGGAGTTCCAACACCCGGAGGGGACAGAAGGCAGCACGCCTTCGGGGGCCACTCACCTCTCCTGGTAGGGGTACAGCTCACTCGTCAGGTTCTGCTCAGCAATGACCAGCCTTTGGTACAGAGTCCCTGCAGAGCAGACTGCGTCACCCAACCAGCCCCTGGTCTCTGACCCCCTTTCCGCACCCTCCAAGAAGGTGCTGGGACATTTGAGCTCCAGGAACCCAGGAGAAAAAGCAAGACTGTGGTCAGAGCTGCAGTGCAGCTCTCACCTGAGACAGCTCTCACCTGAGACAGTTCTCACCTGGGACAGTTCTCACCTGGGACAGCTCCTACCTGGGAGAGCTCCTACCTGGGACAGTTCTTATCTGGGACAGCTCTCACCTGGGACAGCTCTCATCTGGGACACCGCTCACCTGGGACAGCTCCTACCTGGGACAGCTCTCACTTGGCACAGGTCTTGTCTGGGACAGCTCTCACCTGGGACAGCTCCTACCTGGGACAGCTCTCACCTGCCACAGCTCTTATCTGGGACAGCTCTCACCTGGGACAGCTCTCACCTGGCACAGCTCGGACCTGGCATAGCTCTCACCTGGGACAGCTCTCACCTGGCACAGCTCTCACCTGGGACAGCTCTCACCTGGGACAGCTCTCACCTGGGACAGCTCCTACCTGGGACAGCTCTCACTTGGCACAGTTCTTATCTGGGACAGCTCTCACCTGGGACAGCTCCTACCTGGGACAGCTCTCACCTGCCACAGCTCTTATCTGGGACAGCTCTCACCTGGCACAGCTCTCACCTGGGACAGTTCTCACCTGGGACAGCTCTCACAGCTCTCACCTGGGACAGCTCTCACCTGACACAGCTCTCACCTGGGACAGCTCTCACCTGGCACAGCTCTCACCTGGGACAGCTCTCACCTGGGACAGCTCTCACCTGGCACAGCTCCTACCTATGACAGCTCTTACCTAGGACAACTCTCACCTGGGACAGCTCTCACCTGGGACAGCTATTACCTGGCACAGCTCTCACCTGG
>CM053565.1:2968704-3222051 GCA_028646485.1 Cryptoprocta ferox
CTCTCACCTGGGACAGCTCTCACCTGGGACAGCTCCTACCTGGGACAGCTCTCACCTGGCACAGCTCTTATCTGGGACAGCTCTCACCTGGGACAGCTCTCACCTGGGACAGCTCCTACCTGGGACAGCTCTCACCTGCCACAGCTCTTATCTGGGACAGCTCCTACCTGGGACAGCTCTCACCTGGCACAGCACTTATCTGGGACAGCTCTCATCTGGGACAGGTCTCACCTGGCACAGCTCTTATCTGGGACAGCTCTCACCTGGGACAGCTCTCACCTGGCACAGCTCCTACCTGGGACAGCTCTTACCTAGGACAACTCTCACCTGGGACAGCTCTCACCTGGGACAGCTCCTACCTGGGACAGCTCTTACCTAGGACAACTCTCACCTGGGACAGCTCTCACCTGGGACAGCTCTTATCTGGGACAGCTCTCACCTGGGACAGGTCCTACCTGAGACAGTTCTCACCTGGGACAGTTCTTACCTGGGACAGCAGTCTCGGTTTTCAGCCTTATGGCGCAGTCCAAGGCGACCGTGCAGTAGGGGGCGGGCAGGGTTAGCAACCTTGTGCAAAAGGTATAGGTTCTCCGGTAGAGCTCCTCCGTGATGCCAGTGGCCTGGGTGGGAGGGAGGAGTTGGGTGCCCAGAGCCCTAGGTCACAAAGGGTGCTGGGTGGGTGGGAGGGTGGAGTGGAGAGCAGGAAAGGCAGGTCTGCCAGCCAGACCTGGGCTCACACCTCCCTCCCAAATGTACAGCCCCAGCCTCTTCGCCCAGCACCTGCAAGACACCTCCTCTCAGACACCCCACTCCATTGCACCCTGTTCTGCTAGCACATCCACCCCCCTCACCACCCCTCTGCTTGTCCGGGCAGCACGTTCCTGCAGGGCTCTAGGCTCAAAGCTTGGAGTCTTGTCTCCAGCCTGCTGGGCACCATATCCCACAGGCATGATGCTCCAAGTGTGATGCCCAGGGGACTCTGCTTCCTCCTCAGCCTCCTGCCTTGGCCCGAGCCCAGCCCCCTCCTGCCCCTGGATTCCAGCAGCCCTGGGACTGTTCTTCCTGCCCCTCATCCCCCTCGATGCCACTTCCACACCCCTGCGACTATACACAGCTCCTGGTCACTACTGTCATTTTCTTGGTGGCTTGTCCCTTCTCTGAGCAGGGATCAGTGATGGCCCCAGGTGCACACAGGGGCCATCCTGAGGACCTCATCCTGGCATTCAAGGCTCTCATGCATCCTACATATGGCTGTCCCCACTTCCTCCCCAGCACCCCTCTTTGTGAATTAGGGGCAGAGCACAGCTAGTGTGGAGAAGCCCGTGTGGGGCAGGCAATCCAAGAATCTCCCAGGCACGCCCAGGCAGAGACTGGGCATCTCATGTGGGAGAGGCCAGTGCTGGCCCTGCCGCGTGTGGGTCACCACGACTGCCCTGACCCTCAGCATCAGCTCACCTTAGTGACCACGTACATTAGCGTGTGCAGCAAGGGGATGATGACGTGCCGGATGTCCTCGCTTTCTGCCTGGAAAACAGGAGGTCACGGGCATTTACTGGTCTGGGGGCCAGGGGTCCCACCACATCCCAGCAGGTGGTAATATTGGGGGGCAGAAGGCAGTGTCCCACCACGTCAAGGGAGGAAGGGCAAAGGGCACAGTCAGCCCAGTAGGGGAGGAGCAGGTGGTCACGGAGCTCAGGGGTGGGGGCATCCGCTCAGGGCAGGAGCTGGGACAAAGCAACAAGCCAGCCCCCCCTCCCCCTGCCACCACGTGGAGGCTCCCCGAGCACAGCATTTCCCAAATGGCTGTGCTCAGAACAGGGTTATTTTAGGTGGTCCAAGAACGATGTTGAAAATATCATAACACACATGCATTTATGTTTATCAATATTGTGTCTCCGCAAGTGGGGGCTTTTCCACTTATGGTCCTGGTGGGAATGCGGGGGCGGGGGAATAGGCTAAATCAAGTGAAACGACGGGCATCAAGATAAAGAAAATATCACTCACAGAAGCGTCCAGGAAGGGGGACACGGCTGGTAAACCTCCTGCTGGAGGCCCACAAGTGACTGGAGTCCGGGGGACGCTAGCTTGGCCTCCCTCTCCCTCCCCCCTACCTCCCCCACCACCTCCCCAAAGCCCCCGAACCCACCTTCTCCAGTTCTCTGAGCAGAATGCGGACCAGAGCCGGACTCTTCCCAGGATCTCGCTCCACCTTCCTATGCAAAGACCACCGCCACATGCCTGGCCAGGAGAGAGGGAGCCCGGCACACACAGGCAGGGCAGGGGGCTCTTAGCGGGGACCCCCAGAGTGGGACCCTGTGCCCTGGAGCCCCAGACTGTGACTCTGACCAGCCGCGGGTCTGACCCCTCTGCTGGGCATCTTGGCTCTGGGGCACATGGATGGGCTCTTCACCATGGAATCTTGCTCTGCTGATATTTGAGGACAGTGAGCTCTCAGGGAGGAAAGGAGAGGGACACTAGGGGGACACAGGTGTGTACATGCGGCTTAGGGACTGGCAATGTTTGCAGGTCAGCACCTCGGGCCACATTCCTGGGAGTCACGCAGGCCCAGAGGGTCAAGGGGAATTTGGTTCCCAAGGGGGGTTGCAAGGTGGTTGGGAAAGAGCCGCCTGCTGGCTCATACCTCGGTCGCTCTGCAGGGCCGGGCCCTGGGCGCTCAGCTCCCGGAGCACGGCCTGTACACTCCGTTGGAGATCCAGCTCAGCATCTGGGGACGGGGCGGGGGGGAGGGGTGGCGAGCATTGAGGCCAAGAGCTTCGGAGCCCCCGCCTCCCTCTCGCCCCCACCTCTGCGCTCCCTGAGACCGTCTTCAGCCCCCTCTCCAAGCCCCGAGAGGTGCCCCAAAGTGACCAGCTCGGAACAGGCACCTGGCACAAGAGCCCACAATAGAACCTTTCAATCAGCATCTCCGTGTTCTCCATACACCCAGAGCGCTGTTGACTGGTGGTACCTGGGATGATTGTACAGGGCACTCAGAGGGTCCTAACATCATAGGACCACTATGCTCTGATTTTAATGTGTGATCGGAAAAAAATATTTCTTTTTTTTAAATGTTTATTTCTTTAAAAAGTTTTTTTTTAATGTTTATTCTTTTTGAGAGAACCAGACCAGAGAGACAGAGAGACAGAGAGCAAGCAGGGAAGGGGCAGAGAGAGAGGGTGGGGGGAGACACAGAATTGGAAGCAAGCAGACTCCAGGCTCCGAGCTGTCAGCGCAGAGCCCGACGCGGGGCTTGAACCCACAGACCACGAGATATGACCTGAGCTGAAGTCGGACACTTAGCTGACTGAGCCACCCAGGTGCCCCTAATGTTTATTTCTTTATTTTGAGAGACAGAGAGAGAGAGAGTGAGCAGGGGCGGGGCAGAGAGAGGGGAGAGAGAGAACCCCAAGCAGGCTCCACTGGGTCAACACAGAGCCCGCTGTGGGGCTCGAACCCACGAACCATGAGATCATGACCCGAGCCTGAATCGAGACTCGGGCTCTCAACCGACCGAGCCACCCAGGCGCCCCCGAAAAAAATATTTCCAAGGAGTTCCTCAATCTATACATGAGTGAAAATTTAAAGTCAACTGAAAGAAACAGGTCAGATAAATGCTGGGGCAGGAGGTGACTGTCCCCCGCATCAAGTGAACTCAGGCTCCTCTAAACCACCTTGCCCACCAGCCCCTCCCCCACCTTGGCCCCCGTCCTGTCTTCCACCAGCCTGGACTAGTTTTAGCAGAACCCCCCTTACCAGGAATCTGCATCCTTGGTGTCTCCTCCTAGCGATTTTCCGCCCGCCCAGCCCTCGCTGGGACTCCCCAGCTTTCTGTGAGGTAGCAGCGCAAGAATGAGAGGCTGACATGGGGACGCAGGGGGGTAGCGGGGAGGGGACCCCTCGCCCAACTCCCACCGGAGAGCTGCAGTCTCTCACAGTCTCCTCCTTGGACACCGGGGCCCTTCTCCTCTTTCTCCTTCCCTCAGAGCCGGGTGTCAGTCTCACCCTCTCCCTTTCCTGCCGCTAAGGTGTGCTCCCACCGAGATCCCCGCGTGGCCACGCTGTCGTGGCATCTGCTTCATGGAGGCTCCGGACTAACGCAGGAAGTATGAGAGACCCTCTCTGCACCGTAAATTCCTCTCTGCCACCAGCTCCCAACAGGAGACTGAATGGACAGGCAGGCGTGCGTTTTTGGTCCTTGGACGCTGCAAACCACACGCGTGTCTGGGGTTCCTCTTTTGCTTGGTTGTCAGGAAACCTACAGTCAGACTGGGGCCCCGTGTCACCAATCAGCTCATCTCAGGGGTCAGTGACCTCTCTCGGATCCTCTTTCCTACTCTTGCTTTCAGTCCTACTTCACGTAGATCTCAGTTGCCTCCAATTCCTTCGGAAGCGAGTGGGATGGAGATCACGGTGTTTACGAATCCGTGGGTTGTAGAGTTCAGGCGTTCGAATGCGGTTCAGCCGAGGACCCGGGCGAGCCGGGGCGCGGGGACTGGCCCCTCCAGGGCTCCGGCGTGGGCTCTGCTGCGTGGGCCAAGGTCACCTGGCTTCTCGAAAACCCTCACCTTCCACCTGCCTCTCCCTTGTCGCCCTGGACCACGTCGAGGCCTGTTCCTGAGTCTCCCTGAGGCTGAGAGCGGGCACTAGCTGTTACAGCCCACGTCTGCCCACCCTGCCACCCTGCTGGGCACTGGCAAGGAAATCAGTAAGCCTGGCACGAAGCCTGGCCGCAAGCTGTCTTTCCATCTACCTGTCTCCACCTCGCGTGAAGATTTAATGAGCCAGTGCAGGCTGAGTTACGCAAACATGATGTTATGTCTACTTTCTTCTTCCCTCCTTCCTTCCTCCTCCCCTCCCCTCCTTCCTCACCAAGGACTGCACAGGCTGGGAGCCGTGAAAACCCGTCCCTCCTCCCTGCCCCCTCCCCCCAAGGGCAGCCAAGTCTTTGTCTTCTGAGCCCTGGGTTCCTCCGCTTTGCAAAGGGAGTTAAGCTTTTATGTTTCAGAGGGAAAAAAAAAAAAAAGAAAACAACAGAGAAGTTGCCAGCAGCCCTGGGAGACAGCCCCAAATAAAGTGTGTTTTCGAAAGTCTGGGCAGCCAGAACAAACTCTCGGGCTTTGGTCCGCATCTGGCTTGCAGACGTGTTTTGTTTGGGCTCGTAGTGTCTCGAAGGAAAGAAGAAGAAGAAGAAAAAAAGGAATCGGCTGTCAACGTTTCCAGATCGGGAGATTTGGCATAAAAGTTTGGGTTTCTGGCGTCTCTCGGAAGTCCGTTGACATCAGGCACACATTCTCCTCACAGGGGGCAATCGACGGGGCAGAGTGACTGGACCTTCACGGCGCCTCCTCTCCTGGTTTCGCTCATCCACACCCTCTACCCCGGGCCCCTGAGTTTGAGACCCCTGTGGAGGGGACCCTGAGACAACGAGCTGGATGATCTCAGAGGGGTGGGGGTGAAGGCTGATGCTTTGAGTTCTAGAAGAGAGCGGTAGCCCAAAGGGTAGGAGGGAGGCTAGAATCCCCCGGACCGGGAGAGCCCAGACCAGGGCTGGCTGGGACACAGCTTACCGGCAGCGGCAAAGATCTCAGCAAAAGGCAGGTGAGCACGAACCTCTGACCTTGAGGGTCACTGCTGTGGTCTCCTGGGTCACCTTTGCCAGTGCCCAAGAACGTCCCCAAAGGAGCCCCCTCTCTCCCTAGGCACCATGCAAGCCTGGCCAACCCGTTTGGGGGGCTGCAGTTACAGAGGACGGAAGACTACAGACTTTTCCATCATGAAGGCTTTGAAGCCCCCTGGGCTTACAAGATCACAGAGGGGGAACCACCGCCACGTGGATGACATTGGAATGTGTACTGACCTTGGCAAAGGAGAACTCAAGGCTGGACTGGATGGGATGAAGCAATGGGGTATGTCTTGCGCCTCAAGTGTCTCAAGGTTATGCATGTAGTTGCGCAGTTACCATCATTCTTGACTCAGAACGGCCAATAAATAAATAAACATTCCTAATTACGATCCTCCCCTCCACCCAGGAGTGGGGGATACTGTCACAGCACCGTTAATATCTAACGTTTAAATAGCACCTGAAAGGCATACACACCGAGAGCCTCACGGAGGTGTGGCGAGACAATGTCACGTGTTCGCCAAACCAATTTCATGGGTAGACAGGGAGACGACATTTCCCAGGATCCCCTGCAGTTATGGGAGCCATGTGCTGAGTCCTGTCCAATGGAATACCGTAGACAGGACGGATGACACGTTCAGGCCCGGTCCTAAAATCCTCTGCACTAGCCTCCACCCCTCTCTTCCGGTTCCGTGGTGACCTTGGGAGACAGGTTCAAGATGGCGGTACCTCAAGAAGGAAGGAGGACTCAGTCCCTGGAAGACGAGCCCACGTTGGATGGCGATGTGAGAAGCAAGCATTTGTGGTGCTAACCCGCTGACACTGGGGTTCTTTGTTACGGCAGCTAGCATTCTCTGACTGACTCGTGGACTTGCAAAGCATTTTCTGGTATATTATCTCATTGAGTTCTGAGCAGAGCCCTGGGTGTCTGCCCTGCAGATACTCTTCTCCCTGTTGTGCAGATTTCAGGTCGCGAGCTCTTACCCTTGCCCCATGTTGCCTCTCCAAGCACAGAAGTGAGACCCAGAGGGACCTGAGAGGCTCTCGTCCCATTTTATAGATGGGACAATGAGGCTAGAGAGTAGAGGTGATTTATCTAAGGCCACGGAGCTGTTGGAGGGAGTCTTCTCTTTGGCAACGGCTCTTCCTCTACAGCTGCACTTACATGTGCCGGTTCACCTGCTCACCAGAAAAGGGAGAGGAGGGAGTTCCCAGGTGAGATGATGAACATATGTCTTATCTATGTGCGCCTGGGCCTTGAATGCTGAAAATCAACGCCCTGGATAGTCACCTGGACAAACATTCCCAGCTCTCAAACCAGGGTAGGTGTTATGAGGCTGCTGAGGAGCCAATAGGGAGGGATGGAGGAGAAAGGTTTCAGGGTCCTGACTGTAGGCTGAGCCCCTCAGTTCAAGGTCCACTCTTCCATTTCCGGCCATTCGAAAGCTGTGGAGTGTACTTGACCCCTCCGGCTCTCTGTGATTACAGACAGAACCAGATCTCTCCCAACCCCCACGTAGGACGTTTGCCTTTTCCCTCCTTCCCAATCTTGGCTACACGGGAGAATCACTTAGGAAGCTTTAAAAAACACTAACGTACAGGGCGCCTGGGTGGCTCAGTGGCTGGGTCTCAGCTCAGGTCATGATCTTGTGGCTCATGAGATCGAGCCCTACGTTGGGCTCTGTGCTGACAGCATGGAGACTGATTGGGATTCTCTCTCTTTCTCTCTCTCTCTCTGCTTCTCCCCTGCTCTCTCTCTCTCTCTCTCAATAGAATAAAATAAACTTAAAAAACCCCCACTAATGTACAGTTCACCCTAAACCAATTTAAATCAGATATCAAAGTGTGGGGACTAATAATGTTTTTTTTTAATTTTTTAAAAAATGTCTTTATTTTATTTTGGGAGAGAGAGACAGAGAGTGAGTGGGGGAGGGGCAGAGAGAGAGGGAGACACAGAATCCGAAGCAGGCTCCAGGCTCTGAGCTGTCAGCACAGAGCCCGACCCGGGGCTCAAACCCACGGACTGTGAGATCATGACCTGAGGCGAAGTCGGACACTTAACCGACTGAGCCACCCAGGCGCCCCATAATGTTTTTTTTAATAGCTCCCCAGGACAGTCTAATGTATAATTAGGGTGTGAATTATAGGTGATAAGCTTAGAGTTCTGGGTAACTGACCTGTTAGTCAAGAAAGGAGTCAAGTGCTAAGGTGCTCAGGCTTCACGGAGGACAATCATCCCCGCGTTAAGGACGAAGGTCACAGGGTCGGAATGGCTCCTCCCTGGTGTCACAGAGGAGATTCAAAGAATATCACTGGAGAAAGCTGATTTTTGTTGTCGTTGTTTGTTCGCTTGTTTTGCAATAGGTGTGGTGTCTGTTCAGAAATGTAACCCTGGAGGGGACACCTGGGGGCTCAGTTGGTTAAGTGTCCGACTCCGGCTCAGGTCACAATCTCACAGTTCGTGGGTTCAAGCCCCGCGTCCGGCTCTGTGCTGACAGCTCGAACCCTGGAGCCTGCTTCGGATTCTGTGTCTCCCTCTCTCTCTCTCTGCCCTTCCCCTGCTTGTGTTCTGTCTCTCTCTCTTCCAAAAATAAATAAACATTAAAAATTTTTAAAAAAAGAAGTGTAACCCTGGGAGCTGGGGAGTAGGCATCGGTGCTCGAACTCTCTTGGGGTCCAGCCATGACATGAATAAAAACTTTGAAGATATTTCCAAGCAGACCAGTCTTTGTTTTCTGGAAGTTGCCCCGTACCTACTCATCATGGTTAATTTTATGTGTCAACTTGACTAGGGCCACAGGGCGCCCAGATATTTGGTCAACCATTCTTCTGGGTGTCTCCGGGGGGGGGGTGTTTTTGGGTGAGGCAAATATTTAAATCAGTAGACTGAGTCAGCAGATGGCGTTCCCTAATGTGGGTAGGCCTCGTCTAATCAGTAGAATGCCTGAATAGAACAGAAGGCTGACATCCCCCCCTTGCCGCCCCCAAATCATAGGGAATTCCTCCTGCTTGACTGGTCTTCCAGCTGGGACATCAGTTTTTTTCTCCTGCCTTTGGACTGAAACTATATACCACTGACCCTCCTGGGTCTCTAGCTCCCCAACTACAGGTCGTGAGGCTTATCAGGCTTCATAGGAACGTGAGCAAATTCCTCACAATAAATCTCATTCTAGAGGCACCTGGGTGACTCAGTCGGTGAAGCATCTGACTCTGGATTTCAGCTCAGGTCATGATCTCATGGTTTGTGAGACTGAACGCCATGGCGGGCTCTGTGCTGACAGAGGGGAGCCTGCTTGGGATTCTCTCTCCCTCTCTCTCTGCCCCTCTCCCCTCTTGAAATAAATAAATAAATATATAAATATTTAAAAAATAAATCTCATTCCATATATGTGCATATATCCTACGGGGGCTGTTTGCCTGGAGAACCCTTGCTAACACACATCGGGAAAGCTGGAGAATCATCAAACTTAGTACTTCCTCAGCCTTCTACAGCCGGGGAGCGGAATAGGAGGGGTGGACATGTCCATTCAGATGAAAGGGTTACAGGGAACCTCAGGTCACTTGGGACACACAAAATTATTAAAAAACTATTTTTTTAATGTTTACTTATTTTTGAGACAGAGGATGAGTGGGGGAGGGGCAGACAGAGAGCGGGAGACACAGGATCTGAAGCAGCTTCAGGCTCCAAGCTGTCAGCACAGAGCCCGGGGCTCGAACCCACGAACCGCGAGATCATGACCTGAGCCGAAGTCGGACGCTTAACCGACTGAGCCACCCGGGCGCCGCAGGGACACCTAAAATTATTACCTAAGAAGTTGAGCCTGCAGTCCCCAAGGGACGTTTCCCTCAAACTAGGGTGTTGAAAAGAATTGCCCTTTTCTACCGTGTAGGTGTCGGCGGCCAGAATCAGCACCGCCCCGCCCCCCGGACGGAGATGGAGAATGAACCCACAAACTCTTTCTGGTCCCTTCTCTTTTAACATCCCTATAAAATCACTAACCCCGGGTCCCGCTACTTCCTGCCGGGTGAGCCGTAAAACGATCGAGGAGAGACGTTCATGCATGTCCCGACTGGTACATGGATTTCCACTTCAGAGGGTGGCTTTTCCCTGACCTTGACCCCTGAGCTGGGGTCCGTTCTCCCAGAAGCCCATGAGTCCTCACATGCTGACCACCTGGACCTTGCGGACTGCCCCCCGCGCCCCCTCCGCCCGGTGCTCCCACAGCTCCGTCTCAGCCTCTCAGCTGCTACTGACGTGTGCCCTCGGCACCCAGATGCACCACTGGCTGGAGTGACGTGGTCACACTTCTCTTTCACCCCCACGCCCCGTGCCCCTGGCCCCGCGTGGAGCAAGGGCTCACGTTGTTCACAAAAGCTTTGCATTCTCGTCCCTGTTTGCAGGGATGGCCAGATAACAATAGCTCGGGTGCCCTTGGAACGCTGCTCTTTTGCACACCCCCGAATAAAAATCTTACTTTTCCGGGGCCCCTCTTCTGAACTCTAGGATGAGAGAACCCCTTAGGGCTACAGGAAGGTGGGGAAGGTTCTAGATACCGGTTATTTGGGAAGACAGCCAGGACAGCTGTAGTTCTGATTGCGATGGGGCGGCTCCCCTGTAGAGCTGGCGGGACCGGCATCCTAATCTGGGGATGTTTCCTTTCCCCCATTTGATCTGGGGGGCGGCCGTCTGTTGCCTGGTTGGTGGGGGGGGGGGTGTCGGAGGCCTCGTCCGCCCAGCAGCCCTCTCCGCTCGCTGCAGTTCAGGCGCCTCCGGCCTTTTCTTGGCCAGGGGAGGGCAAAGACTCTTCCTCCGGGTGCGCCCTGTGCGGGTGATGGCCAGCAGGTGGGAACGCAGGGAGAGCTCTCTGAGGCCACTGTCTGCCTCTTCCCGCCGACCCCCTTCCCTGCGCTTGCTGGTGCCTGGTGCTTCCTCTGTTCCTTCAGTGCGTGGCCACCCTTTTTACTTTTGGGAATTAAACCAGCCACTTGCGTTTCTCCCGCCTGCGCCCAAAGGAACTGTACTGGCACACCTCTCTTCCTGACACGCGGCGCGGCATGCCCCTAGTGCTCTCTCTGATGGTGACGGGGTGTGGAAAGGATGTGTGTCTTAGGGGTGATAACAACCTGGAAGTCGCACCTGCCCTCCCCTTCCCTGGGACAGGGGTCTTCAAAGGCATGAGCATCTAAGCCTCAAGAGGAGTGCGCTGCGACTTCCTGGGTGACCATTAGGTGACGCGCGTCTTGAGGGAAAGGTCACCTCTTGTTGTCCCAGGTTGATAAAGTGTGGAGGGAGTGGCTTTGCCACTTATTAGCCGTGTAGCTTTGAGCAAATTCCCTAACCTCTCTGAGCCTCCATTGCCCTTTTCCATAAAACAAGGACACTTGCATCGATACCAAACCCCACAGAATCCTCCTGACATCTGTACAGGGAAATTCCCAGTGAAATCATTAAGGGCACGGCGTTGGGGCTAGATTGCTGGGGTCAAGTCCTCGTTTGACTGTACAAAGCCCTGTGGCCTGGGGAGCAATCCTTGTCCCCTCTGAGCCTCACTTTCTCCTTTGGTAAAATGGGAGCGATGATAACATCTGAATCATGGGGTCTTTATGAAGACTACGTGAGTTAATATTTGTCAAGGGTTTTTTATCACTACTTGATAGATTATAACCACAACAGAGGTTTTCGTTAAGTAAATGCCAGAACCTGGTGATAGATCTTGGCTATTATTTATCGTCATCGTCCCCAGTGTCCCGCTCAGTGACCTGCAAGCAGCCGGGGCTCACACAAGCGTGTGGACGTCCGCTTCTCAAGATGTTCTCACATTTGGGCGGCTGAGATGGGGGACTGGGTGAAGGTGGTCCCGCTGGCCCCGGGGGACACTGCCACCTGCCAGGGAGGCCTTCCCCTGCTAGGCAGCCAGACGCGCCTGACCCCGCTGTCCCCCCCGGTCACACTGACCTGAACTCTCCATGGGAGCCTGGGGTATGTGTGAGGAGGATGTGGTTGCCTCAAGCAGCAGAATGGAAAGTAAAGTGGTTGCTTTTCCGCACGGAGGTGGTTCTGCAAAATAAGAGGCAGTTGGCGTAAGTGGTGGGAAGGTACAGAAAATATACCTGGGGGAACGGAGGGGCTCCTGGGGGACCCAGCCTTCCAGCACGTTGGAGGAAAGCCTTCACTTATTTAAGAAATTCTTCTACGGTGCCGGCCGTGCGCCCGATACTCTTCTAAACACTTAGAAACTACCAACTCTTTAATATTCACATTGACCTTACGAGGTGGGTACTATTTTCTCTCCATTCTACAGATGGGGAGATTGAAGCACAGTGAGGTTACATGACTACGGAAGCTTTGGGCCGCCTGGGGGGCTCCGTCAGTTAGGCGTCCGACTTCCGCTCTGGTCATGATCTCACAGTTCGTGAGTTTGAGCCCCGCGTCGGGCTCTGCGCTGACAGCTCGGAGCCCGCTTTGGGTCCTCTGTCTCCCTCTCTCTCTGCCCCTCTGCATCTTGTACTCTCTCTCAAAAAAAAAAAAAAAAAAAAAAGAACTATAAGTGAGCTCCACAACAAAGGAATAAAAACATACCTGGGAAAGCTAATTAGGAGACAGAGAACAATAAGGAAATATTAGGAATGGTAAATGCCATATACACTCAATGGAATAAAATTATAATATACTCTGAATAATTTTAGCCTATCGATAATCCCAGAAATGAGTATTAAAATGTGTTATACCATTGGCAATGCTTAGGAAAAAACACACATATGTATCATATGTATGCATATTATATATAACTGATATATATTTGTGGGGAAAAAATCTGAACCTTATATATCACAATTGGCTTTCTAGGAAAATAAAAATGACACAAAATCCCCAGAAGAGTTAGGAAAACTACTTATGCTAGTGATCAGTGAGTAAACAAAGAAAGGTGTCAAGGAACTGGCTCTTATGAAGTGATATATGTCTCAGATGACTTCTCTGATCAGTTGTCTCAAACCAGCAAAGAAAAATGTTATGCAGTTACAACTGTTCGGAAGCATAGAGAAAGAAGGAAAGTTCTCTGAAAAAGCCAACTTATCCCTGATAACAAAATCCAATAAAGATAGTTTAAAAAATAGATGAGGGACTCCACACCGACTGGGATAGCTATGGGGCACTTGGGCGGCTCAGTCAATCATCCTACTTCAGCTCAGGTCATGCATGACCTCACGGTTCACGAGTTCAAGCCCCGCATTGGGCTCTGTGCTGACGGCTCAGAGCCTGGAGCCTGCTTGGGATTCTGTGTCTCCCTCTCTCTCTGCCCCTCCCCTGCTCAAGCTCTGTCTCTGTCTCAAAAATAAATAAACATTTTTAAAAATATAAAAAGAAAACAACTTGGGGCACCTGGGTGGCTCAGTCGGTTGAGCGTCCGACTTCGGCTCAGGTCGTGATCTCATGGTCCATGAGTTCGAGCCTCGTGTCGGGCTCTGTGCTGACAGCTCAGAGGCTGGTGCTGCTTTGGATTCTGTGTCTCCCTCTCTCTGCCCTTCCTCTGCTCATTTTCTGTCTCTCTCAAAAATAAACAAACATTAAAAAAAAAAGAGAACGCGACAGAAAATAGCAAGTGTCAGAAAGGATGGGGAGAAATGAGAACTCCTGGTGTAGTAGAAACCGGTGCAGTGATTCCTTGAAAAGTTAAATGTAGATTTATCATACGACCCACAAATTTCACTTCTAGGTAAATACCCAAAAGAATTGAAAATAGGGACTCAAACTGATACTTCCACCCCAATGTTCATAGCAGCATCATTCAAAAGAGCCCAAAATTGGATACACTTCAAATGTCCATCACCAGATGAATGGGTAAACAAAATGTGGCCTTATCCATACAATGGAAAATTATTCAACCTTAAAATGAAATGAAAATTGGATACATGCTATAACATAGATGAGCCTTGACAGTATCATGCTAAGTGCAATAAGTCAGGCCCAAAGGACAAATATTATATGATTCTGTGTACATGAGGCACTTACAATAGGGAAATTCACAGAGTTAGAAGGTGTAACAGGGAGCTGGGGAAGGCAGAACAGGGAATTATCTTTCAATGGGTACAGAGTATCTGTTTGGGATGATGAAAAAGTTGTGAAAATAAACAGTGGTCATTGTACAACATTGTGAAGGTACTTAATGACACTGAATTGTACACTTTAAAATGGTTAAAATGAAAAATTTTATGGTGTGCATATTTTACCACAATAAACAAGTTATTAAAAATTTAAAATGAATATCACTAATGAATTTAATGAATTAAAATTATAATGTATTCTGAGTAATTCTAGCCTAGAAGGGAATATTAAAATGTGATTACATATTGGCAAGGATTAGAAAAGATAAAAATATCAGCTTGCTGAGGCTGTGGAAAAATTTGCTCTGTTGTGGGGAGTTGATGAGAATGGAAATTGGTGTAGCTTTTCTGAAGGATAGCTGGGCAATAAGTATCAAAATTCAAAATGTGCACACTTTTTGCCTAAGCAGCGCCACCATTAGGAATTTATCCTAAGGAAATAACTGGACCAGTGAATAAGGAATGTGTGCAACAATGGTCATTGAAACATTGTTTATAGTGGGAGAAAAAGAGAAGAAACTTAAAGGCCTAACTACAGAGTATCAATTAAGTGAATTAATCTGTGCAACAGAATACTAAGCAGATATAAAAATGATGATGTATATTTACATTTACTGAATTGAAAAGATTTTCAGAAGTATCTATTTACATTTTTTTTCATGTTTATTAATTTATTTTGAGAGAACGTGCAAGCAGGGGAGGAGCAGAGAGAGTGAGGGTCAGAGAGAATCCCAAGCAGGCTCCGAGCTGTCAGCACAGGGCCCGACACAGGGCTCAGTCTCACAAGCCATGAGATCGTGACCTGAGCCAAAGTCAAGAGTTGGATGCTCAACTAACTGAGCCACCCAGGGGCTCCTGGAAGTATTCGTTTTAAACACCAGATAACAAGACAGTTAACACATTCCTAACGCACTACTTTTAAAAACAATATACCTAAGTTTGATCAGATGTATTGTAAAAAGTCAAGAAAAAGTCAACATCGACCAAGAGGTCCTCATTCCGGTTAACATGGAGTAAGTATACTCCTCTGTAACTCTCCAACTCAATACAACTAAAAACTCTGGAGAGTATGCATGAGATCACTATCTGAGGATTCTGAGAAGTAAATGGCAGCAGGCAGAATAGGGAAGAAAACCAGTACTTGAAGTAAGAATAATCTTGCAACGAGTTTCCTGCACTCCCCACCTCCCCATTATACTCTGACCTAGGCACAAAAGCATGCTGAAACTCACAAATGAACACTTAGGACAGACAGAAAGAGCTAGAAGAAAAACCTTCTCTTCCTGCTGTGAGGAGAAGAAAAAAAAAAAAAGAAAAGAAAAAGAAAAAAAAAAGTCCCTCAAGGGTTGGAGAGATGGGGGGATTTACTTTTACTTTTGAGTTTTCTTCTGCTGTAGCCCCCAGGCAATCTTGTAATGGCAGTGGTGGCCATGCAGGAACCTAAAATTCTGGAAAAGGGAAATTATTCCCTCTGACTAGAGGAACTATAGTTCCAAGGGCATGGGAAGAATCCTTAATACTCCCCCCACCCCCCATCACGGGAACAAAACCCAGAAATAAATAGAAGATGAATAATAAAATGGTAGACCTGAAGAAAAATAGATCAATAGTTATATTAAATGTAAATGGTCTAAACACACCAATTAAAAGATAGAGATTGTATGGGGCACCTGGGTGGCTCAGTTGGTTAAGCATCTGACTTTGGCTCAGGTCATGATCTCACGGTTCATGAGTTCTGGTGCTCGAACCAGGTTGGGCTCTGTGCTGACAGCTCAAAGCCTAGAGCCTGCTTCAGATTCTGTGTTTCCCTCTTTCTGTGCCCCTCCCTCGCTCGCTCGCGTGCAGGCACGTGCGCACTCTCTCTCTCTCAAAAAATAAACATTAAAAAGTTTTTTTTAATTAAAAAATAAAAGACCAATATTATCAGCATTTAAAAAGAAACAGAAGCAGGGGCGCCTGGGTGGCTCAGTCAGTTAAGCATCCAACTTCTGCTCAGGTCACGATCTCATGGTTGGTGAGTTCGAGCCCCATGTCAGGATCTGTGCTGACAGCTCAGAGCCCAGAGTCTGCTTCAGATTCTGCGTTTTCCTCTCTTCTCTCTATGTCCCTCCCCTGCTCACACTCTGTCTCTCTGTCTCTGTCTCTGTCTCTCTCACAAATAAATACAATGTTAAAAAAATTTTAAAAAGAAGCAAACAACTCTATGCTGTTGACAATAAATTCACTTCAAATATAATGTCATAGGTAAGTTAAAAGCAAAAGAATAGGAAAAATATTAATCAAAAGAACACTGAAGTATCTGTATTAATATGAAACACAGTCTATTTCAGAGCAAGGAAAATTACCAGGAGTAAGAAGAAACATTACATAATGATAACAGGGCCAACTCACGAAGAAGATGTAATAATGCTAAATGTTTGCACCTAAAAACAGGGCTTCAAAATACACAAAGGAAAAACTAATAAAACTAAAGGGTAAGTAGCGCAAGTCCATAATTAGTAGGAGATTTTTACAGTCTTTTCTTAATAATTGATAGCACCAGTACATGGAAAATCAGGAAGAACTTAGACAAAGCAAATAATACTATCAACCAACTGAATTTAACTGGCATTTACAGAACAGTACACAAAACAATAGCAGAATATGGACTCCTTTCAAGTGCACATGAAATATTCACCAACATAGACAAAACCTTTGGTCATTAAACAAACCTTAGCAACTTTAAAATAATTGAATTATACAAGTAAGTTTGCTGATCATAACGAAATTAAACTTGAAATCAGTAACATGAAGATGACTAGAAAATATCTAATTACTGGGATATTAAACAACACATTTCTAAATAACCCAGAGGCCCAAAAAATAAATATAAGGGAACACTTCCCAACTCATTTTAGGAGTCTAGTGCTCTCCTGATATCAAAATCAGACAAAGATAGCACAAGAAAAGAAAATAGACCAATATCCCTTATAAACATATATGAAAAAAATTCTCAACAAAATATTAGGACACCAAGACTAGAAATATATAAAAAGAATAATGTATAACAACCTGATGAGGTTTATCCCAGGGATGCAAGACTGATTCAATATTTAAAAATCAATCAGCGTAATATACTATATTAAAGGTTTAAAAAGAATTACCATATGCTCCTATTAACTGATGCACTAAAAACATTTGGCAAATTTTAACATTCATGATAAAAACTTAAGAGTAAATTAGGAATATAAGGGAACTTTCTTAATCTGATAAAGGGCCTTTAACCAAAAAAAAAAAAAAAATCCCATGGCTAACATATATAATAGTAAAAAAGTGAATGTTTTCCCTCAAAGATCAGGAAAAGGGAAGGATGGTCACTCTCACCACTTCTATTCAACAAATCAACATAATATTGGAAGCCAGCATAATAAGACAAAGGCAAAAAAAGAACTAGAAGAAGGTAGGAAAAGAGGTATACAGATTGGAAAGGAAGAACTAAAACTATTTGCAAATAATATGACCCTATTCACAGGGAACAGATGTACATAGAATACCCCTAAGAATCTACAAAAAAAAAAAAAAAAATCTCCTAGAACTAATAAGTGAGTTTGCCAGGATCACAGGGTATAATCTCAGCATACAACATTAGGCATATGTATGTACGGTAAAAACGAACAGTTGGAAACCAAAATTTGAACCACAATCCCATTTAAAATAGAAAAAAGATTTAAAAAGAAAAAAAAAGAGAAATACTTAGGTATAAAGTTAAGAATACACATATAGGATCTGTATGGTGAAAACCACAAAATGCTGAAGAAACAAATCAACACTGAAATAAATGCAGACACACACAATTTATGATCTGGAAGACCCACTATAGCTGAGATGTCAATTCTCCCCAATTGATTTATAGATTTAATGGAATTCCAATAAAAATATCAGCAGATTTCTTTAAAAATGTTTATTTTTGAGAGAGACAGAGTGCAAGTGGGGGAGGTATAGACAGAGAGGGAGACACAGAATCCAAAGCCGACTCCAGGTTCTGAGCTGTCAGCACAGAGCCCGACGCGGGGCTCGAACTCACAGACCGTGAGATCACGACCAGAGCTGAAACCAAGAGTCAGACGCTCAACTGACTGAGCCACCCAGGCGCCTCTCAGCAGATTTCTTTTGTAGATAGAAGATAAGCAGATTCTAAAATTTATAAAGAACTGAAATAGCCAGACAATTTTGAGAAGAAAAATTTGAGGACTCATCTCCCTGTTTTAAGAAGTACTATAAAGTTATTAGTGAAAGACTAGACACAGATCGAAGGAACAGAATAGACTCCAGAAATAGACCCACATAAAAAAGACCCAACTGATTTTTTTACAAAGTTGCAAAGGCAAGTCAACGAGGGAAGGGTAAGTCTTTTCAACAAATGATCTGGAACAATTGAGCATCAATATGCCAAAAAAAAAAAAAAAAAAAAAAGCGTCTCAACTTACATCCCACATCTCAAACCAAGGTGAACTCAAAATGTTTCACAGATCTGAAGGTAAAAGGCAAAACTATGAAGGTTTAGAAGGAAACATAGGAAAAAGTCTTTGCGCCCTTGGGTTAGAGAGAATTCTTAGCTATGATACCAAAAGCATGATCCATAAAGGAAAAAATGGATAAATTGGAGTTTGCCGAAATTAAAAACTTTGGCTTTGCCAAAAGTACCTTTAAGGAAATGAAAAGACAAAGGATAGAGCTGGAGAAGGTGTTTTCAAATCACATATCTCACAAAGAATTTGTATCCAGGATATATAAAGAACTCTCAAAACTCAGCAGTGAGGAAACAAATAATACCCCCAAAAGGGAAAAATATTTAAACAGATAGATAGTTCTTCTAGAAAGATATGTGGACGGCAAGGAAGCACACACACGCAAATGCATGTTATGAGTCTCCAGGGAGACACAGATTAAAACTGGGAGATACCACCATACACCATCGGAATGACTACAAGTTAGTGACAGGCAACACAAAGGGATGGCAAAGAGGGGCGCCTGGGGGGCTCAGTCGGTTAAGCGTCCCACTTCGGCTCAGCTCATGATCTCGTGGTTCACAAGTTCAAGCCCCATGTTGAGCTCTGTGCTGACAGCTCAGAGCCTGGAGCTGCTTTGGATTCTGTGTCTCCCTCCCTCTCTGCCCCATCCCTGCTTGCGCTCTGTCTCTCAGAAATGAACAAAACATTAAAAAATTAAAAAAAAAATAGTGCTGGAGAAGATGTGGAGAAATAGGAATGCTCACACACTACTTACTGGTGGGAATACAAAATGGCATCGCTATCCGGGAAAGCAGTTTGGCGATTTCTCATAAAGTTAAGCATCACTTACGATGTGATCCTTCAACCCCACTATTTCCTGTAGAAGAATGACAGCTTCACACAGAAACCTCTTCATGGGTATGTAAGTGCCTCTGGGAACACACCCGAGGGAATGGGGTGGGAAAGGGACTGCCATTTCAACAGACCCCCAGTTTTCAACAATTTTAATTTTTTATTATTTTAAATTTTTTTAGAGAGAAGGGGGAGGTGAGCCGGGGAGGCGCAAGGAGGGGGAGTGGGAGAGAGAGAGAGAGAGAGAGAGAGAGAGAGAGAGAATCCGAAGCAGACCCCACGCTCAGTGCAGAGCTTGACACGGGGCTCGACCCCCTGACTGTGAGATCATGACCTGAGCCGAGATCAAGAGTCGGACCCTTAACCTACTGAGCCATCCAGGCGCCCCTGACCATTTTAATTTTTAAAACGTGTGCATGTTTTCTATATTCTAAAAGCAAACGAGCCTCTATATCCGATTACCAATTTATAGAAAATACAGACTGTGCTGCTGCATATTCCCAGGATGCAAATCCTAGACTCTGAGAACCTCTACGGGGCACAGACACCCTGTTCTCTTTTAATAATTTGCAAGGAAGACGGGGTGGCGGTAAGAGAAAGGAAAATGAACGTCGGGGGGCGGGACTGGGAGCCAACAGGGATTTAAGAGACGTTATCAACCAAGAGAACGTGTGAATCTTGTTTAGATCACAATTTAAACCATGACAAAACTACTCGGTTAGAGGCAAGTGGGAATTTAAACGCTACAGAAATTTGGGGGCGGGAGGGAGATGATAGTATTGTAGTGATGTTGGAAAACAAGGAGCTGTTATCTTTTTGTAAGTTAAACATTTAATTTTGAGATAAGTGTAGATTCTCACACAGTTGTAAGCAAGAATAGAGATCTCAAATACACTTTACCCAGTTCCCTCAATGATAGCATCTTGTAAAACCTCAGGGCGATATCATAACCAGGACAGGACAGCAAACCTTCTTTTTCCGATTTCCCCAGCTTACGTGTGTGTGCGTGTGTGTGTGTGTGTGATATCACTCACCCATAGGCAGTGGGATCACAGGTAATTTTCTTGGTGATACATTTCTACACCCGATTTCTTAATACAGTAAAGCCTTGGATTGCGAGTAACTTGTTCTGCGAGTGTTCAGCAAGATTAGCAAACATGTCTTGTTTTTAAAAAATTTTTTTAATGTTTATTCATTTTTGAGAGAGAGAGAGAGAGAGACAGAGCACAAGTGGGGGAGGAGCAGAGAGAGAGAGAGAGAGGGAGACACAGAATCCGAAGCAGGCTCCAGGCTCCGAGCTGTCAGCACAGAGCCCGACGCTGGGGCTCGACCTCACGAACCTCGAGATCGTGACCTGACAACACTAAAGACATCAAAAAGAGGGGTCCGGGGGGCTCAGTCGGTTACGTGTCTGACTTCGGCTCAGGTCACGATCTCACGGTTCGTGGGTTCAAGCCCCGCGTCGGGCTCTGTGCTGACAGCTCGGAGCCTGGAGCCTGTCTTCAGATTCTGTGTCTCCCTCTCTCTCTGCCCCTCCCCTGCTCACGCTGTCTCTCTCTCTCTCTCTCAAAAATAAATAAAACATTAAAAAAATTTTTTTTAAAAAGAATGATCATGGTGTCCTCTGTCCCAATCCCTGGGTCCAGGTTACGGCCATGTCCCCAATAAGTCCCCATGCACCCACGCCCTCCCCTACAACCCAGTCCTTGACTAAAGCCCTCCAGTGGCATCTCTTAGATCTTAGACTGCCCCACACTCCTCACCGGCCTACATCTGGCCTCACCTGGCCCCGGTGCACCCCTCTCTACCTTTATCTCTTCCCCCTCTCCCTCTGGCTCACCCGGCTCTCGCTTCATGGCTCATTATGTTGCTTGCACCTGACAGACCCAGCCCTACCTCAGGGCCTTTGCACACCTCGGCCTGGAACGCCTTTCCCCACAGCTAGGTCCTTCTCAATAGTCAGGTCTCATTAAAAAAAAAAATCTTTTTTTAACATTTATTCATTTTTGAGAGACAGAGTGCAAGCAGGGGAGGGGCAGAAAGAGAGGGAGACACAGAATCTGAAGCAGCTCCAGGCTCTGAGCCATCAGCACAGAGCCCGATGCAGGGCTTGAACCCATGGACCATGAGATCATGACCTGAGCTGAGGTCAAACGCTTAATGGACAGAGCCACCCAGGCGCCCCTAGATCTCATTTTAAATGTCACTTCCTTAGAGAGGTCTTTCCCGGTCACTCTGTCTAAAATAAACTCCCCTGTCCGCCCCCAGGTGACTCTCCTGCACATTCTTTTATTGTATTCACAACTTTTATCGGTATCAGGCGTTTTCCTGTGTCATGATTAATTTTCTTGGCTACTCATTAGAATGTGAGCTCTACCAACACTGGGTCCTGCTGTGTCTATTCCCGCCCCCCCCACAGGCCCAGCACCTCAGGGCAGAACCAGCACCCAGGAGATGATGCGTAAATATTTTGGAGAACAAAGGTGAAGCGTCTTGCCCAAAATCACATGACTAATGAACGATGACACTAGGGCTAGAGCTCAGCTCTCAACTGGGAGGGGGGTGAGGTCACGGGCCACCTCCCTTGCCCTCTGCACCTTTTCTTCCCCCACCTCCAACCCTCATGGGGCACCTCCACCCTAGGGAAAATCAAATGAACACACAGATGACCTCTGTCCAGGTGGGAGCCGCAGGGAAGGATACTGGGCAGCCTCGAAGGAAAAGAAATCCCAAGGATAGAGATTAAAAGACAGTATTCTGTCTCAGGACTGACGGTGCAGAGCAGGGGTGATTCTGAGCCGACTTTTGATTGAAAATGAACTTGTAAGAAGTGTAAACAATCAATGTCAGAAAACCACCGTATCCATTTTCCCATTCATTCATTTGCTGACTCATTCATTCACCACACATTTATTCGGTGCTTCTATGTCCCTGTGCAGGGGCTGGAGATGCTTTGTGCCTCTGTAATCGATTTCCTGTCCTTTGGGGCTGTTGACCAAGGCGGGGGCGGGGGTGGGTGGGTGGAGGAAGCCCTCAGGGGACAAGCTTGAACCCAGACAGGAAATGGAAGTATGCAGAACCCGGGTCATTCTCAAAATGCAAGCACGTCACCTTTCTCTCTACTTGAGGAGGACACGCATTGCTTAGGAAATGAGGCTTGCCTGTTTTAACACCCAAACACGCCTCTGAACGTTTTCTAGATAAATCTGGAGGGGGCTCATGGCTTATGGTCAACATGTAAAGATTTCAGGAGCTGTCGGCTGGTGACAGAGCCTCCATCCTGCCCCGAATGGCTCGTACTTTCTGACTCCTCGGATATGATCCTGTCCCAGCACTGGGGGCTGTTCCTTGCTCACTGCAGGTGAATGGGGGCTGTCATCCGGGCCACCCTTCCACTGGCCTTTGGGTAATTTACCTGCCAGGGAGGACGAGGGTTTCTCATTCATCCTTCCAAAGAGGCACTGGCTGTACTATGTCTGCTCGGAGATGATGCTTCTTCCTCCCTCCCTCCCTCCCTTCCTTCCTTCCCTTCTCCCTCCCTCCCTCCCTCCCTTCCTTCCATTTTTTAATGTTTATTTTCTTCCTTTCTTCCTATTTTTTTAATGTTTATTTTTGAGAGAGAGAGAGAGAGAGAGAGAGAGAGAGAGAGAGAGACAGCGTGCGAGTGGGGGAGGGTCAGAGAGAGACGGAGACACAGAATCCGAAGCAGGCTCCAGGCTCTGCGCTGTCAGCACAGAGCCCGACGCGGGGCTTGAACCCACAAACCGCGTGATCGTGACCTGAGCCAAAGTCCGATGCTTGACTGACTAAGCCACCCAGGAGCCCCAACGATGCCTCTTTCTAATTCCAACGAACGGTCCCTTGTGCCAGCAACAACCCGTCCCAGCCCTCTGCGCTCTTCCAGAAGGCTGGGATGCCAATCACATGGGATGGTTTTGGAGGGAAAATACAAAAACAAAGCCTGAGAAACAGATCTGTGAAAAGAGCGTGAACCCTCTATTTGGGCTGCTCAGAGGCCCTGCGGCTCTCCTGGCGGGGTCTGGAGTGACGACATTGCTGAGCAAATCAGAGAGCATCTATGGAATACCCGTCCTGTCCGGGCAACAGAAATTGTACAAGGGCCTGGGAGTTCAGGGATGCATGAAGGAAACACAGCTCTTGCCCGTCAGACTGTGGGGCCCTGCCAGTCCGTGACTTCTTAAGGACAGCAGTGTGGTCCCGGCTGCCACACTCCCGGCCCGCCATCAACACACGCACGCTCTCACGGACCCATGTTCACAACTTGCCTGACAACGAACCCATTTCGCAGATTCGCACTGGGGCCCTCGAGATGCACCCTGCCTAGGATACCGACAAAAGTCACCTTTTAATTAAAAACCACGCTGATGATAAATCTAAAAGGTACAAACCGCTCTACAGTGAAAAGCAAGCGTCCTCACCCCTCTTCTGGGCCACCGGCTCCTCTCACCCACTCCCCAGAAGAAACCCATAGCTTTAGAAAATTTGCATCTGTGGCCAACTTAAAAAAAAAAAAAGTCGTATTTCACATACAAATCGAGATTCCCAGCTTTACATTTTTTAAACGTTTGTTTATTTCTGAGAGAGACCGAACGCGAGCGGGAGAGGGGCAGAGAGAGACACACACACAGAATCGGAAGCAGGCTCCAGGCTCTGAGCTGTCAGCACAGAGCCCGGTGCGGGGCCCGAACTCACCAACCTCGAGATCGTGACCTGAGCGGAAGTCGGGCGCTTAACCAACTGAGCCACCCAGGCGCCCCTTGAGCTTCCCAGCTTTTACGTAAAAGGAATAACCTGGAGATCTGGCGACAGCCAGCCCACAGTTCTGTGTGGCAGCCACTCACGGGCATGGAATTGCTGTCCCCGTGCAGAAGGGCCAGTGCCCTCCCCCCTCCCCCGCCGGTGCCTGTGAGCTTGCCTGGGGGCACCCTTCTTGCCCCTGCCGGGCCCCTGGAGGTTGACAACGAGCCATCCCCCAGCTATGCTGTGGCTCCAAGTCCTAACGCTCCAAGAGGAGTTATTATGTGAGCTGGGCCCTGGCGTCGCCCACGGTGCCCGTGTGAGCCAACCAGCATCCCCGGGTGCCAAGCACCGTGCGTTACATCCCGTCCGTTACCGGGCTGGCTGCCCCTGCGAGGACACAGGACCGAGAGAGCGGGACTCTGTTCCCTTCAGTGCTGGGTCCCCTTCACCTGACGCTGCGTACACCGATAGGAATCCCTCGATACATGTTCTTGCGTGAGAGACCACCAAGGCACTCGTCGGAAGGTGGGACAGGGGCACCGTCCCCAGCTGCTCTCAGGCTGGGGGGCAGAAACAGGTCTGTGGGCATGGCCGGTTGGACAAAGGGTACAGGAAACGGAGATGGTGTCCACGCTCAGTCCGGAAGATTCCCGGCAGCTGGCATGGGCGGCATGGAAAGCAGCCGAGGGGTGAATCCCGACCACCTGGGAGAACCCTCCGCACCCCGTCCCTGCAGGCTCTCCCACCCTGCCCTGCACACAGCGTTCATTCATTTCGTTCATTGTGTCCTATGCTCCGTAGTTACCGAGACTAGCGGCGTGCCAGACACAGGGTAAGAAGACCCGGTCTCCAGTGGGAGACCCAGTGAACGGGTGGATTCCTTCACTCATTCATTCATTCATTCATTCAGCCCCTTCTATATGTCAGACCCGGTTACAGGTCCTGGGAATATGGCAGTAATTTAAGATAGACAAAAACACCTGCTCCCATAAAGGCTACAATCTAACGGGCATGGATGGAGCACGCGGGGCCGGGGGGGCACACAGGAAACTCAAGAACGAAGCTGTGTATTAGCCGGTGGTCAGTGCTGTAACCATAAGGCCGGGGAGAGGGGGGGATGTGGGGTTCCAGAGCGGGGGGAGTGGTTTCTGAAAGGTCGATCGGAGAGGTCTCACTGAGGAGGTGACATCTGGGTAGAAACCTGGGTGTGTGTGTGGGGGGGGGCGGGGGGGATGGATGGGAGCGAGTGGGGCCAGTGGGGCCACATCTGCCAAGACAGGGTCCAGGCGAAGGGACAAGCCAGGCCAGGGTGGCTCCACTGTGGCGGGAAGGGGGCGGCGGGAGGGGGCTGGGAGGCAATCCTCCACGAGCGCGTGTTTGAGCTTTTGTTCCGCGTCATCCAAGAAGGTGTGTACCGTGCACAGCCTTCGAGGACCTCGGCAGTGGCTCCCTGCCGGCGACACGGGACAGAGTTACTGGCCGTCCAGCCCAGGAGCAACCGTGTCCCCTTCCCGGGCAGAACTGGCACGTTTGCCCACCGCCCACTGTGAAAACTGGGGTTCCCTATGCTCAGGCCTCCTTGGCTGATGGTACACAGCACCCACTTCCATGCTGCCCCCCTGGATTTGGGGGGCGAGGGGGACCCCTCAACCTGACCCTCATGTGCTTGTGCGGCCACGAGCAATCAAGTCCTTCATCTCAGACTCCGGAGTCTCCGGTTTCCTGCCGGCGAAAGCGCAGCAGGGTGACCTAACAGTTCTGAGGACAGTGAAATCTTGGAAGCTTTACGGGGGTCGACGACGTAGGGTCAAGGTCAGAGAGAAGGAAGGAATGGATGGGTGATGGATGGATGAACGCGTGAACGAGTGGGGTGGGATTCAGAGGGTCCTTCAGTGTGGAACGCCAGCAATAAACGGTCCTCAGGGCAGGTGCCGACACACAGCTGGTCACTGCCTGGGGACCCCCCACGGAACCCCAGAGGCCGGCCGCAGGGAGAAGCCAATGGGAGCCCGTTTCCTGCCGCTGTTGCTGCCCAGGGCTGGGGCCAGGCCGGGCGGGGAAGACTCCCAGCACCAGCCCTGGGTGGGGGTCAGTGTTTCCAGCAATGCCGGTCCCGGCTGCTGACCTGCTCACCCCTGCACCCCGCCCCCACCCCCCTGCGGGCTCCATGCAGCCCTGTGTGGCCATCCTTCAGGCTTAAAGACACAGAGATTCCCAAGGTCGCAGCTCTGCCGCCCACCTGTCCTCCGCCCCCCTCCCAACTCTGACACAGGGACAGGGACCCCCTCCCTCCGCCACTGACTCACTTCCCCCTCCCCCCGCCCGTGCTGCCTGGCAAAGCCCTGAGGCTATTCTCAGTACTCTGACCTCTTCCCTCCACGGACAAAGTCATGCCGGCCCGACCACGCACCCAGCTCTGTGGTTCAGGGCACATGATTCGTGGACTCACAGGACAAATGCAGAGCTCAGAGCTCTGAGGGGACCCCTCAGCCCACTTGGGGCTGTCCAGAGCCCCGAGGTGCCGGGGCCGCGGGGGCCCTGCTCTCTGCTGTGTCCTGGGACTGGCGCAGGCCTGCTTCCCTTGCTGTGTCTGCTACTGCCCGGGGAGGAAACACCTGGATGAGAGAGACAGGCTGGTGGGGGGCGGGGAGCCTGGGAGGAAGTTGGCGGGGCGTGGGCGTAGCCAAGGAAGCCCCCGGGGACCAGATCCACGGCCACCACGTCAGCCACGGAGCAGGTCCCGTGAGGGGCCGTGTGGCTGGGCTGGTGGCCTTTGGTGCTGGACTGTCTGGACTCCAATCCTCTCTGTGCCTGTCACGGCTTGGGCTACTTGCTTAGAACCTTTGTGCCTCGGTTTCCCTACCTTTAAGGGAGAGTTAGTAACAGCACCTGCCTCGTCGGATTACTGCAAGGACTAAATAAGATGATACTCGCGGCACCTGGCTGGCTCAGGCCGGTGAGCATCGGGCTCTTGATTTTGGCTCAGGTCATGATCTCACCGTTCGTGAGTTCGAGCCTTGCGTCGGGCTCTGTGCTGACAGCACGGAGCCTGCTTGGGATTCTCTCTCTCCCTCCCTCTCTCTGTCTCTGTCTCTGTCTCTCTCTCTCAAAATAAGTAAATAAACATTTAAAAACTAAGATGATGCTCACCAGCCTCGTCGAGCTGAGGGAAGACGTGGAACAGAGTCACACCTGCAAACCTTCTAGAGCTCTACCGTTCAGCCGCCAAACGGGATCACTAGCTGTGTTTGCCTGTAACCCTCCGCCTTCACCCTGCTCTCCTGCCATGGGTTTGCACACTTTGTTCTCATCCGGGATGCCTGCTGTCTCACCTCTGCACACAGACCCTCCTCCCTGCCCCTCAAGGCCCGGGTGGGGCCTCCCTTAAAGCCCCCTGGATCCCACGCCCCGAGGTCACCTGCGGACGTGCCTCACCCTCCTCGGGACCGCAAGTGCTTTACTTTCTCTTGGTCACTCGTGCTACGTCTTACGGCCCCGCCGGCTGGCCAGCTTCTCGAGCCCCGGGACCCGGCCTTGCTCGGCCTCTCACACACCAGCTGCACAGCTGGAAGAGGCTCGATCGTGCGTGTGGCAGAAGCAGCCAGGCCCGTGTGATCGTCCTCTGGCTCCCCAGGAGGGACAGACAGATGAGGTCCCAGAAGCGGTGTAGATGGGACCAAAAGGCCGACTCAGGGGCTGGTGCCTTGCTTACCTGGCCTGCAGTCTTTGGCGAGATGCCTCATCTCTCTGAGCTATAAAATGGGCACTAAAACGCGTATCCAGCCCACCTCCGAGTACGGGCGAGAATCAGGTGGGACAGTGCGTGTGCAACCAGTTAGGATTCGGAGAAGAAAGGGGAGGTCCCCTCACAGGGGTCCTGTGTGAAATGATCTTAACTGGGCAGAGTGATTCTGGGGGCCACCACCTCTCGGTGACCCTTCTCAGCAAGGCTGGGCCTCATGGACAGAAGAGCCAAGGGCACTCGGCCCCCTCAGGGCTCCCTGCGGGCCTCCTTCCTCCTGGCCCTCCACCTGGCCTGCCTGGATTGGCCTCTCCCGCATTCCTCCCTGGACACCTTACCCCAGCCAGCACCTACCTTAGCTCAGCTGGAACTCGGTTCCCTAAGTCTTCCTGCCAACTGTCTTCCCGCAGGGAGGCTGCCGGCCCCAGAGGACCCGGTGTCTTGGAGGGGCCCCCGGGGGTGTCTTCGGTCCCTGCTACGGCCTGCAGATCTGCAGAGAAAGGCCCAGCGTGGCACAGGCCCGACCCTGTCCTTCCTCTTCCTTCCCCTTCCCCGTGGCTCTCAAGCTCCTCCCAGAACACATCCTGCCGTGAGGCTGCTTTCTGCAGAAGCCCTGTGGTCACCCGCGGTCACTGGAGCCTCTTTATTTCAATGGGGCGGGAGGGGACACCTCCATAGAGCCCCCTGTGGTGCTGACTGGGCCGTGATGCCGGGGGGGGGGGGGCCCTGGCTCCTTCCTGAGCTCCAAACACCCCAGCTGCCATCCTGCCCGGAGACAGGCAGCCAGAGGGCCACCTGGCACTTTCAGTTCAAGGTGTATGAACCGAGCCCCCCCCCACCCCCCGCCCGGCCCCAACCAAACCCACCTGTCTGCTCCTCTCCTCAGCCTCAGACACTTGCAGATCATCCTCAACACCCCCCCCCCATCTCCCCTGTTCCATCTAAATGCAACCAAGTCCAATGTCATAAACCATCCCCTTTTCCCACCCCCACGGCTGTCACCGCTTCATCAGGCCACCATCGTCCTCCTCCCGAGTGACCATGGAAGCCTGATCCGCGTCCACGTCTCGGCCAAGCACCCCTCTCTGATGCTGAAACACAAGTCTGATCACGTTACGCCCGCAATACAGCCTTCGATGGCTCCCTGTTACCTTCAGGAGAAAGGCCGGGCTCCATGGCATGATCTCCGCGGCGGGTCCTGACCTGGTGGCCCATTGATGCCCAAGCCCAGGCTGTGACCTGTCCCAGGAGTCCTGATCACCTGCAGTTCCCAGATGGTCCAGGCGGCCCCTGGGTTCCAGGCTGCACGTGTGCCGTGGGGTCCCCTTCAGTCCTCCTCCTAGCTCCAGCGGAGAAAAGCACAAACATAGGTCAGAGAGGAAGGAGGAAAGCAGGGCACCTGGCAGCTGGGAAAGGAGATGGTGTTCAGGACATGGTGGTCAGCGCTGTCAAAGACTGCAGAGAGGACGCAGGTGCAGGGAGCGACAAAACACCTGTTGATGCTGGCACTTAGGAGAGAGCAGCGCGGGGGAACAGATCACCTCCAAGGTAGGGCCCTGTGGGCTAGCTCATCATATTCTTTCTTTTCCTCACAATCTGAAGCCAGGCAATATTTTGGGAAATCTTCTACACATTTCTAGACCTCTGAAAGGCTCACAGACGCTCTGCCATCACCTGGTTTGGCCTAACAGTAAATGGCTCTGGAAAAAGACAGAGCGAGGACAGCATTGTTTGAACACCTGGATTCAGCCGTGCCTGCAACCCTCATGCCTAGATCTACTCCTGATTGTTGGACTATGTGATCCAATAAATTCTCCTCCCCTTCCCTTTTTGAGTAAGACTGTTTGACTTGGATTTCTGTCACTTGAGTTCCTCATTTACAACCAAAGAAGTCACTGGTATTTTTTCTGCAAGGGCTTGCATGGCCTCTGCTCCATCATCCTTACTTTGCAGAAGACGGCATTAACACAACAGCAGCAACAAAAAAGAGTCCAGAAATTTAAATCATCTACTCCATGCCTCAGCCTCCCTGCCCTATCGTTTTTCTGCACCCCCTCATGTAACTGGAATGATAGTCTATCTCGTATCATTGTATTTGAGTTCTTAGGTCATGTGTCTTCCCCGTCTGTCTACCCTCCCCCCAATACGTTCTGGGGAAGTAGAGGCTAAGTCTTATGCATTATCCTACCCATCATGGCATAAGAGAATGTTAAGAGAATGTTTGGCTTGTTAAATACAACAAATGGATGGATGGATGGATGGATGGATACATGGATGGATGGATGGTTGGATGGATGGATGCATGGATGGATGGATGGTTGGATGGATGGGTGGATGCATGGATGGATGGATGGTTAGATGGATGGATGGATGCATGGATGGATGGATGGTTAGATGGATGGATGGATGCATGGATGGATGGATGATTAGATGGATGGGTGGATGCATGGATGGATGGATGGTTAGATGGATGGATGGATGCATGGATGGATGGATGGTTAGATGGATGGATGGATGCATAGATGGATGGATGATTAGATGGATGGATGGATGCATGGATGGATGGATGGTTAGATGGATGGATGGATGCATGGATGGATGGATGATTAGATGGATGGATGGATGCATGGATGGATGGATGGTTAGATGGATGGGTGGATGCATGGATGGATGGATGGATGGATGGATAAATGGATGGTGGATGGGTGGGTGGATGGATGGATGGGGAAATGCATGAGGGAAATGGGTAGGTCCAGGACAGGATAAAGGACCAGGGACTCTGCTGCTGCAGGTCCAGCCCTCAGCAGCAGCCAGGCAGTGTTGTGGCCACAGCGGGCAGCCCCCTCTCCTTATCAGCTTTGGCTTAACTGAATCGGAAATCACAAGCTGACGTGGGCCTCCTGTGGCTGCACCCTCCTCTTTCAACAGCTGCTATCTTGGCAGCCACACTGGGTGTGGCAGCCATGGGCTGCTTGGTGACCGTGGATGGCCTCAGAGCTGTCCCCTGCAAGGAGGGACTGAGGCGCCTTCATGTGTGATGGGCAGCCAGGAACAAGAAAGAAGGAAGATAAGGCAGAGACGAAGGACTGAGGGTCACTAACTGTCCCCTGTACCAACCTACCATTCCCAAGGCAGGAGGGGGGCACTGCCCCTTTGATCCCAGGGACACCTTGCCTCTTAGGGCATCTGCTTTCCAGGTGTGCTGAGGCCAGGCTTCCCAGGTGCACCAATGTCCCAGGAAGAGCCCCTCCAGCCCCTTCTATTCGGGGAGACACTTCCTGTTAGTTTCACATCCATTACGAAGCAGCCAAGAGCTTTAAATACATTAAATTTTTAACTTGTAAACATATTCGATGAAATCCTCTTGATACTGTGGCAGCAGAGGGGATCGGGGCGCCCTGGAGGACCAAGGGTGTTGGAGTCAGGTGAGATTATTTGCTTCGGAAGCAAGAACCCCAGGTCACCTGTGGCTTTGCCCCACCTTCTGTGGGAATGGTCTCGGGAGCCTCCAGCAGCAAATGCAGAATTCATCATCTTGTCATTTTCTAAGGAATCCACCCACAGAAGGTCCTAATAAGTGATGTAGATCTCTCTGAGGATTACAGGGGCGGGGAAGGCGGGGTGGGGGAGATAGGGAAGGCTTGTACATTATACATCTCTTAGCAAGTGATTTAAAAATCCTCTGCGGATATTTCTGTTGTCCAGACACCCTTTGTCCATGCCAAGCAGTTGGACTGGTGGGCAGGGGTAGGCGGAAGGGCTGTTCTGCTTTCTCCTCTCTCCCCAAGGGACTGAGTCAGAGTCATGCATTTCTGGTTTCTCCCGCCCAGGCTTTTTCACAAAGTGAAGTCCTCTTAGGATTGCGTTCAGGGAAGGGTGCCTGGTGGCTCGGTTGGTTAAGCATCCGACTCTTGATTTCGGCTCAGGTCATGATCTCACGGTTTGTGGGTTTGACCCCTGCATCAGGCTCTGTGCTGACAGTGAAGAGCCTGCTTGGGATTCTGTCTCCCTCTCTCTCTGCCCCTCCCCGCTTGTGCCCTCTCTCAAAAATAGAGAAACATTAAAAAAAAATAAAAGGAAATGCATTCAGAGTACTTCCAACATACCTAACTTCGTGTATCCGGCTACCTCCGGAGCTAGGACAGTTAGGGAGAGGGCTCACCTACGTGGCGGGGAGGGCACTTGAACCAGGGGACGCCCAGTCCAGCCTCCCAGGGAGCATTGCAGGCCGAGTCGACCGGAAGACTGGCCTACGCTCCTCGGCTCCCATCCCCACTCAAGGAAGACCCAGGCAGCGGCATGGCTGGTACCCACTTGACGGGCACCTCTGCTTCTAGTGGGTTCCCTCCGGCCCTCAAGGCCACAGCCCAGGGAAGCAGGGATGGCAGGACCACATCGTGCTCTAAAGTAGTGGTTCACCAGGTGTGGTCCCTGAAGCAACAGCATCAGTATCACCTGGGAACTTGTTAGCAACTAGTAGTGTCTGCTGTGGGTGCAGAGGAGGAGGAGGAATAGGCGTGTTGGGGACTTTCCCTCCTTACCTGTGGTGGCAGTGCTGTCCTGTGTGTGTGTGTGTGTGTGTGTGTGTGTGTGCGCGTGTGCGTGCAGAGTTAGGACTAGTAGGGGAATGGATATAGGAAGGAGGTTAATGCTTTATATCCATCTATTCATTCTTTCAGACTTTCTTCTTATTTTTGAAGAAAGGGGTTGTGATTCTCTACACCATCCATGTGGCTGTTGTTATTATTATTATTATTATTACTATTTTTAGAGAGAGAGTGTGAGCGAGGGAGGGGCAGAGGGAGAGACAGAGAGAGTCCCAAGCAGGCTCCGCACTCAGTGCAGCCCGAGGCTCGACCCATCACCCTGGGATCATGACCTGAGCCGAAATCAAGAAGTCGGATGCTCAACCTGCGGAGCCACCCAGGCGCCCCCTGCAGTTTCATTACAAAAACTACACACACGTTGCAGAAATACACGGGGTCGAAAAGAGCTCCGGGCCCACCTTCCGGGTATCTTTTTCCTCTCCACGCAGGATCATGGGTGTTCAAGGCCTGGGGTGATTACACAAATTGATCTTCCACTTGCTTTGTTTACCTGCAGATCATGAGAGACGCGTGCCTGAGGATCACCCACATTCTTTTCTTAAATTTAAGTGTCTCCATTTTCCGGCCCCAGTAACATATGGACGTGGGTCAAGGTACAGAGAAAATCGGCCCACTCCCTCTCGGGCAAGCCGGCCTTCCCTTCGGGGAAGAAAATTTCCCTCCCCAGGATTCTCTCTGCAGGTGCACCTGTCGCCTCTCCCAGACTCCTCTGGGGCAGGGAGACCCTGCCGCGAGGGCGGGGCCTGGTCTCCCCTGTTCTCCGGTGGGGGCTGGAGGAGCCGAGGTGGGGGGAGGTCTGCAGGCTCCCCCCACAACGCGGCGGGGGTGGGGGGCGTGGAGCCTCTTGTCTGTATAAGACACGTATCACAGTCGCTGTGTCTTCTCGCAAATGAATTCCCACCAGGAATAGGGACTGGCTGGCAGGTCAGGGAAGTTGGGGAGTCAAGAAGGCTGGCGGTGGGGGCGTCTGGGGGGCTCAGTCGGTTGAGCATCTGACTTTGGTTCAGGTCATGATCTCGCGGTTTGTGGGTTCGAGCCCCGCGTCGGGCTCTGTGCTGACAGCTGGGAGCCTGGAGCTGCTTCGGATTCTGTGTCTCCCTTTCTCTCTGCCCCCCGCCCCCCCGCTCACATTCTGTCTCTCTCTGTCTCCAAAATAAATAAACATTTAAAAAAAATTAAAAAAAGAAGGCTGGGGTTGACTAAGATCCTTGAGAAAACTCGAAGTTTCCAACCCTTTATTTATTACTCATGCAAACTGCCTGGTCCCCTATGTTCCTGCGCTGGCGCACACGCACCCGGGCACACAGCTACACCCCAAAAGGGGGACCCGGCTCGGCTCTGTTGTAAGATTGGTGTAGCTGCACGGCCCCTCCTCCTGCCTGGGTCTCAGTTTCCTCCTCTGTAACGGAGGGATTGCTGTGCGCATTTGCAAAGCCCTTGCCAGCTTCCTCAACACCCCCCCACCCCACCATCCTGGTGGGGTAGGACTACCCGGTCCTCTCCCCCACCCCCCAACTCCCCCTCTCCAGAGGTCTCTGAGGACCCCGTGGAGACAGCTCTTAGGCCTGGAGTACATTCCCAGGCCTCCTTCCTGACTGCCTCCCCCTCCCTGACCAGTGGAAGGCACAGACTTGCCTGGGGCCCTGCCCACTGCTCAGACCTCAGCTTCCCTCTCCTGCTCCCCCCCCCCCCCGCATTCCCGGGGGTGTCTGCAGACCGTGGCCTCCATGTGGAAACCGTCAGAGCTCCTCCAAAATTCTATTACAACGAAGCCAGCCCACTCCAATATCTGCATGAACTTCATTTTTCTGGGGCTCCATGTCCCCAACACCAACATGAGTGGCTTGAGGAACTGGCATAGCTCAGTGGTTAAGAGCAGGGACTCTGGGGCCCGGCTATGTGGGCTTGAAGCCTGGCTTCCCCTTTCCTGGGTCTCTGTGACCTTGGGCCAGTTCCTTAACTTCTCTGTCTCAGTTTCCTCCTCTGTAAAGATGGGCATATAATAGTACCCACCTCATGGGGCTGTCGGGAGGCGGAGGCATGATTCCAGAAGTATGTAACACACGTGGGTAGTGCTTGGCATGTGTACCCTAAGTGTTGGCTGATTGGGGCGCCTGGGGGGCTCAGTCGGTTAAGCGACGGAATTCGGCTCAGATCATGATCTCACGGTTCGTGGGTTCAAGTCCTGTGTCGGGCTCTGTGCTGACAGCTCAGAGCCTGGAGCCTGCTTCGGATTCTGTGTGTGTGTGTGTGTGTGTGTGTGTGTGTGTCCGCCCCTCCCCCTTCTCAAAAATAAATAAATGTTAAAAAAATTTTTTTTAAAAAGTGCTGATACCTCACTTTGTGCTCGCTAGACATCCAGCGGCAATTTCTGGGTCAGGTTGCCTTCCGGCCCCTAATTTCTGAGAGTCCCCGAACGGGCACTGTTTCTTCCCACTCGCCCTGTGCGGAGAGCCACACGTGCAGGTGGCTGGCGTGGCCACAGTGCCTTTCCAGGGACCACGCACTCAGGGCTGCTCATGTTATGGACCGAGTGTTCGTGTCCACCCAAAATTCGTGTGTTGACCCTCCAGTGTGATGGTCATCAGGAGGTGGGGACTTTGGGAGGTAATTCCATTTCGATGATGCCATGAGGGTGGAGCCCCAGTGTCCCAAGGGGAGGAAGAGACGCTAGAGCCTCTTCTCTCCACCAGGCAGAGGCACAGTGGGAAGGTGGCCATGTGCAAAGCAGGAAGTGGGCTCTCACCAGACACAGAATCTGCCAGCACCTTGATCTTGGATGTCCCAGCCTCCAGACTGGGAGAAAGGAGTGTCTGTTGTTTAAGCGGCCCGCTCTGTGGGCAGGGGGACTGTGGCCTGAGCCAGGATGCAGGTGTGCCCGCTGCAAGGAACAGAGAGAAATAAAGTGGCACAGGTAGAGGACAGTGTGCCACCTGTCTCTGCCCCCAGAGAGATGGGCAGGACATCCTCTTCCAGGAGAGCTGGCTTCCTTTACCCTGATTTTACTGGTAGGGCTGAGGAAATAGAGGCATTCAGAGATGGGGAAGGAGAGAGAAGCCCCCAGCCCCCAGCCCCCAGCCCCAGGGCAGCAGTACGGGCTCCCAGGGCTGGAGGGTGTGGTGGCTGTGGCAGTGGGGGAGAGGAGTCAGAGCCTTGGGCAGGCACCCGGCAGGTGGGGTCCACACACATCTCTGTGTGTGGGAAGCTACAGAAGCTGAAAAGGTCTCTAATGCCTCTGTTGGGGGAAGTTTGAGGGGGGATCTAGGCATTCCCTGCCCCAGGGGCTGTGGGAGAGCTGGTTCCCAGAAGGAGGCGTGACTTGGACGTCAGGGACCTCTGGAAAGGTCTGAGGATGATGACAGATCAGTGCTCTAAGCTTCCAGAGGAGAACAAATCGATAAACCGGACGTCATTTTTAAATGACCATTTGGTCTGCAAAATGCATTGTTCAAAGAATGAAAAGACAAGCCACAGACTGGGAGAAAATATTTGTCAACGTGTATCTGATAAAAGATCGGTCTCCAGAATACACAAAGAAGTCTTAAAATTCAACAATAAGAAAAAAAAACGCAGTTTAAAAAATGGGCAAAAGATCTGAAAAGACACCTCACCAAAGAATATATTCACATGACAAACACATGAAAAGATGCTCAGTGTCACTGTCATTAGGAAATTGAAATTAAAACCACAATGAGATCCTATGACACACCCATTAGCATGGATGAAATCCAAAACCGTGACGTCACCAAATGCTGGTGAGGATGTGGAGCCACGGGGACTCTCATACATTTGCTAAGAATGATAAAAGTGCACAAGCCACTTTGGAAGAGCTTGACTTTTTATTTTTATTTTTTAAGTTTATTTGAGAGAGAGAAAGTGTGAGCAGGGGAGGGGCAGAGAGAGAGGGAAAGAGACAATCCCAAGCAGGCTCTGCGCTGCTGTGTAGAGCCCGATGTGGGGCTTGAACCCATGAACAGGGAGATCATGACTTGAGCTGAAGTCGGACGCTTAACTGGCTGAGCCACCAAGGTGCCTCTTTAAAAAAATAACAAACCACTAAACTAAATATACTTACACCATGTGATTGAGCAATTGTGCTCCTTGGTATTTACCCAAAGGAGCTGCAAACATATGTCCACACAAAAACCAGCACGCGAATGTTTGTATCAGCTTTATTCATAATTGCCAAAAACTGGCATCAACCAAGATGTCTGTGGGTAAAGAAAGGAACCTGGGTACATCAACAAAATGGAATATTATTCAGCAACAAAAGGAAATGAGCTGCGAAGCCATGAAAAGACAAGGAAGAACCTTAAATACACATCGCTAAGTGAATGAAACCAATCGGAAAAAGCTAGTTACTGTATAGTTCCAACTATATGATATTCTGGAATATGTATGAGGTATGGAGGTAGCCAAAAAAATAATAATAATTGGTTTCCAGTCTAATTAAGAAGAGAACGGTCTTGGGGCACCTCGGTGGCTCAGTTGGTTAAGCGTCCAACTCTTGGTTTCAGCTCAGGCCACGATCTGACGGTTTTGTGAGTTTGAACCCTGCACTGGGCTCTGTGCTGGCAGCCCGGTGCCTGCTTAGGATTATCTCTCTCCCTCTTTCTATGCCCCTCCCTTATTCGCTCTGTCTCTGTCTCTCTCTAAACAAACAAACTTAAAAAATCTTTTTTTTTTGAAAAAGGACGGCTTCGATTTCTTTAATATATATGTGCCTACCTGGGAAATCCATTTCTTCCACAAATGGTATTTCTGAGACACTTCTCCATCCTACCGAAATTGCCAAACGTGTTGGTCAATTTATAATATCCTTTCATTGTATTTTTAGTGTGCAGAGGATCTGTAGAGACGCCCTCTTGTTCACACATATTGATAATTTGTTCGCTAGAGCCTTATCAACTAGTACATTGCTTTTCTAATTCATAGATTTCTGCTTTTACTTCCTTCTTCTACTTTCCTTCCTTCTACTTTCTTTAGGATTTATATCTTTCTTTCTCTATCTTTTTGAGATGAAGATACTCCCTTTGGTTTTAAATCATTTGAAATTTGATACTCTACTTGTACTTGAAATAATGTGAATTCTGTTGCTGGGCGGTATTTTACTTCAGTAAGATCAAATGTGTTAACTGTGTTGTCCAGATCCTCTATATCTCTATTATTTCTTCTCTGTTTGTTCTTAAGTTACTGAGAGAGGTGTAATAAAATCCTTTGGTATGGTTGTGGAGATATTAATTCGGTCAATTTTTGCTTTACAGTTTAAATTGATGTTATTGCATGCATACAGATTTATGATCATGTTAACTTTCTGTTGGATTGACTTTTTGATCTTTATAAAATGTCCCTCTTAGTTATTTTTTTAAATGCTTCTTGACTTAAAATCTTTGTCTGATATTAGTATAACAACACCCTTTCGATCCTTCTGCTTTCATACTTGGTATTCATATACTTAACATGTGTCTCTTGTGAGACGCATATAATTTAAAAAAAAACATTAAACAAGTCTAGATTGAATTTTTCCCAGCATTTTAAAGATGTTGTTTCATTGTCTTCTGGCTTCCAATGTTTCTGTTGAGAAGGGAGCTGTTTGTTGATCCTTTGAAGATAACGTGTATTTTTTTTTTCCTTTGGTTGTTTTTAAGATTCTCACATTACCTTTTTTTCCCCAGGAGTTTACAATGAGGTGTATGTGTGTATATGTGGGTTTATTTGTTTGTTTGTTTGTTTTTGCTTTTTGAAAACTAAACTCCAGGGGCACCTGGGTGGCTCAGTTGGTTAAGCATCTGACTTCAGCTCAGGTCATAATCTCACAAGTTCGTGGGTTCAAGCCCTGCATCAGGCTCTACCCTGACAGTGAGGAACCTACTTGGGATTTTCTCTCTCCTTCTCCCTCTGCCTCTCCCCACTCACATTTTTTGTCTCTCTCAAAATCATAAATAAACTTAAAAAAAAATTAAAAAACTGAACTCCATACTTTATAGGGATGTCACCAGTTAACATCCTCTTTCTGTTTTGGGATCCAATCCAGGGCACGACATTGCATTTAGTTTTCAGGTTCCTTGTCCCCTTGTTCTAGGAGTTTCGCAGTCCTCCCTTCTTTTCATGACCTCCTGGAAGAGTACTAGTCAGATTAGCCTATAGAAGAAGGTCTCACAATCTGGGTTTGTCTGGTATTTTCATGATTAGACTGGGGCTACGGGATTTGGGAAAGAATATCAGAAGCGAAGTCCCAGCCTCCTAGACTGGGTGAGACCTGCTGAGTTTATCTGAATCCCTGGGTTAATGTGTTTCATGGATTTGGGCTCATTTCATTTCGGCAGAACAGACACCTCCCAGGCCCTTGGGGCGCCCCACCTGGATCAAGGGATCCCTGGATGTCCTGTGGATGCAGGTTAGGTGTGTTTGATTGCTTGCAGTAGCTGGTGCAAAGCTAGAGCATCTCACGGTTCCTTCCTCCTCCCTCTCTGGGGGTTCGGCTGTGAGTCTGATGCCTGCCTATTCCTCCCCAAAACAGGTGCCTTCCCACATCCTTTCTACCTTCACCTGCTCTCCTCTCCCTCCCCATGAGCCAAGGCTAAGAACAGCCCGGATCCAGAGGGCCAGCGATGAGCTCACCTCCTTCCTCCCCGCAGGACGCCGAGCCTTCAGCCGGACAGTGTCCGAGAAAACTTCAGCACAAATGTATTTTCTTCAGGGAGGAGAATTACCAAACAGCCACACGGAACGGCCCCCCAAGAATCTGATCGTCGTTGCCTGTGAAGCCGTTTACGTGAACGAAGCAACTGACAGTTGAGGGTCGGGCAGCAAGGTAACTGCGGGTCATTGCGTGCAAGACTAACCAGGTTTTATTTGAAAATAATATTAAATTTTCTTTCATTCATTCTTGGATACCTGTTTATCCCGCAATAGAACTTGTTCACGCAACAACAACAACAAAAACGATCAAAGGTATATGGTCGGCTGCTCTTTGGAGCCTGGAGCCAGGACAGATGGCTGGGGGGGGTGGGGGGGGGACGGCTCTGTTCGCTTCTCTCAGGCTGTATCTGGGCTGGCGTTTCAGGGACTCCCGCAAGCCCACAAGCTTTGGAGCAGGTGACGGAGGGGAAGGAGGCAGAGGAGGGGCTCTGGGCGGGATCCAGTCATCTTCCTCCACGGCCCCCCCCCCTTTCTCCACCTCTACCTTCCGAATCCTGCTCCTCAGCCCTGCCCTCCCCGCTGTTACCCTAGTCCGGGCTTGCTTCCAACTTCCAAACCACTCTGACCTGGTGGCTTTATCACTTCTGGCTCTCTGGTTCTGCCACCCATCCCCCCCACCCCAAGCCAGGCACAGAGGCCCCTCAGAACCAGGCTCTTGATCTACTCCCCTCTGGGATCTCCCCCAAGGTCATTCCTCCTTCGGAGGATAAAACTGACCAGTCCCCTCCCCCTCAGTCTTGGTCCTGCCTCATGATGAATCAGAAAGGTGTGAAGGAAGAGAGAGCATCCTGGGGTGAGTGCCAGACAGGGGGGGTCAGCGTCTAAGGGTGAGGCTGGCTAATCTTTCCTGAGCACTGGCCAGGAGCCAGCTGCTGGGCCAGGGGCCTTGCAGACAATTTTTCAACCCCCCAAGGTCTTGGCGCAGAGGAAGTGGAGGCTCGAAGATGCTAATTAACTTCCTTCTGGTCATTTAGCTAGAAGGTAACTGAGCTGCTATTGAATCCATACCTGTCATGTCCCCCAAGGCTCTCAGATCCGTAAGGGGCTTGCAAGAGAATGTTCCAGGTCCCGATAGTAGGCAGGTGAAGGATTAGTGCTGTTTTTTCAAAAGACACAGGGAATTTGCGTGTGTGTGTGTGTGTGTGTGTGTGTGAGGAGAGAGAGAGAGAGAGAGAGAGAGAGAGAGAGAGAGAGAGAGAGGTGGAGGGTCGTATGAAGGTCTGGAATGAAATTCCTATCCTTGTCTCTCCCATTGGAACCCCAGAGTGAAGGGGGCTGAACCGCAGATATAAAGGGGTCCCCAAGTCTTTGACAAAGTAAAGGGGGGGCCTGGCCAAGGTTGGGAGACGAGGCCTAAACCACACCCAGAGCACCAGAGGCTCAGATCTTTCTAGAAAGGATCCGAGACCATACTAGCGGCCGGGGCCTTTGGAGGTCAGCTTATCCATCCTCTCCTGTGTCCCGTGAGGAATCTGAGGGGCTGGGTGGCCTGCCGCTCTCTCCCTAATGCCTGTGTCTTTCCTGAACAGAGCCCCGAGGACCCAGAAGCCACCAAGCCCCGGCCGCCTGCAAGGACACACAGCAGGACCCGATGCGACAGAGGCCCAGTTCAGTTCTCCCCAGGGAGCGAGTGTGGGGCCACCCGCGTGCGTGGGGAGGGGCTCCGAGGAGGCTGGTGAGGGCCCCCCTAGGGCAGAGCTCCGCTGAACGTCATGATGGGCAGGCAGAGGAGGGAGCAGAGGTCGGGTCCGGCCTGGGCGGGCGGGTCGGGGGACCTCTGGGGTTGGGGGCGGAGGCCGCTCTTCTCCGGCTTGTAGCAGGGCGAGACCTCACACCTGTGGGGCAGGCGCCAGTTAAGGGAACCCCCCCATCCCTGCAGCTCCTTCTGGGGTCCTGGGGGCTGGTGCAGAAGTGGGCCCCCTCCCTGGGCGCCCCGTTCCTACCGGACCACGCTCTGCACGATCTTCCTCTCATCCTGGTCCAGACACACCGCGAAGGAGCAGCCGTCGGAGCCGATGATCTGCAACTTGTCCACTTTGATCTGTGACGTGCTAATCTGCAAGCAAGGCCCCCCGTCAGCCCCAATCGCCGGCCCCCTCGAACTGCCAGCCCTCGGCAGCTCTGTCCCTCGGGCCTGTCCCCAAACCCAGCAGCAGCTCTCAGGGGCTGAAGGCCTCCATCAGGCCCTGCCTCCTCTCTGGCCCTCACCCCTCCCCGAGTCCGAAAGAAACAAGGCCCCCTCCTTCCGCCTGGGACAAAGCCCACTGTCGCCCCCCTCCCGGTGAGGCCTGGGGTCCCTAACACGGGAGCCTTTGCACGCAGACATGTCCTCCCACAGGGCTCTCCTTCCTCCCCTGACACCCACGGAGGGCACACCCCAAGTCGCACCCCATTCATTCGCACAGACGCACAAACGCAGGCACCTGCCTGTGCCCGGGGCTCCCGCAGGGCGTGGCCGCGAAGAGAGGGGCGCCCTTACCTGGTTGAAGCCCTTCTTGGACTTGGGGTTCTGCCTCTTCACCACTTCGGTCAGGTTTAGCGTCAGGGCCTCCGTGCTGGAGTCTGCGGGGCAGGGGTGGCTCAGGCCAGGCTCGGGGCCCCTCCCTGCCGCCACCTGCGCCCCGCTGCCCGCTCACCTAGCTCCTCCAGCTTCCGGCAGGCCTTGCTGAGGTTCACGGACGTGCACACCTTCTCCATGTTGCTCCAGCGGCTTCGCCCACTGATGGCCCCCTGGGAACACAGCGGAGCCAGACCCTTTCAGCCGGGGGCTGGGGCGGGGGGGCTCCCGGGGCCTGCTACCTGCTCTTCAAACAGGGGCTCCAGACCCACGTACTCCCCTGTCTGCTAGCTCGCGCACCAAGAGCCGTCTGACCCCCGTATAGACCTCGATGGCTCCAGGAAGGGCTGTTAGGTGCCTGGCCTGGTCCATGGATCGGACGGCGCGAGCTCAGAGCATCTCAAAGCGTCATCCTGGTGATGGCTAAGCCCCAAGTGAGGAAGAGAGCGGCCCACGGCCTGGGTTCCCAGACAGAGCCAGGCCGGAACCCCCTCTCGAGGTCTGCATGCTTCTTTCACTGGGGCGTCCACGCGGCCAAATGCAAGCGCACATCGCAGTCCCGGGCTTCCCTGACCTCACAGGAGGGTCTGGCTGTGCCCGCTGCTGTGTGCACACCCCTGCCCCGGGCTGGCGCCGGTCTGCCCGCCATCACATGGCGTGGGGCTCGGTGGCCTCCTCCCTGGCCCTCCGCTCTCCGCCCCCCTAGTCTGTCCAAGCACGAGCCTCCCCATGCTCCTTCTCCAGGGCCACCAACACACCCATCTCCCCGCCGCCCCCGAGGCCAGGCCCGGCCACGCAGCTGCGAGTCCTCGCTGCCTCCGGTCTCTCAAGGGCACCTCAAACTCGACCTGTCCCATAGTCATGGCCTCCCCGCACCAGACCTGGGCCGCTTCTGGTCGCAGAAGACTGAAAACCAGGACTTGGGGCCTCCCGTTTCCTGGTCCGTCCCTAAGCGCTGCTGCTCACAGAACCCGCGCCCCGAATGCAGGCCGCTCACGTTGCCTCCTGGACAACCAGCACCAGAGCTGCCTAACCAGCCCTCCCAGGTCCCCCGCGGACCCCTCCAGCCTGAGGGAGCTTCCAGACCTGGGATCTAATCAGGGCACACACATTCCGAGCCCCACTCCCACATGGAGCCCGTTCGAAGGGTATCCACCGCTCTTGGGACAAGGACAAAATACAAGGCCCTGGGTATTCTGGCCCTGCCCGTTCCTCTAGCCTCACCCATGCACTGTCTCTGCTCCAGCCTCTCTGGCCTTCCTCAGTGTCCTGTGATGACATGTTCCCTCCCACCACAGGACATTCGCACATGCCATTCTCGCTGCCTGGAGAACACATCCCTCTCTTCTTAGCCCAGTTAACTAACTCTTCTTTTTCTTTCCAGTACTGACTCAATGTCCCTTCTCAGGGAAGCCTTATGTAGCCTTTCTGACTGGGCTGAAGGGTCGTCTTAACGGTTCTCAAGGGACCGTGAACCTCTCCTTCCTCTGTTTGTCACAGTTGTTAATTATATGTTGTGTGGGATCATCTAAGCAACGTCTACTGCTCTCTCTAGACCGTAAGCACTTGAGGACTCTTGGGAATCCATCCTGACCTCCCGCCCTCCATCTGGGACATGGTAGGTATTTCCCAAACACCCGACGTGCAGTGTTCAGAGAGCGGTTAGTTCTTCCTACCCACTTCCTTGACAGCTGTCTTCCCTCCCCAGCACAGAGCTCGGCATGAGTGGGATTAAATGAGTATCTTTTGAACGACTGAAGGAAGGAAAGAGGGTTGGGGGGGTCCCCACTTTGAGGCCAAGGTTCTCATGGCCTGTACCCTGGGTGTGATGCTTAGAGACCCAGGTCACCCCTCCCACCTGCACCCCACAAATCCTGTCGCTCCCTTCTGACCCGGGTCCCAGCTCCCGCACACCCCGCAGGGCACCCCAGCCCCGCAGACCCCAGCGGTGCTGCCCCTCTCACCCTTAGCCCTGCAGCCAGGCTCTAACACTTCACGGGAGCTGCTGAGCACATCTGGGGGGGATGGGTGGTGGAGGGAGAGGACACTGGAGGGGAGAAGGATGTCCATTCCCTCCCCTTCCCTCTAGGGCAGCCCGCGGCAGCCTCCCGGCTGAAAGACTGGGGGCCAGGAACACAGGGGGCTGCCTCTGCATGAGGAAGGGTCAGGAGCAGGCCCCACAGGGACCCGGGCCCCAGCACCGGCCTCACCTTGCTGTAAATAATCTGTAGTGTTAGAGGAATGGCCTCCCGGTCACCATCGATGCCCAGGCGCTTGCTGCCAGGACCTGAGACACACAGACAGACCTTCACTCCCTCCCGTTTTGGGCGGGGGGGCCCCACCTCCAGGGCCCCGACTCCCCTCTCCCCTTCCGGGGCTCAGGCAGCACCCACCCGAAGCCTTGATGGCTCGTGTGGCAGCAGAGTGACCCAGCTCCAGGGAGTGGATGAAGATCTCGGTCACCTTCTCCCCGGTGGCGAAGGTCAGCTGCGGAGGGCAGGAGAGGGGCGTCATCAGCGCCCGCAGCTCTGGCCCGGCTGCAAGGGCGGGGGGCGCGCTGGCTTGGGCCTGGGCTCACCTCTGTCTGGTACACCTGCAGCAGCACGGGCCGGGCGGCAAAGCGGCAGTAATAGAGCAGCATGTCCGCCAGGATGGGCAGCCGCCCCGAGGAGCCGTCCAGGGGCCGGGATTCGGCCTTCAGAGACTGCTGCGGGCGGGCGAAGGAGCGGGAGCGGGAGCGGGAGAGGCAGAGGGCCGGGCAAGTGGGTGGTGAGGCGGCCGCCGGGCACAGAACGGGCAGGGGGCACCCGCAGCCCAGCCTCCGGACGCCCGGGCCACCAGCCAGCGCCCTGGCCGAGCTGGACGAGGCCGGGAGGTAAAGCCTGACTCAGGCCCCCTGGACCCTTCTGAGGCCCCTCCCTGTCGCTGCCCTCGATTGGGGCTCAGGCTCGCTTCCCATGCTCCACCCTGACCGCTCAAGTCCAAGGCCCTGCTGGTCCTCCCTGGAGGCTCCAGGCCTGATCCCCGAAAACCAGGGTGCTCCAGCGGGTGCCCCCATCCCCCCCGCCCCGTGGGGGCCGCCTACCTGGCACAGGACCTCCGGCGGCAGGTGCATGAGGCCCAGCACGTTGCGCTCATACCAAGGGTCCAGCATGCCGAGGTAGTGGGAGATATCATTGGTGCTCTCCAGCTCCTGGGGGAGGGGCCGCGGTCAGTCCCGGATGGATGCCCGGGAGGCCTGCGCCCCGGCCCCGCGCACGCCCCGCCCGCGGCCTCTGCGGCGCCCCCACCCCGCCTGCCCCGAGAGAAGTCTAACGGCTTTCAGTCTGCGCCCCGCTGCGAAGGGCCGCCCCCAAGGGCAGGGCGGGGGGCCCCTCCCGGGAGCGGGGGCTCACGCAGGAGGAGGTGCCCCTCGAGGCGCAGGTGACGCAGGGCACCGGCTCTGCGCCCCCGCGGAGCGCGGCCCGGGGCTGGGGACGTACTGCGGGGCTGGGTTGCCGGGGGGAGTCCGTGGGGAGCGGGGGCGCCTGGCTTGCGGGGGTGGGGCAGGCGCCGGAGCCTCGCTTGACGGGCACGTAGAAGAACTGAAGTTTGAACAACCGCGTGAGGAGGGGCCGGTTGTTCTCCAGCCGCCTGGTACAGGAAGAAGGTGGTAGAGGAGAGAGTCCCTCCCGGGGACCCCGCCTCCCCCACCGGCGCCCGCACCCTGCCCCGGCTCTCACCGCAGGTTGCTGTAGGCCCGAGCCACCTTCCCCGAGATCCGGTCCGAGCCGAAGACCACGACGCGGAGTGTGGACGCCTTGGGGTCCTCGTCCCCGCTCAGGAAGGGGCGCCGGCGCTGGGGGCGCGAGGCGGGGGCCAGGAGCCAGCTGGGCAGCTGGGCGCTGAGCTTGGGCTGCGGCAGAGAGCGCGAGCGCTGGGGCCGGGAGGGCGGCGGCGGCGCGTCCAGGGGGCTGCAGAGGCTCCCCGCGCGCCGCAGGGGCAGGGCTGCGTCCGCGCCGCCCTCGGCGCCCCGGGAGTCCCTCCGCAGCACCAGCTGGCTGGTGCTCTTGAAGAGTTTATAGATCCTGTTGAACTTCTGCCCGGGCCTGCGGTGCAGCCGGCGGCCCTGGCTGCCAGGCCTCTTGGGCCCCTCGGAGGAGGGGCTGTCCTCACTGTCCTCCACGTAGCCGCTGTCCATGCCGTCCGAGAGGCCTGACACGAAGGAGGTCAGCAGCTGGCGGGACAGGGTGGGCCCTGAGGCCTGGGACGAGGCAAGGGACAGGGTGGAGTCGTGGAAGACCGCGGAGCTGGTGGAGAGCAGGGAGTCCCTCTGGGCGCAATGCTCTTCCGTTTCCAAGTCCTCCTCCTCCTCCTCTTCCTCTTCTTCCTCCTCCTCCTCCTCCTCTTCCTCCTCATCGTCCCCCAGGATCCCTGGCTGGAGCAGCTCTTGTTCCTTGAGCAGAATTTCCTGCAGGATGTCTGGAAGGGGAGGCACCGTCTGGGGGTCTGGGACCTTGAAAGCCCTCCCGCATACCCTCAGGAGGGGCGACAGGCTCAGGCCGACTGGCCTGGAGGAGGAGGAGGAGGAGGAGGAGGAGGAGGAGAGGGCGGAAGGAGGGTGAAGAGCAGCCCATGACTCCAGCACTTCCCCCTGCTCTGCTCAGAAGGCAGGGCCAGCAGGGGGCAGGTGCACAGACCCAGGATCCCCGGAGCACCCTGGCTGGTTTGGGGGAGGGGGGCGGGCACTGCTCACCAAAGCTGTCCTGGCTCCATTTGTAGGTGTGACACCTGGCGACTGGGATGGGGATGGTGCACAGTTTGCCGGGCTTGGCCGTGTCTGTAACAGGAGGGTGACAGGCGGTGAGGGCTGGAAGGGGCTCCGAGAAGACACCAGCGCAGGCCACGCGAGGTTGAGTGGGAAGCCGGGAGAGGCCCTTCCGTTTCAAGCACCCCAGGGAGATGCCAGGCCTTTTTATACAAGTGAAAGCAGCCAACGCAGCCTCGGAGCCTCCCCTGACGGGGCCCGAGTGGGAGCACAGGGCACAGTCTCATCAGGCGTTGGTGAGGAAGACCACATCCTTTCTTCTGGAACACAGCTGCAGAAAGGATGTTTTCCAGGCTCCCTGGGGCAAGGCGGGGCCTCCAAAGGCATGCGTGAGGACTGGATCGGGAGCACCTTCTGCATGATCTCTGCTGGGAAGACGAAGCCCCTTGCCCCCAGCCAGCACTCCCTCTTCCCACGACCAGCCAGCCCTAACTGGCCCCCACCCAGGGCTGCTGCAGCACCAGAATAATGACAGTGGCAGGGGGGGGGGGTCCCCAAAGGCCTGTGCGAGCAGATCCACCGGCCAGCTTGGGGGCCTGGAACCGGCCATGGGAAGATGCGCCCCGCTCCCCCAAGAGCCTCACCTAAGACCCCAGGGAAGCCGGCTTTCTCTCCCACCGCCTGCAGCTTGGTCCGGAGCCACTGCCGGGCCTCGGCTGCGTCCCCGATGCCGGACGCCAGCTCCTGCGCCTCCGCCGTCTCCGTGAAGATGTCTTCCAGCTCGGCTAGGCTCTTGGACTGAAACCCAGGAGCAGACGGGCTTGCTGCCGAACCGAGGGCTTGCGTGTCCCCACGCCTCCAGGTCCTGGGGTCTCACGGACCGCGGCGTCCACCGGCCTCCTCCCTGGCTCATCACCCACCTGCGCTCCCAGCTGGCCAGGGAGCTAGGCCCCCTCCCAGGGCCCCTCTTTTCAGAACGTGGGTACCAAAGAAAGGCCCAGAGCCAGAGCACTGCCAATTTGCTGGGGGTGTGGGGGGAAGTGCACTAGTTCAGAGCTCACCACTGCGGCCCAGAGAGGGGAAGGAGCTGCCCGGGGGTCACACAGCTGACTTGTCATGGAGCTAGGACTACAAGTCAGGTCTTCAGCTTCAGTCTAAAGCTCGTTCCCAGCCCACCTAGCCCACGCACACCTGCCCAGGGCCCCAGCCACCTCTGTGGGGACCCAGCGCGACAGGAGCCTCCCAATGCGGCCAGCCCTCCAGCCCCTGCCTGGCCAAGGCTGGTCCAGGTGAGGGGAGGCCGGGGTACCCCGGGGACGGCAGCCCCGGGACGGAGCCGGGACGGAGCCGGGACGGAGCCAGAGCGGGGCTCTGCGCTGATGGAAGTGATGCTAAATAAACCCCAGGGGCCCAGGCACGTACCTGCAGCTGGCAGTGCAGACCCGGGAGGTCGCAGTGGGCCCCGAAGGTGGCCTGGAAGGCGTGAAGGAGCAGCGTGGTGTAGGCGCTGTGTGGTGAGTGCCCGGGCGTGCTCAGCTTGTCGGCCACAGCCAGGAACTCGGCCTGCACCTCTACCGGGTTCAGCAACAGCACGGTGCTGGGGGCACAGAGACGGGGCTGTGAGGGGGGGAGCAGGCCCAGCCGAGGCCCCCTCAGAGCTCGGCCAGCAGGGCCTGCGGCCAGGAGCCAGGCCAGGCGCAGGGAGGTGCTCAAGGGTCCCAGTTCCAAGCGCAAAGCCTACAGTCTGCTTTTGACACTTTTTCAGCCAGTGTTTCCAAAGACCTTTTGCAAGCGAAGCTTAATTTTCACAAAACAAACTCTGCCTTCATTTTCATACATTTTTCCCACTGGGCACGCGAACTGGGGAAAGATTACTCAGGAGGGTTTTGGGGGAGGTGATGTTTTTTTCTGTGGGGGCGGGGGGTGGAGCTGGGCATGCAGCCTGGCCCGGAGTTTCAGGCTGGGGGTGGTGGTCAAGGTGACGGCTGAGCTGCGTGTGAGTCCTCTGCTCACAGGGGAGGTCTTCTGGAACCTGGGGAAGTCACTAGCCAGGCTCGTGCGGGGCTGGGAGGGAAGCGTGTGCCCAGCCACCTCTGCGTGTCCTCTGGCCGGACCCTGGGCTCCGTGCTGGCATTTGCATTTGTTCGTTATGGGACATTTGAGACACGCCCAAGCGACAAGAGACTCGTGAACCCCCAAGGTGTCACTCACTCCGTTAACAGTTAACCGCTGTTCTCGCTTCACCCACACCAACACCCCGCCCCCCGGACCTCCCCCTCGTGGCTGCATTTTCTCGAAGTGTGTTTGAGTCACCACGGTTACCAGCCGTAGATGTTTCAGGATGACCTGCTTGCATCCGTCCTGTTCTCACCGGCCTGTGCTGTGTTTAAACCCGGTTTAAACCCGATGCAGAGAAGCATCATGCAGGTGTCGTCAGGACCGGGCTCTGCCCGAGTCCCCGTCGTTTAGGGGGAAGGTTGATTTCTCTGTTTGTAAGGCAAAGGGGGTAGGCCTACAAAAGCGGTCAGTCCCTGACTGAGCCCCTCTCCTTCACTGAGCCCTTGACCACTCCTTCCAGAAACTCGTGCTGAGTCAGTTCTCTGTGGACCGGATAAGACCAGCCAGGCGCGTGCTCTCACTTCGCATGCTTCCCCCGCCCACTTGTTCCCTCCTGACAACAGTGAGATCACCACTCTGTTCTAGGCTCCTTCTGCTAACCTCTCTGGGCCTCAGATCTGACAAATACCTTTCCCCAGGGGCTAAGGTGGACCTTGAACGTGGTAGTGATGCTTACTTCCAGCAACGCCCACAGCGGAGCTCGGTAAGTGCTGGGGATCAGTCCCGGGTAAGCGTTGACGACTCACTACATGGAGGCATTTTTGTACCCTTTCTGCCGCTCCCAAAGCCTGCCTCGGGCACTGTTGTTTGTTTTCACCTAGAAGGAACTCACAGATGTTCGCTCTATGGTGTGACTATGCAGTGAGCCCCGGGGGGCTGGGGACAGAAGGGCTGGTGGCTGTTCTTTCTGAGCTGGTGGAAGTTGGGGTCTCTACGCTCTCAAGCATCAGGGTGAGGCAGCAGCCACACGCTTGGCCAGCCAGGACCCGTGAGCAGATAATGGAATCGATTTGGGGGATCACAAAATCAGAGCTGCCTTTTAAATGAAATAGAATAGAATGAGACAGAGCCTATCCTAGGGAGTAGGGGTGAGTTTCACTTTCTAAAACTTGTTTCAGTGTGTGTGTGTGTGTGTGTGTGTGTGTGTTTACAGCAGGCTTTCATATAAAATGCATTTTATAGGGGCACCTGGCGGGCTCAGGCAGTGGAGCATGGCACTCTCGATCTCAGGGTCGTGAGTTCGAGCCCCACCACGGTGGGCGTGGAGATTACTCAAAAAATAAAAAATAAATAACAAAAAACAAAATGCATTTTTTACTGTAGGTCCTAGTTGTAAAAAGTTTGGGAATAATTTTGTGTAATGTTTATTTTTGAGAGAGACAGAGACCCAGAGTGTGAGCAGGGGAGGGGCAGAGAGAGAGGGAGACACAGGATCTGAAGCAGCTCCAGGCTCCGAGCTGTCAGCACAGAGCCCGATGCGGGGCTCGAACTCATGAACCGCGAGATCACGACCTGAGCTGAAGTCGGACGCTGAACCGACTGAGCCACCCAGGCGCCCCAATTTTTTATTTATTTTGTAACGTGTTTTTATCTTAGAGAGAGAGAGAGAGAGGGAGAATCCCAAGCAAGCAGGCTCTATTCTGCAGGTGTGAAGCCCAATGCAGGGCTCAAACTCACAAAACTATGAGATCATGACCTGAGCTGAGATCAAAGGTCAGACGCTGAACCGACTGAGCCACCCAGGTGCCCCAGAAGATGCTATTTTACTAATAAGCAGAAAGACACCGTAGAAAGCTCATGGGTTTTTGAGTAAGACTGAGGTTTAAATCCCAGCTCAGACACTTACTAGCTGTGTGACCTCCAGGAAGTTACTTGGCCTCTCTGACCTCATCTGAAAACTGGGGGTAAAGCGAGGTAAGGTGTGCCCCGTACCTGGCATGATCAATGCAGGTGGCTTTTAACGTTTGTCTAGCGTTTCAGTCTCAGAGCCACTTAGAAATCTGAGGAAAGCCTCTCGGCCAAGAGAAACATCCCCAGCTATTCCAAGGGGTTCCCGGTCCTCTTGAAGGCTTTGTTGGTGGCTGGAGATTTGGGGGTGCGGCGACGGAGGGAAAGCCAGATGCACGGGGTGGGGAGTGGGAGTGGGACCCCCCGGAGAGCACTCACATGGTGGAGCTGCGGTGACTCCTGATGGGCAGGCCCTGCTCGGCCCTCACCAGCCGCTGGTAGGAGATTCCTGTCGCCAGAACAAACGAGAGTTGGTAGGTTCACCTGTTCCCGCAGTGGTCATGGCCTCGTGCCTCGCTGTGGCCCCGCGCTGGCCAGTGAGCTTGGGGGCCCAGCATGTGACCCGGGCCCTGTGCAGACCCGCTGCTTGGAGACGGCGGGGGGGGGGGGGGCACAGCGGCTGAGGCTGCGAGGCAGCCGGCCTGCTGCCCAGGACTTCCCCGGCCGCCTGGAGGCACGGGGACCCTCCCGAGGGTGTGCAGGCCCCCAGCTCTGTCTCCACCGGCCCTCCGTGCCCCTGCCTGGCTTCCCACAGGCTCTCAGGGCAGCTCGGTCTCCCTGCCCCTGTCCCTGTCCCTCCCAGGCTGAGTCCTGCCCCTGCCCCTGCCCCCGGCCAACCCCCTCCCAGCCTTTCTCTGCAGCCTCGTCTGCCTCGTCAGCCCAGTCTCCCCTTCTCCCCTGCAACTTGATCAGCTCCATGGCTGGAAAACAGACCCTTGACAGCAAGGATTCAGTTGTGTATCCGCCCCGGTGAGATTAAACAACACTGGCCCTCCTCACCGACAAGGGCACCGGAGGCAGGGGCTGGGATGTAGGGGGGGCCCTGTCAGGGGGCAAGGCCACTCCGGGACTGCGTGTGGGCCGGGAGCAGGAAGGCAATCCCCTGGGACGAGTGCAAAGCCAAGACCTGGGGTCAGAGACAGCTGTGAACAGAAAGGCCGTCAGTTTTGTTCGGTCAGTGGCGAAAAATCACTAGTTCACGTTCTTCTAATTTAGGGCCTAACTGTTTGGATTCGGGGCCTTTTGTCTGACGTTTCTCTTAGGTAACTGTCATATGTTCAGAAGTTGAAGTTATGCCTGTTTTGACAGGAACGTCCCTGAAACCACTTGGCTACTGCCATTGGGACCTGGGACACCATCTGGTGGCCACTTGGGTGCATGACAGAGGCCAGCTCCCCTCCTCGCCCCCTGCAAGCCCCCCAGTGAAAGGCTGTAGTGGGGACATCGCTCACCCCCAACAGTCCCCCCCCGCCCCTGCCCTCAGAACACACAGCCAAGTGAGGTCTTCTCTTGACCGTTCCGTACACATTCCTTTTACTATGGAAGGAAGTTCAAGGCCTTGCCCACACACACGAGGCCCTGAGGGATCCCCGCCTGGTATCCCCAGCCAAGCTTCTGCCCTTGTTTAAAGGTGTGACCAGACGCGGCCGCTCTGCACGGGGCAGCTGGCCATGAAGACGGAGGGTGGGTGACGACCGCTGCTCACGCCATCAAGCAAGAACTGGCCGCAAGTTCACGACACTCTTGCAGGTGTGTCCATGCCGCGGATGTGGCATGGGACCTCGGGCCACACCGCCTGTGACTCCCCCCTCCACCCCAGAAGGCAGACGCCTGTTTCACGGAGTCACTGGGGCTCACGTGAAGCAGGGACGAAGCCTCACGTGGGCGGAAATCCCAACGCGAGACCAGGTTGTGGTCCTTTTTCAGCATCCGTGATGATCGTCAACTCCTGTTGGATAGTTTGAGAGTCTGATCTACATCCTACTCCCGGATTTCTCAGATTCTCCTCACTTAGGGGCCCCTGAGCAGGACCTTCCTGCCCCCACCCCAGGCTTGGGGTCCTGGGCTCTATAGAGGGTCTGGGGGACCCCATGGAAATGCCCGCGGGATGGCCCCCAGCTTTGCAGGGCCACCAGGCCTGGGGGGAGCGAGGCGTGACCTGCCGCCCCAGCCGGTGGTCCCCCCGACAGGCCCAGTCTGGCTCTGCCGGGCCCCTCTTACTAGTGGGTCACACGTGGCAGAGACCTGTAGGCATCTCCCCCACACACTTCCCTCTTCGTTACCAAAGGGCCTGGGTTGACAGGTCACATTTCTCGACCTCCCTTGCAGGTGCTGGGTGGGGACTTCTGGAAGACCCCACTTTGCAACCCCCCGTTTCCTCCGTTCTGTTAACTGGAATGGGGACATGATGGCCACAGCTCCTGCGGCCATTAGACCAAGAAGTGACACCAAGGGCAATGTTTCCTGCTAGGGATGGGGAACAGAAAGAAGGGATGGTTCTAGAATGTTCAGCCCTGTGCCAACCTGGGGCTGCCTTCCACTGGGATTTCTCTTTTTAATGAAAGAAAAAAAATAAAAAAACCCTTTTGAGTTGCCACCACTGTGATTTTGGAGTTCCTGTTTTGGGCAGCCAGCTTACTTCTAACTCATCGCGCCCTGTGGTTTCTGGAACAGCTGCTCCTTCCTTTCCCAACATCTCTCCCCCGTGCGTCGGTGATACAAGAAATCTATCTTTGGTCGTAATGTCGTCTTTCGGTTCCAGGATCCTATCCAGGGTCCCACACTGCAGGTAGCTATTTCTCCCTGGCCTCCTCCGCCCTGTAACGGTTCCTCAGTTTCTCCTGGGGCACCTATGCATTTGGGGTCAGATATTCTGTGAGTAAAACCCCCACCCACTAGTCAATGATGTTTGACTTTCCTTCAAGGGATCCACGCCTTTAGTCTCCATCGGAGACTAAAAGTATGAAGTAGAAATGTCTATGATCAGTAAGGTCCCAAGGGAAACTTATTCCCACTGAAGAATATTCAGAATTCACCTGCTACCAGCTGACGGGCAGAGGTGACCGAGCCCAGGTTCATACCTGCTTTGACAGAAGGTCAAAGGGTCGAAGGCACCAAGTGAAAGGCAAAGCGGTGGGAGAAATGGCCCAGGGAGGAAAAGTGCTTACAAAATGGTGGCTGGGACGGGGCGCCTGGGGGGCTCAGTTGGTAAAGCGTCCGACTTCGGCTCAGGTCATGATCTCATGGTTCACGAGTTCGAGCCCCGCGTCAGGCTCTGTGCTGACAGCTCAGAGTCTGGGGCCTGCTTTGGATTCTGGGTGTCTCTCTCTCTCTCTCTGCCCTTCCCCCACTCACACTCTGTTTTTCTCTCTCTTTCTCAAAAATAAATAAACATTTAAAAGAAGGCAGCTGGGACAGCCCAGGGCTTTCCAGTCGCACACAATGGTCTGCCTGTGCCTCTTCGCGCAGAAATAGCTCTGTGCGCATGTGAGAATACGTTTCCGGCATCAGAGGATATGGGTTTTGGGAATCAAACAGGCATAGCTTCGAGGGGGTAGAGCTCTTGTCAGCTGCGTGAGTGTGGGCAATGTCTGAGTTCAGGTTCATCCCCTGGAAGATGGGAATAATAGTAAATACGCGGGTTGGCAGGGGGTGGTTTCTGAGGACAGATAAGACCAACCCAAACATGGCCGTCATCATCCTCCCCATCAACAATGGCGGTCCTACTTCTTTTTTTAATGCTTATTTATTTTGAGAGAGAGAGAGAAAAAGAGAGTGTGAGCTTGAGCAGGAGACGGGCAGAGAGAGAGAGGGAGACACAGAATCTGAAGCAGCTCCAGGCTCCAAGCTGTCAGCACAGAGCCCGACGCGGGGCTCGAACTCACAAACCGCGAGAGAGATCATGACCTGAGCCGAAACCAAGAATCAGATGCTGAAGTGACGGAGCCGCCCACGCGCCCTGTGGTCCTACTTTTGACAGGGAGGCTCAGAGAGCTTCTGCCCTGTCCGGGGAAACCAACTCCTGAGTGACAACCTGTAGGTCACACCACGGCCCTCTTTCACACCCGACTTTACAGCTCGCGCAAGAAACATGAAACGTCTCGAGTCTCTGTTCTCTCGGGTCTGACACAGGAATAACACCGCATTTCCCTGCACCCCGGAGAGCTGTGGTGGGGGGGGTGGGTGGGGAGCGGCAGCCCCCGAGGTCTGTGTGCTTTGAAAGCTGCACAGTGACTCACATCGCTGATGGCCCCTGACGTCCCTCGGGATTACAGATACACTCTCTGCGGGCGGGCAGTGTGGTCTACACGGCCGTGCGGGGGCTTGGAGTAAATATTCGACAAACACGTGGGCTGAATGCAAAGGGCTGTGGCGGGCAGGCCCCGGTGGCACTGATGTGAGGTTTCCTGCCACCCCCGAGCAGAGGCAGCCGGGCCAGCCTCTTGGGGTGGAGTCAGGAAGGAGGAGGGGGCCCGGGGACTTGATAACCTGTCCACTTCCTCTACCACCCAGCCACATCAAAGCAGGATCGACTGTTGCGCTCATCGCCATGGCAACTGGCTCCAGACGGCTCCTTGGGTGAAGGGCCCATGGGCCCTTGACATCTCCCTGTGACCTCATCAGGACCTGCCTCTCAGGGTACCGCTGCCCCACCCCTACTGCCCCCAGCAGTAGAGATCCACGGAGGCCAGCATTAACCTTCAAATTGCTCTGAGGGGGAAGGCATTATTATGCTCCCATTTTACAGACATGGTTAAAAAAAAAAAAAAAAGAAGCTCCTATAAATTAAAGACGTGTCTTGCCAAAGGCCCCACCGCTCCGGGATTTGAGGCCACGGTGGCCTCATATGAACTGATTCAGCCCCGGATTCTCCTCTGACAGCTTATTCCGTGGCCTCCATCCCGGCCTCCCTCAGCTGGGAGAGGGGAGGCGGGGAGAGCTGTGGGAGGGGGCACTCAGGCATCTGACAACGATATTCCCACGAGCCGAAAACAAAACCTCACTGAAGCACTTTCCGGCGAGCCCACCGGGGGGTCATGCAGAGAAGGGTAACTTAGCTTCATTTACTCTTCGCTAGGGACGAAGGCTCGGGCTCTGGGAAACGAGAGGCGACCCTGGGGATGTCAGAGGAGGGGAACGGATTTTTGTTCAGGACAAAAGCGAACCCCACAGCTTACGGCATTATTCCCCTCTAGGACCTTCACTAATTTTGTATCTCATTTTGCGATCATATTCTCGCTTCTGTGAGGAACTTTCCTTCAAAATATTTATTTGTTTGTTTATGAGAGAGAGAGAGAGAGAGAGAGAGAGAGAGATGAGAAGGGTGGGGGAGAGAGAGAGAGGGGCAGATAGCGCGGAGCCTGATGCGGGGCTCGAACTCACAAACTGTGAGATCATGACCTGAGCCAAAATCAAGAGTTGGGCACTCAACCAACTGAGGCACCCAGGCGCCCCTGCGAGCTACCTGTCAGTCTCCCACACCCTCCCTTAACCTTAACCTTAACCCCTCCCTCAGTAACCAGCGCTGTGTGTCTTGGACAAAGGCTTACTATACGTTTGCACGTCAGTTGTTTTTAACTGTTTGAAAATGACTCCCTGACGTGAGAAAGCGTTCATGATTTCCCATTTCGGTTCTGCTTTCCCTGGAAGAGGAAAGGTTCTGAGCACAGGCGGCCTGGCACGAACTGCCTCTCCAGGCATTCGCCTTCTCCGCCATCAGCAGGACATCTAAGGCGTCACATGGTCCCTGGGCAATGTCAAGGGGAAGGCGCTCGGCGGGGAGTGACCGGGGTTCCCAGGGTCCCTCTTGCTCGGGGTCCAAGAACCCTCATTCCATCTCTGCCTCCAGTTCTTGCTCTGCCTGGCCCTTGTCCCCAGCGTTTGGCCTTCACCCTTGCCAGCCAGCCCTCCATGCCACCTCTGCTCGCTGGGCGGCCCAGAACAGAGGCCCTGCTCGGCCGTTCCCTCAAAACACCTCAAGGCATAGCGTGCGTTCAGGGGAGAAGAGTCGACTGGCTCTACCTGAAACTGGGGCGCGGTTGTCCAGCGCGCAAGTGACCCGGCCCTACATCTCCCTTATCCATTTCAAAGTAAGAAAGTCACTTAGATCTTCCATCAGCCACTGGGGGCTCTGCCAAGGTATGTGCATCTTATGTCCTTTCTGTCTAAATTGGAGAAGGGAAGGAAAGCCTGGCATGTCTTGTTAAACCAGGAATCCTGGTCATCAGCAAGAGGCCCAGAAAGCAACACAGATCTGTTGGTCCGGGGGAGCTGCTGGGAGGAAGGAAATGAAAGGGCATCAACTGGCGTGTTCACTTAGGGAGCCTTGGGAAGTTAGACTGGCAAACTGCCTGTTCCCCGTGTGCCCGAGCACCTTTCCTAGTCCAGCACCTCCTTCTCGAGGCCTCCCTGATTTCTTCACTCTTCCACCCAAGTCTCTACCGTGCTGCGAGGTCCCAGTAACAGGTAGCCTTTGGGGTTGGCCAAGCCTAAGCAGCGCCTGCTCTGAGCCTTGGTAACCACAGATAGCTGATTGGCTGGGCAGGGAGGTCAGCCGATTGGTTGGCAGGAGACAGATAAGCTGATTGGCTGGGAGGAAAGAGAGATCCATTGGTTAGGGGAAGGCAGATAAGCTGATTGGTTGGGAGAAGACCACTCAGCTGATTGGCTGGGAGGAGAGAGATACATTGGTTAGGGGAAGGCAGATAAGCTGATTGGCTGGGAGGAGAGAGATACATTGGTTAGAAGAAGGCAGATAAGCTGATTGGTTGGGAGAAGACCACTCAGCTCATTGGCTGGGAGGAGAGAGATACATTGGTTAGAGGAAGGCAGATAAGCTGATTGGTTGGGAGAAGACCACTCAGCTGATTGGCTGGGAGGAGAGAGATACATTGGTTAGGAAGACAGAGAAGCTGATTGGCTGGGAGGAGAGAGATACATTGGTTAGGGGAAGGCAGAAAAGCTGATTGGCTGGGGGAGGACAGCTCTGCCAGTTTGGTTAGGAGGAGAGAAACCAGATGATTGCGGAAGGAAGTCAGGAGCCCCTGCAAAGGGATTTATACACAAAGCTTCAGTCCTGAGCTTTCTAGGGTCACGAACTGTTGGGGAATAAGATGCGGTATTCCTGTCTGTGTGTGTTTAATGTGTATGGTAAGAATTAAATGCTGTGAGCACTAAACAGTGCCTGATGCATACAGAGATTTAAAAGAAAAGAAAAAAAATGAAAATGGGAGTAAAGTAGACATAGTATTTGAGGGGGGGGTCGCACTTTTACTCAACAAGTTACTCAGCATCTTTTTCCCTGGAGGACTCTGTATCTACATCTTTGATGACTGAACAGCTATATCAAAGCTTTACATTTTATGCTCTCAAATCTGTCAGCCTTTTCTTTCATAATTTTTTCCTTGGGGCGGGCATGTTGGGTACCTATTTACTCTAGGTGGTTCATGTAACCTAGTTTTCTTCTATGACATTCATGGTTCTGTTTTCCACACTCCCCGCCCCCCCTTGATCTACCTGCAATCGATTTTATGTTTGAAGTAGAATTCTCACATTTTTTGAGATAAGATTATAACTCATTTTTAATGGTCAGTTGATCTGATACCATTTATTAAATGACTGATTTTCTTCATCACTGGCTTCAGGATGCCACTTTGTCATGTAACAAATCTTTCTATATTTAGCCTGTTTCTAGTCATTCCATGTTGTTCCATTAACTTAGCTATTCTTAGTGCACCATTTTAATAACTTAAGCCTTATAGTGATAACAGACCTAAGTAAGGGAAATACTCCATTCTTACACTGTTAAGAATGTATGATAAATGCATACGTAAATGCTACTGGAGAGCATTTATTCTTTCCGCTAGACTTTATTTTGTTAAATTTTAAAATGTATTATTGCTATTTTTTTTTTATCACTGTTAGATTTATTTCCACAACACCCGCTGTTACTATAATACTGATTCAGTCTGGCAACATGTCTCTTAAATGACTTATCCTTTATGGGGACGCCTGGGTGGCTCCGTCGGTTAAGCGTCCGACTTCAGCTCAGGTCATGATCTCACGGTTTGCGGGTTCGAGCCCTGTGTCGGGCTCTGTGCTGACAGCTCAGATTCTGTGTCTCGGATTCTCTGTCTCCCTCTCTCTCTGCCCCTCCCCTGCTCATTCTCTGTCTCTCTCAAAAATAAAGACATAAAAAAATTTAAAAAATTACTTATCCTTCAGTTAAGTTTGTTTCTCTATGTAGGTTATTCATATCTCTCTTACTTCTTTTGTATTTTTAGTTGCTATTACAAATTGTCCCCCCCCAACTGTGTTTTCTTACTGCTTAATGCCATTATGTGGGCAAGCTCTTAGCTACCTGTTTACTAGTTCTGACAGTTCTTTAGTGATTCTCTTGGCCTTGACAGATAAGCAGTTGTTTGATTTCTGCATAATTAAATTGTTATCTTTCCAGAAGAGGAACTATTCTTTATTTTTGCCTTTTTTGCATAAGCAAAATACCTGTAAGCACAAAGACGGAGGTTATTGACTTAAATGAAAATGCCTCTGGTATTTTGCTGTGGGCTGTTACCCTGTTAGGAACACATCCATCTATTAATAGTGTCCATATATTAGAGGGGTTTTGAATATTAGGAATGAATGTCGAATTCTATCAAATGTTTCAGGGGCATCTATTGAGATGTTTATGTGACGTTACTTGTTCGAGTAACGACTATTGATGAATTACTTTATCAGGCCACCTCGCGGTAACTCTTACGGTTAGGTTTTCCCTTGCTCTGTAACAGTTTTCTAGGGCCTCGTTTTCAGGTCTATTATAACACCTGCAATTTTTTCAGGAATCCCTACTTACTTCTCGGACCCCGCCGGTGAAAACTGCACCAGACCCTGGTCCACACTTGTCATAGCACCCCTCAACCCGTCTGTTCCTGGCATGCGCCACTTCCCTGGCCGGCACTGAATCCATCCACCCATCACTTCCCTATTTGATCCTGAGGCAAAGAGAACAAGCAGGGGCCTCTTGTCAGTGTTGTGGGGGCTTCTCTGTCTGACCTGGGCAGCCTCAGAGACCCTTTGGCAAAGCAGAGCACAGGCAAAGACCATGGAGTGGGGTCTCCCTGCCTCGAACCCCTAAGGATTCCTCCTTGAGTTACCCCCCCACCCCGTGTCCACTGCTCTCAGCCTTCTGAGGCTGTGTGCACCGTGAGGAGGAGACCCCGGCCCTGTGCACCTGCCCTCCCGACACTCACCTGGGGCCTTGAGCTCGGCATCAATGAAGGTGAGCAGCTCCTGACAGATACTGCAGTAGGGAACCGGCCAGCTCAGGAATCGGTGGTAGGTTCTGGCTGCTTTCAGAAGGAGATCTGAATCGGGTGGGAAGTGTGGCGTCTGGGATGGAAAGGGAGCAGCAAGCAGAGAGGTCTGGGTAAGAGAGAGCTCACCGATCTTCCAGAACCCACCCTGCTCCTTTCTGATATGTTCCACGGAAGGCACACTGTTCCTGGCAGCAGTATGTCCAAGGGCGAGTTCAGAAAGAACCAGAGTGACTTACAGATGGGCAAATGGCACCCAGGGGCACCTCTACTGTCAGGGCTGTGTCTTTACCACACGTAATATCTAATGCACGAGAGCGCCCCTCTGAAGAGCTGGCACCTTGGAGGTCACCCTAAATGGTGCCATTGCCGCAACTCCTCTGAGGGGACGGCCTTCAATGCCTAGGCTACCTTTCAATATCCTCACCGAGGCAAATGTTCATGCTTTGAAGTGGGTCCACGTCTGTACAGTCATTTGATGCCACTAGTCTGGTGAATACGGGATGATCACACCGGGTGACATGGACTCCGGGGGTACAGAATGAGGTGGACCTAAGATCTCTCAGCGGGATCTGTTTTCTGGCTTGGGAACAGGGTGTTGACAGCAGTACCCTGCACGGGAGCCCGGCTATGCCAGGCACCATGGCATCCGCATAGTTACGGAAGCTTCTCAAGATGGCCACTCTAATGCCATCAGAGGCTTTATATAGTTAGCCTGTTTCCAGCCATTCAGGGAGTTATGGGGGCCGCTCTGATGCCAGACGGCTGACACCCATCTCAAGGTCGTGGCTTGACAGGTACCCTCTCTAAGTTGTTTCTGGAGGTGGGAGGGCTCCGCCCCCACGGAGACCGTCCCTCCCTGTCCCCTCGTCTCCCCCTGCTGGCCCGCCCCCCGAACTTACGCAGAGAACAGTGGAGTAGAAGAGGAGAGCCAGGGGGGCGAGAAGGTCATAGGTGCCCTTCTCCTGGACCTGCGGACAGGACAGGACAGGTGAGACTCCTCACAGGTGCAGAAGAGAGCAGCGCTTTCTTATTCTGCACTTTCTTTTCTTTCTTACATGAAAGGCAATGTAACCACAAGGCAGAAATTTGGGAAATACAAGTTAAAAAAAAAAACAACCACTCACAATATCTCCCCCACCCCCCTGCTGCCAAATGAACGCATCCAGAGCTAACGTCACAATGCTTCTCCTAACACCATTTTTCTCTGTTTACCTCCGCAAACTTGGAAATCATAGCATGTTATCTTTTTACTCCTAATGTTTTTACCCTATAATATTATAAATGAATTTGTTTTGCTGCATCATCTCTAAGACCACCTTCCCCCCACCCCTGGTGCTCCTGGTTACTCATTTCCTTTTCATTTGTGTTGTAAATCTTTTCTCAAGTTTGTTGTGTGTCTTTTAGTTGTATAGATTTTTTTCTGATACCTTCATATTAGAAATGTTCATTTGTCTTCCTTTATGGATTTTTGCTTTTGCGTGCGAACGTCATGTAAATATTCATATATATTTTTTTTCCTTTTTTAATTTTTTTAAATGTTTATTTTTGAGAGAGAGAGTGTATGAGTGGGTGAGGGGCAGAGAGAGAGGGAGACAGAATCTGTACTGACAGCAGGCTCCAGGCTCTGAGCTGTCAGTACAGAGCCTGATGCGGGGCTTGAACCCATGGATTGTGAGATCATGACCTGAGCAGCGGTTAACTGACTGAGCCACCCAGGTGCCCCTATTTTCTTAAATTTAAATCTTTAATCTGCTTAGAATTCCATACATTGTATGGTATGTGCTAGGAATCTCACTCTGAATTCTTCCAAATGTTTAGTAAATGTTCACTAAACCATTTAATAAACCTTACTGATGCAATTTTGTTTGTATATTAAAATGCTTATACCTTTGGATAATATCCATCTTTTTATTACTTGTATAATATTCCTTCTGATAGATCTCCATAATGTATTAGTTTCATTTTGGACACGTGAGATTATTTTCTTGCTACTCTAAATACTTTTGCAATGAAAAACTTTGTGCCCCCAAAAAATTACTTTTTCTATAATTTGGATTATTTATCTAGGTTCGGGTTCAGGAAGTGGAACCCACAGATCGAAGACTATAAGCCTATTTCTGACCTTTGAAACATGTTGCCAAGTTGCTTTCCAAAAGGACTGTGCCAATTGCAATACCCTGCATGTAGGAAGGTACCGGTTTCACTATACGCTTCCCTGCACTGCTTATTACAGCTTTTTTTTTTTTTTTTTTTGCTAATTTGCTAGGCAAAGACGGTCTCATTATGGTTTTAATTTGCATTTATTGTATCATAATGGAGGTGACATTTTTTCCATATTTGTTTACAAGTTCTATTTATTCTTTTGTGCATGTCTTTGACCCACCCACCACGCTGCAGACCCACGTGATTTAGAATTCTTTGGTCACGATGCAAAAGGTCTCAGCCCCCTCCTGGAGCTCCTGGGGGTTGAAGACACAGAGAACAATACCCCTCCATCGCGCTGTGCCTGGTGCCCTCGGCAGGCTCAAACTGAGAATCCTCCTCCTCTTTGCCCCGAACAGACCATGTGTCTGATACACCTGCTGTCCGGCCCCTCCTCTGGGCTTATAAATTAAACATTCCAAAGGTGAGTTAGGTCTTCTGAGTTGGTCTGTTTTGTGGAACAGCACTGGGTAAATGACGGTGCCAGAATTGGAACCTTGAGTGTCTCGATTAAGTCAAGACTTCCCAAGGGACCGCTTGAGAAAGTCACGTTTTCCAACTCAGTTATATATTTTAAAAAATGGGGAAAAAACCATTAAGCAGAGAGTTCTTTATAAAAGAGCCAGAATCCTCTTTAGGGACTCACATTTATTCTGGACGCCCAGCCCAGCCGAGCCCTTAAACACACTCTTGTTCTTAGTCATCAAAGTCTATGTATTACTGACCGGCTCTTAGACAAGGTCTCAGTTTACCTTTCTAGTCGGTTTTCTCCTCTGAGTCTGTTTTTGTGGATCTTTTCGAGGAAAGAATTCAGGAGAGCTTCCTCTCTCCCTTCCAGTCGATTCCTGGCCTTACAAGCCATGTCTGTCTTAGGAAAGGGCCTAAACTCAGATGCCTGGCTCACGAGTCCTCGCTTCCTAGTGGAAGGACCACACCCCTTCCTAGAAGCCTTCAACTCACAAGCACCCCTGGAACAGCAAGCCCAGGGGTTCCCAGTGCCTTTGCCAGCACCCCAGAACTGACACTCCGTGGGGGCCTTTCCCTTGACTCTTCGGTCCCGGCCGGCCCTCACCTCTCGGGTCTTCTGCAGGATCTGCTCCAGGAGGATAAGGAAGTGGCCGGGGTCGCGGCTGACCAGCTCCTGCAGGCTCCAGCAGTTGAGACACAGCCCGGCTGGAAAGGGCAGAGAGAGGGGGACGTGTTCGCTGAGGTCTGGAGGGAAGTGGGAATCCCTCGGGCACCCCTGGGGTACCCCTTTCTAGAGTCTGAGAAAGCTCTGGGTCAACAGTCAACTCTCTCGGGCCTCATTACGACACAAGGACCAGCTTTTTATTCCTGCAGGTATCGGAGGCTCAAGGGACACAGGGACGGGCCGCGATCCCCTCTAAGGGGACAGGATTCTGCACCCCCTGCCTCTGTCTGGAGAGTTACGGTTACTCCACACCCCCGCCCCTGGTTTCCTACAAAAGGTGCCCGAACATGCAAGGTGCAGGGAAGGAGGGCAGCCGCAGAGCGTGCTGGGAGAATAAGGGGAGGGGCCACCGCAAGCCCCGCCCCAGGAGGCAAGGCCAAGTCTATCACAGCCCTGGGACTTCCCAAGACCGCCGGCCGCGGGGGCCCAGGAAGAGGGAAGCTACCTCCATCTGTCTTTTGAAAGCCAGAGTGAGCACTTGGTCATTCTAGAACTTCCCCAAACTTTCTCACTCTGTCAGGCTCTGTTTCCCCGCAGTCAGCAAGGGTAAACCCCTAGAGAGGGCAGCGGCGGGCGTAGAGGCCTGTGTGTGCACGCGCTCACGCACACACGCGCATGCGTGCAGTGGAGGGAGCGCAGCAAGGCGGGAAACGGACTGACCGTGAATTTCACGGAGCCCAGGCGTGGAGCCCTCATGCGCGCGGGCTCCTTGCAAGGTTGGGGAGGCCCGAACAGAGCCTTCATGCGGAGATCGGTTCTTAGAAAATGTGCAAAAGTCGGATCGTCGTGCGTTCTTTTACTTAATGATGCCTCCCCCGCTGCCTCAATTCTATACGCTTCGGCTTCGTCAAAACCTAGGTAGGAAGCGAAGAGGGGGCAAACCACCACCTGCTGAACACCTACTGGGTGCCAATAAGATGCTAGGCCCTTGCACACATGATCTCCACTGACTCTCCTATCCTCCCTGCAGGAAGGGGTTCCTGCGGTTGCTATTTTCACTTTACGGACAAGGCAGGTGGGGTCGTGAGAGGTTCAGCGGCTTGTGTGAGGTTACAGCAGCCAGCGAGACACGGTTTTAATACAGATCTGTTGAATTCCAAAGACGGAGGAAAGCCTCTCAGAGGCGGTGGCTTTGGGGCTGAGGCCTGGGTGAGAAGGAGCCAGCTATGGGCAGTTCTGAGGGAAGAGTTCTAGGCAGCAGGTGCAAAGGTCCTGATGCAGGAAGGAACCACGTATGTTCAAGGAGCAGCAGCTATCTAACGGGGTAGTTAGCAAGGCAAGTGAGATAGGAGATGTGAAAAATCTGAGAAGCATGAGAAATTATCACAAGTAGGCCCCAGTCTTCAGAGACACAACTGCCCCAGCCTGTATCTGGAAGGAACTAGAAACGAAGTGAACAATTCCGGGGAGAGCTATCTCCGAATTCCTAGCTATCCTGCTGCAATCAGCAGTTGTGGTGTTTCTGAGCAGGTGTGCTAGCTTCCTCAAGGAGCTGTACTTCCGGCACATGGGAAGAAAGCGAGACAGAGCCCCGAGGAGGAGGAAGATGTCGAGGGAGCGCAAACTGCCATCTACCAAGGGGCTACTATCGGGTGCTGTGCCAAGCCCCAGCCCACGGGAGGCCCGGGGCTTACGACGTGACGACGTGGCACAGACAGGGTCGGAACCACAACCTAGCAGCTTCCGTGAGCTGCCCAGTGCTCACCGTAGCCCCTGAGGCTTTCTCGGGCCCCAAGGGCCCCATCCCTGTCGCCCAGACCTACCTGACCAGGAGCTGGAGCAGCGGCTGAGGCTGAGGCCGTGCAGGCAGCGGTCCAGGGCATGCTGGATGCGGTCCTCCGTGCACGTCGTGGCCCCTGGCTGCATCCTGAGTCATCGCCTGCACGGGGAGGAGGGGGACAGACGCCGGTCAGTCTGGGGAGCCCCAGGCTTCCAGGAGCGAATGGCCCAGCAGAGCAGATAGCGGTCAGCAGGCACTCCCAGCCCAGCCCGATCAGCCCTGCTGCGGCACCAATGCCAAGGGCGCGGCGGGGAGCTTACGGCGGCTGGAGCCCAGCAGAGACGCAGGCTGCAGGGGTGGGGCGGGGAGCTGAGATGGGGGCCCGCCAGTCCCACGGGGCAGTGTCACGCGTCCCCACGAGTGCCCGGGAGTAGGCAGACCCCAGCGGGCAGGGGGACTCCTTGAGACAAATCAGAATCTTAAAGCCACTGAGGAGGGGCTTTAAGAGAAGGTTTATGAGCACCAGATGGGGAACCAGCAGAAGCGCCAGATGCCGAGAGCCGCCAGGAGGGCCAGCCCAGCTTCCTAGCTAACGTGTGGGGGCTCCTGGGGTCCCCGGGAGCCACGGCAGGTGGTGTAGCACAGTCAATAAACCCCGCTCCTCGCAGACTTGGGCTCAGAGTGTGACTCTGCTATTTGCCAGCCATGTCACTTTAGGCAGGCTTGTTACCTCTTCCAAACCTGTTTACTTACCTGTAAAATGGGGATAACACGGTACTGACCCTATTGGGCCACCGGGAAGAATGCCACGGTGGACGTGCCCAGGAAGCTTTCTAGACACGAAAGCTCTCCTGCCACAGCCTCGGCCACACTCACATTTCCCCGCATTCACCCCTCCCAGGGCGGACCCCGTCGCTGGCCCGTCAGGCCAGGTCCTGGAGCGGAGCCGAGGAAGCAGTGATCCTGCTCTGTGGAACTGGGGACAGACCAGGAAACCACAAGCAGAAGCACGGAACCCAGAGCTGAGCCATGCAAACGACATGCAAAACTGTGGAATCCTAACGCGGACCCAGCTGGGTGACCAGAACATTCGGCTCAGGGAGGCCCCCCGTGGGCAAACACCCTACTTCCCCAGCCTGGGAGGAACCACACACCCAAGGGAACATAAGCCCTTTGTGTCCAGCGTCACCGCACCCCAGTGAGGTCCCCAGTGGGCCATGCACCATGGGGCTCACGGGAAGCAGCATGCATCCACTCTTTCCTAGACTTACTGACCACCTACTACGTGCCCGGGACAAGGGACACAGCAGTGAAAAGAGGCAGCCATGCTCCTTGGCGGCAGACATCGACATTCCACACTTGAAGAGACCAAGAAAGAGGTCATCACAGAAGGTGATGCTGTCAAAACAGAGATGGTGCTGGCAGCAGGCCAAATGGGGAGCCCACTCTGGGTCACTGGGAAGCCCCCCAGAAGGGACATTTAAACTGGATAAGGGAGCTAGGAGAGAAGTGAGGGGAAAAACATTCCAGAAAGAAGAGACAGCATCTGGGCGCAGGAACGGGCCTGCCAAGGACTGAGACCCTGGAGCCCAGGGCCAGGTCCCGCCACCTCCTGGCTGTTGAGGCAGCAGACTGAGTTCAGAAAAACTGTCCCTGGTGATTCAGGACCATGGACACTGGGTGTTTCCGTGAGCGGCATCTGGAAGCCCAAAGATGTCCTCTGGCCCTTCCAGGACAACTTTCCCAGTCACCTTTGGGCCCTTTGTCTGCTGACTTGTCTACAGGTGGCCCAGGCAGTGCATCCACGGACGCTGGGCCAGACCGGGCAGATTCCAGGCTGTCGGGCCCCTCCCTCGCCTGGATGGGCTGGTCCCTGAGTATGTGTGATGTACCCTCAGCCTCTGCCTTCAGCCCCACTGCCAACACTCTGGCCAGCTCCGAGCTCTTCAGATCCAGAGCTGACAGAACCTGCTGGAGGCGCTGGACGATCAGGCTCCTTCACAAGGATTACTGCGGGGCATGGCTGGCCGGCCCAGACGGCGTCAATGGACGCTCTGCCCCTACAGGCTGATCTCTCCCCTTTAGCCCCGGGGTGGGTTCTTGGAGGGAGTTCAGAGGTCATCCCCCCCCCACCACGCCCTTCATTTCACCAAAGGGGAAGCTGAGACGGGGCGGCCTGGGGGTGGGAGGCAAAGCTGGAAGAACCAATATGGACAGCAAGAGACAAAGGTGTCAGGCGGGACTTCTGTATTCCGAATTGCGGCTCAGACCCAAGTCTGGGGACAAAAGGTGATCGATGACCTACCGGCTCCTGTAATAAGAGTCACAGTGGCGGGGCTGGGGCCCAGCGGCCACCCTGGGGGCCATGCTCTGGGGGTGGGGGGGGTCAGTCCAGAATTGGCAAAGCTTCCTACCTGCCCCGCCCCCCAACACAGGAAGGCTGGGAAACCACGAGGCTCTCCTTTCTCACCCAGAGCCAAGGGCATTAAGGGAATCCCTTATTCAGGCTGGATGCTTGCCAGGGGGAGATGTCGCTGTCTTGTTCTCATGTCACTCTGTTCCCTGCGAGCCCTGCTAGGGCTGAGAGAAGATGTGAGCTCCTTGGGGGAAGGGAGGTACCAGCAACCAAAGCTGGACCTCAGCTGTTTTGTCCATCCCTGACCCTGGAGGACTCCCAGCAGGTGAGGGAAACGTACCAGTAAGAGGCTGATGGTTGGAGCCCCTTTGGGGGAGACTGGAGGGGGGAGTGGAGAGATGGGAAATCTGTGGCCCAGAGAAGTCAGACAACTTGCCTAAGGTCACACAGTCAGGAGGTGGCAAAGCCAGGATGCGAATGCAGGGAGTCTGGCCTTGACCACTAAAGTGCACTGCCCCTGGGCACAGTCAGATAGATGCCAGTCACTGGAAGAAAAATCGAACCAATTTCATGTTTCTACCCCAAAAAGTGAAGATTCCATGAGCTGTAACATGACCTTGCTTTAATGTAAGAAACCTACATTCCCAGGGCGCCTGGGTGGCTCAGTCGGTTAAGTGTCCGACTTCGGCTCAGGTCATGATCTCACAGTTTGTGAGTTCGAGCCCTGCATCAGGCTCTGTGCTGATGGCTCAGAGCCTGAAGCCTGCTTCTGATTCTGTGTCTCCCTCTATCTCTGCCCCTCCCCTGCTCACATTCTGTTTCTCTCTCTCTCTCTCTCTCTCTCAAAAGTAAATAAACAGAAAGGAAGGAAGGAAGGAAGGAAGGAAGATAGGAAGAAAGTAAGAAGAGAAACCTACATTCCCAGTTGCTCCGAATCGTGAGCCCACCATGTCTGTCTCTACCAACTGCTCACCCTCTGGAGAGGGGATCAGGACTCACAGGACCACACTGTCCCCGTTCTTCTGAACCGGGGCCCATGATCTCTAGCCTGGAGCAAGGGCTGAACCACACCAACTGGGTTTAAAGTCCCCTCCTCCCAGTCCCTCCGGCAAGGGACAACTGGGTTGTGTCACGAGGCAGGAATGAGTCACCCTGCCCTACTGTGTCCCACTGTAACAGTGCAAACACGAGATGTAAATGAACATTCTCTGTTGCACACCGACCCTGAGGGGTCGGCACACAGCGTCCCGGGGCAGCCTCCACAGCACCCGGCCCTCGCTGCTTCCCTTCTCCAGGCCCCTGAGACTTCCATCTCCGGGCCTCAGTGTCCCTGGCTGCTCCCTGGAGACAATCAAAGGCCTTCTCCCCGGAGGAGCCAGATGTCTCCAGAAGCATCTGGCAGATCTCCCCGTGTGCCCGCCTCCCTGGCATCCTGACAGCATCTAGAGCTTGCCCCAAGCTGCTCAGAGAGGTAGAACTTGCTCGAGGCGCTGGGTGCTGGGAGTCAAGGGAGGTGTGAGGTCAGCCCGGGGATCCTCAGCCAAGTTGCCCTGGGGGTTGACCCAGCACACCGTGGCCTGCCACCTGGAACTCTGGCACATTCATTTCCGTTCGATGAGTCAGTTGTCAGCCGTTTCTTATGACTTGTCAGCAGAACTCCAGTGGCTTTGGGGTGGAGAAGAAGAGAGAAGAAGGTGGCACCCCCTCCCTCCCCAAGGACGATGCCTCTTCGTTTCAGAGACTTGGCTGGCATGGCACCTTGCTAACAGGATCGTCTATTGTGAAATTCCTGCTGCTGCCAGGAAAGGGAATGTCGGCTCACCCGCCAGGGGGGTGGTGTTGAAATATTCAACAACCATCTCCAAGTTCCTCTTCCGAGCCAGTAAGGATGAGTCTTTAGTGGGGACCCTGGATAGGACAGAGAAGCCTGGAGTTGGGGGGGTGACCTCAGACAGCACAGAGAAAGAAGTCATCTTCACATGCTGACCTGACCCCATGATGCAAGACAGAGGTCATCTTCCCTAATGTGCGGGACCTCGTCAAAGGTCTGCCTGGGTCCAACTTCCTGGGGCAGCCCCCTCCTGGGGCAAGGAAGACGGCTTCTTTTCTTGGGGGATTTCTCAAATGGTGTGGAAAGGCCCAAGTGGAGGTCCTACATCTCACTGGGAGAGAAGCACGCACCTCCAGGCTCTGGCGGGCACCCCACACTGCTTCCTTGGTGCTCTGGAATATTCTAGGCCCATGCTTTGTTCCGCAGGGGGGAAGAAGAGAGGTGCCAAGGCGTGTGGTCCTGCGCTGACCCCACCCACTCCCGTCCTGGGTCACTCCTCCCTCTCTCCCTTCCTAATGCCCCCTGTGGTTTGACCTCCATTCTCTAGCCCCACTCTCCTCCACGTGACTGTTGAAGGCAGAATCTCTTCTGTGACCTGATTTTAAAACTTCTCATCTCCAAAGCAGGAAGGATACACCCGAAACTAACGATACTGGGCTAAGAAAGGGGTGAAAAGGAGAGGGGAAATGAGATGGGGGGAGGAGGAAGGGCAACACTTCTCTGGGAGTACTTTTATGTGCCACTTTGACTCTTAGGTATTTTACATACCCCAAGTTAAATAAATAACTCTAATCAAGTAGGATTGCGGCGGGGGGGGGGGGGCAGGTGAGGTAAAAAACACAAACAAATTAACCTGACTGCATTATAAATGAGTAATGTAAACACACTGAAAGGGATGGAGGATGAAAGCTTATTAAACTGAGGAACTTTGAAAAATAGCTATTTTGACTGAATACTGTAAGGCTAAAGACACAAAGAACTATGCGCAAACATAGTTTTGCTAAGTATGAAAACTGTTTGTCATAGGGATGTGTGTTAAAAACCCTGAGACTTCTTTATGTGTGAGCTATCAATGAACAAATAAGTAAATATATCACAGATAATGAGAGCCAGCTTCTCGCTGCTGGAGAAAGAAGTTACAAATAAGGAATGGGGGAAATCTAGAATGAGCCAACCTCACTGGACTAGAGTTGGAGAAATCAGCCCTAACCGGTGGTATTTAATGTATTAACACAGAGATGAATACAGAAGTGAAAAAGATGTGTGTATCTTTGCATTCTTTGCATCACACTGCATACATAGTGACACCACTGCGTGGTGGCTCAGTTGGTTAAGCATCCAACTCCTGGTTTCTATCTGAGGACACGATCTCACGATTCGTGAGATTGAGTCCCCCACTGGGCTCTGCACTGGCAGCATGGAGCCTGCTTGGGATTCTCTTTCTCTCCCTCTCTTTCTGCTCCTCTCTCCTTCTCTCTCTCTCAAAATAAATAAATAAACATAAAAAAAAGTAAAACGCATACACATAATTTCTAGCTCTGCGGAGAGAGTCAGGAAATGACATCCCAGTAACAATGAGCACATCTAGTGCCCAGGTCTTGGTTTCTAAATGCCATTCTACACTCGAAGAAACCAGGGCTCCTTAGAGAAATGGCCAATTCTAGGAGCAAGGCAGGAAATACACAAGATGAACCTGGCATATCTTATAGTGCCAGAATAGAGGTCATTCCTTGAAAAAAGGAAAGGAGTGTCAGAAGGATATGGGAGCCAGGTCAAAAGAGCTTCCAATGGCCAAAGCCAGGACAATTTAGCAACAAAATAAATAATGACAGTGTTGGATTATAATTTGTAGAATGAAATAAAGACCTATGAGTGTATACTGTTATAAATCACAGAATAAATGGAGAAGGAACAGATCTTCACAAAAGAATTCCAATTAAAAAATGTGGATAGAAGGAGAGAAATGCAAAATCACCATTGGGCAAACACCACAGTAATAACTGCCCTTGTATGGATGCTAAAATCTGTGGATAAAGATCTGAGAGGAGACAGGATATTTGCATAGTCTCAAAGTATTTCCTCCAAGAAATTAATTGATCACAAGGGAAAAATAATAATTTCACAGTGGGGAAACCCAGCACTGCCTTAACCTCATGATCCAAGTTAAATTACCAATAATAAGACATACCAAGATCATGTAGCCCCTGATACGATGCACTGAGAAGGACATAAGGTCACTTCTGTGGGATTCTTGCCAAAAATGCATAACTACAAGTGAATCATGAGAAAACATCATTCACAACCCCATTGAGAGAAATTCTGTAACATAGCTGACTAGTAATCACCAGAATGTCAAGGTCATAAAAGATAAGGCAGCCTGAGGAACTGCCCCAGATTGAGGAAATTGAGGAGACACAAAAACTAGACACAAGGCGGGATCCTGGAAGGGACTCTGGAACTAAAAGAAGACATTGGTGGGGGTGGGGGTGGGCGGGGAGGATGGCAAAAATCCAAATGAGGTCCACAGTTTAATAAACAGTATTGTACCAATGATAATTTCCATGTTTTGGTAACTGCACCTTGTCATATAAGTTAACAGTGGGGGAGGGGGGAGGGGTCTACATGATTCTAAGACACTTTATATAGTTACATAGCCTTAGGGATCCTTTGAATATCCTTCCAGGTGGCTATTCAATGCTTTGCTGTCCTTCGTGATCTTGTTTCAAGTTGCTACTTCATGTGTAGTCACACATCCTAGTCATTGGTTGGTTGGCCAACCCTCACCCCTGACTCAATGTTCCTAAGCTGGGATGGAGAATCTCTGAGGCTCTTGGAGGACTGAGTCTTCAGAGAGGATGCTTAAATTGTGTGTTCATTTTGATGGCAATCTAGAAGTCAGTATATTTTGGACCACCTTGATGACACCTATGAGCAAATGTTCCCATAAAAATTTGATGCCCGATTTGCATTTGTGTCTATCACCAGTTTGGTGTCACCTAAAAGGACAAGGCATGCCAGGTGTGTTCTTGGGATCTACTAGAGCTCAAGGCTGAACTCAATGAGTTGATGGAAAATGTTGGGTAAAAGGAGAAAAATTTACACCATCTGAAGAGAAACCAGAACATAAATTAATGGAAAATATTTAGAAAAGTGCCTGGCACGTAATAAGTGTTCGGCAACTGCTATCTATTAGCTATCAGCATGCTTCCTTCACACAGACAATTCTATGGCCCAATTCCAGACAGCTTTGAGACTGATCCAAGAAACACAACACTCCCTGGACGACTCTGATGCACAGTCAGGCTTGGAAAGTAACGTTTTCTGTTCTTCAAAGTCACACACATGCTAGACTATACGACTAGGAAAGCATCCTGGAGACCAGCTAGTGCAACCTTCCCATTCTATAAATGGGAAAACGGAGGCTCTCAGCAGTGAGGACCTTGCTTGGATTAGAAAGTGGCAAACCTATAGCTAAAATCTGAGCCTATAACCCAGAGAGTCATAGAACCGTCTTGCTTAGGTAGGAATATGCTTTCGCCGGTCATCTCTGAGTGACTCAGCTCCTTTCCTCAGGTTATTTTTGGGAATCCTTTTCTAAATTTTTTTTGGAGTTATTGTTTAGGTATTCAACTCCTTCATGTGTCAACTCCATGAATTTAGGTTTTCTGACAATACCATTCACCTTACTCGAGATTTAAATTTTACTAGCAAAGATCTGGGTCTAGACTTTCTATATAATTTCAAAAATTGTTTCTGACCCTGTGATTTTAGCCCCTTTCTTAGTCTGAATGTTGTAAAATTACATTTTAAAATACAGATCCAGTTTGGATTTATTTTAAATATTTTTATACTATATCACAATTCTTTAAATAATCCTTTTTGGACGTTTATAGTAAATGTAATCACTATGAAAATAATAGTTTTTTTTGTGTGGGGGAGGCAGCAGCTTTGAGGTTGATTTACTTCATTGTTTACTGTTTGTTTTTTTGTTTCCTTGTTTTTAAATCATGTTATCTCTAGTTATGAGTTCTTTATTTTGATTCATTTCTTGTTCAGCGGGAGTACTTTGAGTAACTTCAGGAAGAGTGTGTGGGTGAGGTAGTTTCTGCGACTTTATATGTCATGTGTCATTTTATTCATTGAGGCTCACGATGAATTCTACCTTTGCCAATTAAAGAGGTGGCATAATTCATAACTTTTTCACCTTCAAAATGTTTATACCCCCCCAAAATTATCAACTGAAAAAAATGGCTACCATGAAGAGAATTAGGTAGGGTGGTTTGGTACAAGTCAAGATTGAAATTAATATTGTTCAAGAAGATAAATAAAAAACAGAAATTGCATTAGAAAAAGACGCCACCTATAACAGCAAGAAAAAATGAGAATAAGCTTTAAAAATATGCAAGATCTTAATGAAATAAAACTTTTGAGGGGACACAAAAGAAGGCAAATAAATGGAAATGCATACCTTATTATGAGATTGGAAGATTCAATGTCAAAGAATTAATTCAAAATAGATCAGAGCCTCAATGTAAAGAGCTTGAACTGTAAAACTCTCAGAAGAAAACATAGGGGAAAGCCTTCTTCACACTGGATTTGTCAAGGATTTCTTGGATATGACAACAAAAGTACAAAGAGCAAAATAAAAATAAAGTGGGCTTACATCAAAATTTAAACTCTGTGCATGAAAGTCAACAGAGTGAAGAGGTAAACCTGCAGAATGGGAGAGAATATTTGCAAATCATATATCTGATAAGCAGTTAATATCCAGAATATATAAAGAACTCCTACAACTAACTCAAGAACAGCAGCAGCAGCAACAACAAAAGACCATTTAACAATGGACAAAGGACTTGAAGAAGACAGAGAAGACAAATGGCCAAGAGCACATGAAAAGATGTTCAACATCACCAATCAGCAGGGAAATGCAAATCCAAACCACAATGAGATCCCACCTCACATCCATTAAGATGGCTATTATAAACAAAACAAAACAAGAGTGTTAGTGAGGATGAGGAGAAATGGGGACCCTTCGGCACTGTTGGCAGGGGTGGGGGCAGGGGGAGGAGAAATGGTGCTGGTGATTTCTCGAAAGATTAAAAATAGAATTACCATATGAGGCAGCAATTCCACTTCTGAGTATATATCCAAAAGAACTGAAAGTAGAGACGTGAACAGATGTTTGTACAGCCATGTTCACAGCAGCGAAAAAGTAGGAGTCACCCACGTGTCCATCACCAGATGAATGGATCCACAAGATATGGTCTATGCAAAAGTGGGATATCATTCAGCCTCAAAAAGGAAGGAAATCGTGCCATGTGCTCCAACATGGATGGTTCTTGAGGGCACGGGGCTAAGTGAAGTAAGCCCGTCACAAAAAGAAAACTACTGTACCACTCCACTTAGATGAGGTGCCCTGAGTAGTGAAATTCAGAGAGACAGAAAGTTGAATGGTGGTTGTCAGGGGCTGGGGGAGGGACACGGGTAGAGAGTTTTAGTTTTGCAAGATGAAGCGTTCTGTAGAATGTTGCACAACGTGAACGTGCTTAGCACTACTGAACCACACACTTAGAAATGGTCACGATGGTACATTTTACGACATGCATATTCTACCACAACGTTTAAAGGGGAGTAAAGATGTAACTGATGGACATCTTCACAGTATTACATAGGGAGGTCAATTCTCTCTACCTTTTAGCCTAGCGAACAGGAAGGAAGGAAAGAGGGCAGGCGGGCAGGCAGGCAGGCTGGCTATTACAGAGTAGCTGTTCTGTGTCAGAGACCATGCTGGGCACTGCCACTTGATTGCCTCATCTAACGATCCTGATCACCCCATGACATAATCACAGTTATCCACAATTTCTGCAGTTCAGGGAGAGTCGACCACGTCTTTGCCCAAGTTCCTGTGGTCAGAGTTCCTACAACCTGAGCCAGAAGCACATCCAAAGTGGCCTGATTCTCAAAGCCCACATTCTTTTCCATGCCACGTTCATAGGAAATCATCCCTACCATTTTCTAGACACTCGAAGGGCTGAGCATGTGGTTTTGGCCTCTGTGTTCTAATTTGAGGCTTTGAGAGAAGACATCTTGCACACAAATTGCCTGAATTGTTGTTGCCAGGGATTCATTCCCCGTGAGTTAGGATTGCCCACTTCCCCTGTCCCTAAGCTGACTTTTCAAGATGTAAGATTTATGGAGGGATGTTTAGCTAACACACGTTGTCTACTACAGCAGTGGCAGTGGAGAGCGGATAATTGGAAGGACTCCAGGGCCAGGAAAGGGAAGCCATGTGAAATGGTAGGTGGTGATGGAGTGTGGAGGTGGGTGCAAGGAACAGGGAGGGAACAGAGAGGGAGTAGGAGTGGGGCAGACAAGCAGGACAAGGGAGAACTATCAAGGAAACAGATAAGTCTTGGCTTACTTCCCAACTTTGGTCAGGCCCTTCGTCACCAAGGAAAGGGCGCAGAAATGCTTGGGAAGACCGAGGTTGTGGTGAAGACCAAAAGGGATTAAGAGGGGGGCTGGGAAGGAATCTTAGCACCTTCCGTAACGTGTGCAGCTCTGACTATATGCCAGACGCTGTTTAGGGCTTGAAGCCCACAATCTCATTTATTCTGAACAATCTTGTAAAACTCTGACCTTACAAGGATGAGTAGCATCCTGGTGGCTATGTGACTTTCCCTATTCTGAACAATCTTGTAAAACTCTGACCTCACAAGGGTGAGAAGCATCCTGGTGGCTATGTGACTTTCCCAAGGTCGCATAGCTAGCCGGGAGCACAGGCAGGAATATCTGACTCATTTGAACCCAGTTCTATCTGACTCCTTTCCACCCAGGGAATCATCTGGAAGAATACAGTGAAGAAAAAGGGATGCACAATGCTGCCTTTGCATATAATAATTAGAATAACAGCAGCTGATGCTAATTGAGGGCTTACTGTATGCCGGGCACTGCTCTAGGTTCTTTCTACAAATTAATTCATTGAATTCATATGAGGTAGATACGTTCTTGTCCCCATTTAACGGATGAAGGAGGAAGGTGTACAGTGCTCTCTCAGCTGGCAAAGGATGTAAGGCCTTTCTTGGCATGCCCTAGGCAACTCGGCTTCTCAGTGCACTGAAGTGGACCCAAGAGATGGGCAAACTGAAATTACTGCCAAGATGGGGAATGAGGGAAAGACTATAGGAACTGACCAAGGTATACGCTGCCAGGCTCACCTCTGGGCACCTGGCGCCACTGTTTTAATCCCGCCATCTTTCAAATGCAGAGTCTGTCTTGTTTGCCAGCAAATGCTCGCACAGTAACAAAGTGACAGATCAAAATGTAAAGGAAAAAACTCAAGAAAAGGCCAATTACACGTATCTTGGCAGCTTTCTGATTTCTCTGGGTGGGGCAAAAGATGGGGGTCGTGACAAACCGCACTCATTACGGGCCGCTCACTCTCGCCAGGATCATTTCCAGTTTGTAAGATGGACATCTGGGGCACTGTGACTTCCAGATGCTTTATCACTGGGATAGATTCGGCATAGAGTGCTCTCACCTGTTATCTCTTACTGACCATCTTTTCCTCCCTCCCAGAGTCCCCACACCATCTTCTCTGCATTAACCCAAGAGCAGGTGATTGCTCGCGGCCACCTGCACATCCACCTTCTTTAGCCTTCTTCTTCTCCCTCTTTTTCAACTCTTGCCAATTATATATGAAGAGTCTCTCACCGCCTCCCTTTCCATCCCATTCATGAATATGGCTTATTGGTACAAGAGAAACTTCTCTAACAAGAAAAGAAATCAACAAGGTTTGTGGACGGAACTGAAATCAGAAACTCGTCCTGATACTTGGCCAGGTGTGGTTTTTACAACTTTTTATGAAACAGACACTGATTTCGAGAGTCCCAGTTAGCCGAGTCTAGAACTCTCTAGGACTCTAAGCAGCTATTTACTGACATTAAAGCAGCAGGCATTGGTACAGTCTTTCCCTAGTCTTATCAAATACGTTCACAAAGACACAGAAAAAGGAAGACATGTACACACAATCCACACTGAAAACCAATATTTAATATGGTGTCGGCATTCCAAATCAGATGGAAATGGATTGGGGAAATCTAGGCTTCAGCTCTGGCCAAAATCTCTATGGAAAGTGGGCGGGGCTTGTGTCATGGCTAATTAAAGTTTGCCCTCCCCCGAAGTGGATATGAACCCCTTCTGGATGCTTGAATGCCTTCTGTCTTCTCCATTAATGAAGACTGGTGGGTCACATTCGCTGACATGGGGAAGTTTGGACAGAAGACAATTTGGGAGGAGAAAACAGGAGTCCTACTTTGCCCAGGTAACATCACATTTTGAGCATCCAGGGTTAAGAGGTAGGTCCATGAAGAATCAGCAAAAGGATACTGGGAAGGTGAGACCCATGAAATAAGAGGAGAATATGATGTCACAGAAACTCACGAGTGGTTCAAAGAGGGGGCGCGGGATACTACTGCAACATTCACAAAATGAGGACAGAAAAGTGGCCCCTGGACTTGGTAACATGGTGGTTTTGGTGACCTGGAATGAATACTGAGAGGGTGGGAAGACCCAAAGGAGAAGGCTGAGGAGAGAAAAGGAGGTGAGAGAGAGCCTACTCCTTTGAGAAGCTTTGCTTGGTTGAGTTTCAGGAGACGCCCAGTGTCCTTCTGCTAAGTTCTTTTATTTTTTTATTTACCTAGCACAAATTCGTTTCTGCCAAGTGTGACCAAAAGACACTAAGATGCCTCCAATGATATGCTTTAACGTCTGGTATCTACATCTAAAAAAAAAATTAGATAGGGTTACCTGCCAAAGTGTTAACAGTGGTTATCTCCGAGAGGCAAGATGAGGTATCATTTTTACTTTTTTTTCTAAAAACATTTTTATAATAACACATTTTTAGACATTCATTTTTAATCACACAAATAATAGGTGTTAAGTGTATAAAAAATAGACAATGGTTCTGGCCAAGAGGAATAGATGTACTTTTCTCTGTTCCTCCTGCTAAGTAAAGCTATAAACCCTGGAGATTATACACAAAACTAACATACGAGACTCTGAAACTACAGAGAAGGTAGATCAGCTGAGGACCTTGAGAAAAAGAAGGGACATGGCGGTGAGTGCCCTGGGTTTTCTTTTTGCCTCCTGTATCCCAGACTTGGACTTGGACAGCCAACAATCTGGAAACGCCAATGGGTACAGACAGAAACAGCCCCAAGAAAGGCCCGCTCTTTCCAGCTGAAGGACCAGGAAAGGGGCAGCCTAGAAAGCCACAAAACTTTTGCCTAATAACCATTCTACTCCAGCCAAACAAGACAGAAAGAAGTGTGGTACCATCTCCACTGGCAAAGGCCAAACAGGGAGTCTAAACTTCCCTCTGGCCAGGCTCTAAGGAAGTGCCCCACTCCTCCCCAGCCACCGGTGGGGTCTGAGAAAGCCAGGCCTTTCATCTTTCTGCCAGGAACACCCCCCCACCCCCCACCCCCACAGTGTCAGTGAGGACCACCAGGGTCCTGGATTTCCAGCCCCAGCAGACAGTCCCCCCCGCCCTACTCCCTTCACTGGGGCGGTGTCAGAAGAAGCCTAGTGGGACAGCCAGGACTTTCACTGCTGCCCAGGGGGGATGAGGTCACTTCCTCTACCCCTTGGTGTACATGGAACAATAATGAGGCTCTCGCGTGCCTCCCAGGCAGGAAGGCATCAATGGCAGCCAGAATGCCCACTCCACCCGGCAGTAATAAGGACACCTCTTTTTGTCAATGGAAGCTGCAAACAGAAACTTCCATCCTCACCTGGTAATAATGAGGCAGTGCTCCCTGCTTTTAGGGAAGTGTTAGAAGGACCTACAAGAGAGGTTTAAATAAGATCCAGAGCCTCATAACTCACATGATACCCACAATGCCAGGTTTCAATGGAAAATAACTTGTCACACCAACAACTGGGAATGAAAGGAAGGGGATTATATAAACTGAGTGAAAAAAGATAATCGGTAGGTGCCAACGCCAAACCCACAGATGTTAAAATTATCTGACAAAGATTAAAAAAAATGTCTTTTAACGTTTATTTATTTTTTGAGAGACAGAGACCGAGCATGAGCGAGGGAGGGAGAGAGAGAGAGAGGGAGACACAGAATCTGAAGCAGGCTCCAGGCTCCGAGCTGTCAGCACAGAGCCTGACGCGGGGCTCGAACCCACGAACCATGAGATCATGACCTGAGCTCAAGTCAGACGCTTAACCAACTGGGTTGACAAAGATTTTAAAGCACCTTCATTAAAAATACTTCAATGGACAATTATAAGCAAATAAAAACAAAGAACGTCTCAGCAAAGAAATAGAAGATATGAATACACAGCCATGGAAATTCTAGAACTCAAAGACAGAACAGCTGAAATAAAAACCTCAGTGGATGGGCTCCACAGCAGGTGGAGGCGACAGAGGAAAGAATCAATGAACTTGAATCCATAACAGTAACATTACCCAACCTGAACAAGAGAGAGAAAACCAGCTAGAGAAAAATGAACAGAGAGCCTCGGGGACCTGGGGTCCAACATGCATGTTGTCTGGAGTCCCAGCGGCAGAGGGCCGAGATGGAAAAGTACTCAAAGAAATAATGGTGGAAAGTTTGCAAATTTGGCAAAATACATGAAACAAGACACAGTGTAGTCAAGCTTCTGACAACTAGAGAGAAAGAAAAACATCTTGAAAGCAGCAAGAGAGAAAGAGCCCCTTCCCTTAGAGGGAAAACATTCAAACCACAGTGGATTTCCCATCAGGAGCCAAAAGGAATGGAACAGTATTTTTCAAGTGCATAATGAATGGCCAATCCGGAATCCCACATCCAGAGAAAATACCTTTCAGGAATGAAAAATAAATTAAGGCAACCAGCATACTTACCCTAAAAGAACGGCTGATGCAAATTCTCTAAACAGAAAGAGGATGATTTAAAAGAAAAACGAGCGGACGCCTGGGTGGTTCAGTCTGTTAAGCATCCGACTTTGGCTCAGGTCATGATCTCATGGTTCATGGGTTCGAGCCCCACATTGGGCTCTGTGCTGACAGCTTGGAGCCTGGAGCCTGCTTGGGATTCTGTGTCTCCCTCTCTCTCTGCCCCTCCCCTGCTCACACTCTGTCTCTCTCTCCTTCAAAAATAAGTAAATATTTAAAAACATATATTTAGGGGCACCTGGGTGGCTCAGTTGGTGAAGCGTCCGACCTCAGCTCAGGTCATGATCTCACCGTTCGTGGGTTTGAGCCCTGCATCGGGCTCTGTGCTGACAGCTCAGAGCCTGGAGTCTGCTTTGGATTCTGTGTCTCCTTCTCTCTCTGTTCCTCCCCTGCTCACTCTCTCTCTCTCTCTCTCTTAAAAATAAATTAATATATATATAAATAAATAAATTTAATAAAATGTAAGGGGGTCTAACGGGAAGTAAAGCCTCTGTACCCCATTAGAACTGTAAAATGATGACTTCAACTGTGATATGTTATATATATAACGTAATACATAGAGCAACCACTAGAAAAGCTATATAAAGAGACACAAACATTACAGGTAAATCAAAATGAATTCTAAAAGTTGTTTAATCCATAGGAAGGCAGGGGAAAAAAAAAAACCCGGAAACAAAAACAAAAATAGACCCAAAACAAAACAAAACAAACCCAGAGGAAAAAAAATAATATAGCAGACTTAAAAAAATTTTTTAATGTTTTTTTATTTTTGAGAGAGAGAGACAGAGTGCAAGCAGGGGAGGGGCAGAGAGAGAGGGAGACACAGAATCCCAAGCAGGCTCCAGGCTCTGAGCTGTCAGCAGCACACAGCCTGAGGCAGGGCTCATACTCACGAGCCGTGAGATCATGACCTGAGCCGAAGTTGGTCGCTCAACCGACTGAGCCACCCAGGCGCCCCTAAAATAGCAGTCTTGAGCCCTAACATATCAATAATTACATTAGACTTAAATGGGCTAAGTACATCAATTAAAACACAGAGATTGGTAGTGGATTATAAAACATGACCCAATGGTTTGCTGTCCATAATAAACTCACAAATATAATGATACAGATTGAAAGTAATAAGTGGGCAAAGACATATCATGTAAACACTAACTTAAAAAAAAAGCAGAAATGGCTACATTAATTTCAGATGAGCATCCGACTTCGGCTCAGGTCATGATCTCATGGTTCGTGAGTTCGAGCCCCGCGTCAGGCTCTGTGCTGACGGTTCAGAGCCTGGAGCCTGTTTGGATTCTGTGTCTCCCTTTCCTCTGCCCCTCCCCCAACTAACACTCTGTCTCTGTCTCTCTCAAAAAAAAAAAATGAATAAACATTAAAAAAAAAATTTTTTTTTAAATACCAGATGAAGTAGACTTCAGAGCAAAGAGTTACCGGAGACAGAAAGTGACATTACAGAATGACAAAAAGATCAAGCCACCAAGAACACACAGCAATCCTAAATGTTTTCCCCCAAACAATGACACTGCAGACTATGTGACGTAAAAACTGGTGAAACAGGAAGGAGAACTAGGCAAACCCGTAATTATAACTGGAGATGTCAACCCTCTATATTGTTTCTGAGCAACCAGCAGAAAGTCAGCAAGGACACAGAAGAACTCAACAAGACCATCAACTAACAGGATCTAATAACACTTACGAACACCCCACCCAACGACAGCAAAACACATAGTCTTTTCAAGCACCCACGGGACAAACACCAACACAGACCATATCCTGGGCCATAAGACCAACCTCAACACACGTAAGAGAACTGAAATCATACAGAGTGTGTTCTCTGACCACAATGGAATCAAACTAGAAAGCAAACAGAAAGATTACAGGACAATCTCCGAAGCCTTAGAAACTAAACACACCTCTGAAGAATCCATTGACCAGAGAGGAAGTCTCAAGGGAGATCCAAAAATACATTGAACAGAAAGAAAAGGAATAAACAACATATCAAAGGTGGTGGGACACTGCGAAAGCAGTTCTGAGAGGGAAATTTGTAGCATGAAATACACACTTTATTTTTTTCAAGTTTATTTATTTTGAGAGGGACCGAGACCCTGGGAGTGGGGGAGGGGCACAGAGAGAGGGAGAGAGAGAATCCAAAGCAGGCTCCGGGCTGTCAGCACAGAGCCTGATGTAGGGCTCGAACTCACAAAATCATGAGATCAAGACTTGAGCCAAAACCAAGAGTCGGACAGATGCTTAACTGACTGAGCCACCCAGGTGCCTCTATGAAATACACGCTTCAGAACTGGCATATGGCCCGGAGGTTTAGACCCCTGGGCATTTATCGCAGAGAAATGAAAAGTTATGTTCATCCAAAAGCCTGTACGTGAATGTTTATGGTGGCTTGATTAATAACAGCCCCAACGTCAAAACCCCTCAAGTGTCCTTCTGTGGGTGAAGAATGTCACAAACTATGGTACATCCATACCATGGAATACTATTCAGCAATAAAGAGTAGATAATTATTGAAATACACCAGAGACTGGATGAAATCGGCAGACGATTACGGTGAACTGAAAAGCCAATCCCAAAAGATTACCTACAGTATGACTCAATGTATGTAACATATTTGAAATGACAAAAGTACAGTGCGGTCACAGACTGGCATAAAATATTCATATTACACCCCTCTGACAAATGAAATTGAAACAAATGGGAACAGATACTTCACAAAAGATATGCAAATGGTCGATACACACATGAAAACACGCTCATCGTCGTTAGTTATCGGGAAAATGGAGATCTGAAACCGCGACGAGATTACACTATACCAGAAGAGCTAAAATTAAAAAGATTAATAATAGCAAGGTGGTGAGACACCATTGGTGGGGTCATCAGAACGGTGCAGCCATCTTGAAAACCGGTTCGGCAGCTTTGTAAGGTTAACAGATACCTACCCTTGAGACCCAAGAATTCCACTTGTTTACCCAAAATAAACAAGAATATATATTGACAAAAAGACCTGTACAGAAACATTCATAGCAGCTTTGCTTATCATGGCCTCACACCGGAAACAAGCTGGCCCGTCCACAGGAGAAGGGGTAAACATCGTTGGTATCTACTAACGCAAGAAACACAAACACAATGTGCTAATGCAAGTAACGACATGGACGAAGACCAAAAACACTGTGTGCGCCTGAAGCTGGACACGAAAAGATGGACATTCTAATGGCTGTCTTCACAAGAAGTTCTAGAATGAATAGGCAGAACGAATCTCTGGTACAGTAAATAAAAATGAATCGACCCACCTTATAATCCAATGTGTGCGCCCCACTGTATGAAAACCATAGCTCAATAAAGATGTCCTTAAAAGACTCGTACACTGCGTTAAGTGTACAGAGCAAATCTTTAAAGTTTCTCTTGGCCTGCCCATTTATCTGCACCCCATTTTCCTTTTTCAAACACGCAGGCATTGGTCACCTGTCTGGCCTGTTACACATCCAGACCTTTTCAATGCATTGATATGCCCACATACGTACCTACACACATGCGTTTTCTTCTTGCGTACATGGGACGACAACATAGACATGGTGCTCTATGTAGAGTTGTCTCCCAAAAAGTGCATCTGGTGGTCACTCCCTCCTTGCCCCTTAAAGCTAATGGTCTTTTCATTGCCTTAGGACAGAGTCCAACCCCCAATCTAGATTATAAGACGCTGAGAGGTCTGCGCCCTTCCTCCCTGGCCAGTCTTAGACCCTCACATTCCCTCTCCATAATTAGTGCCTTTATGCCTGTACTCCGTCTGCCTGAAACATTTCCAGCACCTTCTCCTGCTTCTGCTGTGGCTAACACGCATTCATCTGTCTTCATTTACAAGGTCGCTTCCTCAGGGAAGGCTTCCTGACTCCCAGGCTGGGTTGGGTGCCCCCGATTCCCCTACACCTAGGTTGTAACTGCTTCCTCTACTGGGCTTTCCCAGGAGAAATGACCCACCCACCATACAAATGGTTCTAACCCCGGTATCTGGTGTAGGGCCCAGACAGATTCTCCCTGGGCAGCTACGTGAGTGTGCAAATGTGCTCTGCAAACCAAAAGCCCCACCCGAACGCGTGGCCATGGCGTTGTGACCGTATGAGCAATAGGGGCTCTTCCTCAGGCTTTGGGGGAAATCACATCTGCAACCTCCCCGTGAGTCAGTCGTCGGAGGTGTCGAACAGGTCATTGTGGGCCACCCACGGCGTGGGCAGGTTGTCTCAGAGACCTGCTTCCTCCTGTGTTTCCTCGGCCAAGGGTCTGAAGGAAGAGACGGAGGTCAGAACCACAGAGCACAGGACAACGTACGGCGCTATTAGTATGTTTCTTTCTGCACACTGTTCCCTCCCTGGGGAGGGTTTGCGGCAGGAAGGGAAAAGTGAAGAACTCTGAGCTCTTGAACAGCTCCTGGCAGGAACGTTTGGGACTCAGAGCTGGATTTCAATGGATGTTAAGGAGAGTGAACAAATGGTTCTTTCCTTTTTCTTTTCATAAACTTTGATTTGGAGAGTGGTTGTAGGTTTGTGGCAAAATTGAACAGAAAGTACAGAGATGCCACGTAGTCCCTCTGACCCCCTAATCTCTCCCGCCCACCGTTTCCCCCTATTACGAATACCATCAAAAAGATTAGTTTTACTGCTCTAAAATTCGCCCGTGCTCTACCTGTTCATCCCTTCTCTTCTCTCCACTCCCGGCAACCACGGGTCTTTTTACTCTCTCTACATTCTTGCCTTTCCCAGAATGCCACACAGTTGGCATCCTACATGAGTAGACCCTTCAGACTGGCCTCTTTCATTTAGTAATATGCATTCTTCCATTCTTCCCTCTCTGTTTTTTTCCTGTCTTTTTTCCTGCCTTATTTCTTTCTGTCACTAAATAATATTTCATTCTGTGGACGTACCATTGCCTGTTTATCCACTCTCCTGCCAAAGGATATCTTGGTCGTTTCCAACTGTTGGCAAGAATGAATAAAGGGGCTATAAACCATTTCGTGTGCAGGTTTTTGTGTGGGAATCAGTTTTCAACTCATCTTGGTAAATACCCAGAAGCCCAAGTGCCAGATCATATGGAAAGACTTCTTAACTTTCTAAGAAACCACCAGCCTGTCTTCCAAAGCGGCTGCGTCACTTTGCATTCCTCCCAGCAATGAGTCAGAGTTCCCGCTGTTCCACATCCTCACCAGCATTTCGTGTCATCAGTGTTTTGGATTTTAGCCATTCTAATATGTGGGTGGTGGTATCTCATTTCAACTTCCAATTTTCCTAGTGATGTATGATGGGGAGCATTTTTTATATGGTTATTTGCTGTGTGTGTGTCCTTCTTGGTGCAGATCTGATGCCTATTTATTTATTTTTAAAGTGAAATTTTTATTCAAGTATCACATTATGTACAAAATGTACACAGATCCTCAGAGTACAGTTTGATGAGCTTTCATAAAGTGATCACACCCACAAAACCAGCACCTGGATCAAGAAGCAGACCTCCACCACTGGGGCGCCTGGGTGGCTCAGTCGGTTGAGTGTCCGACTTCGGCTCAGGTCATGATCTCACAGTCTGTGGGTTCGAGCCCCGTGTCAGGCTCTGTGCTGACAGTGTGGAGCCTGGAGCCTGCTTCAGATTCTGGATCTCCCTCTCTCTCTGCTCCTCCCCGACTCGTGCTCTGTCTCTCCCTCGCTCTCAAGTATAAACATGAAAAAAAAATTTTTTTAACTCATTGACAAACCCAAGGTCATCTAGGTTTTCTCTTATTATCTTCTTGGAGCTTCACAGTTTTGCATTTTACTTTTAGGTACGTGATCTGTTTTGAATTAATCTCATGAAAGGTTTAAGCCTAACATCTCAATTCACTTTTTGCTGTGAATACTCCAGTGTTCTAGCACCATTTGTTAGAAAGACTATCCATTTCTCCTTTGTTCTTTGTCAAAGATCAGTTGATCATATTTGTGTGGGCCAATTTCTGGGCTCTCTATTCCATTCCATTCATCTATTTGTCTATTCTTTCCCCTATATCACATTGTTTTGATTACTATGCTTTACAGTAATACAGTCTTTTTTTTAATGTTTATTTATTTTTGAGAGAGAGAGAGTGAGAAAGAGCGAGCAAGGGAGGGGTAGAGAGGCAGACACAGAATCCAAAGCAGGTTCTGAGCTGTCAGCTGTCACCTGTCAGCACAGAGCCCAATGTGAGGCTCAAACTCGTGAACCACGAGATCATGACCTGGGTCAAAGTCGGACGTGTAACTGACTGAGCCACCCAGGTGCCCCTATAGCTTTAGAGTAAGTCTTAAAGTCAGTTCTTCAACTTTGTTCTTTTTCTTCAACATTATGTTAGCTATTCTGATCTTTTGCCTTTCCATATAAACTTTAGAATCAGTCTGTTAACAAAGATGAAGTAATTTGCTGGGATTTTGCTTGGAATGGCATAGAATCTACAGATCGAGTTGGGAAGAACTGGCATATTAACAGTATTGAGTCTGCCTATCCATGAACATGGAATATCTTTCAATGTATTTAGATGTTCTTTGACTTCATATACCAGGGTTTTGTAGTTTTCCTAATATAGATCCTGCACATACTTTGCTAGATTTATTCCTGAATACATATGTTTTTAGTACTAATGTCAATGGTGTGTATTTTTTAACTTCAAATTCCAAGAGCCTATTGCTGGTATATTAAAAAAAAAAACAAATTTCTTTGTGTTAATCTTGTATCTTGCAATCTTCCCATAATCACTTATTAGTTTATTTTTTCCCGTCAATTCTTTAAGATTTTCTACATAATCTGGAACACATTATAGAGAATTGATATCATTTGTTCCTTAAGTGTTTGGTAAAATTCACCAGTGAAACCTTCTGGGCCTGGTGCTTTTAGTTTTGGAAAGGTATTCCTTATTGATTAAATTGATTTTAATAGATACAGTTCTATACCAATGGTCTATTCTTGTGTGACCTTTGACAGATTGTGTCTTTCAGGAACTGGTCCATTTTGTCTAAGTTATCAAATTTGTGGGTATAGAGTTCTTCATAGTGTCCTTTATTATTTTTTTAATGTCCATGGGATTGGTAGTGCTTTTACCTTTTTAAAATTCAGATATAACTCGCATAACAGAAAATCCACCACTTTAAGGTGCACACTTCAATGGTTTTTAATAAATTCACTATGCCGTGCATCCATGACCATGACCTAAATCCAGAACATTTCCATCACTCCAGAAAGAAACCTCATACCTATTAGCAGCGACCTCTCCCTCCCCTCATCATCTGGCAACCGCTAACTTACTCGGTTTCTATGAACTTCCTTATTCTGGACATTTCATATAAACGGAATCCCAATACATCATTTTTAGCATCTCGCTTTCTTCACTTAGTGTGTTTTCTAGGTTTATCCATGTTGCAACACGTAACGGTACTTAATCCTTTTTATCTATTCCACCGTATGGACATACCCCGGCTGGTTATTAAATACTTCAGTTTACGGACCAGTGTTCATACTGGATACCCGAAGGCTACCTGCTCCAAACCCAGGGCAAAAGAAAAAGATGAGAGGCATTTTCCAGGTAGGTAGTTTTCCGTTCCGCAGGAAGGACAGTAAGAAATGAGCCTAGCCTGGAGTCCCCCCTGTAATATAAAAGAATCCTGCTTGAAGTCTTGTGGGCTTCACTAAACCATTGCCACTGCTGTTAGGTCCTTCCCATGACGGAGGCACCCGACCAGACAGGCATGTGTGCACGTGGGACAAGGCTTCAAGACAGACCTCCTTTTACCTCCATTTGCACATAAGGAAACTATGGCTCTGAGAAATAAAGCCACTTTCTCAGGGTCTGCGGGAAGGAGGCCAGCTCAGGTCTGCCCAACATCAAAGCCCCTTCACCTGTCATGTAACATGCAGAAAACTCTACCTAATTGCTCTAGCACTGGGACTCCCTAACCTTTTTATGCCCTAGACCCACTGGCAATCTGGAAATGTCTACAGACCCCTCTTCAGAACAATGCTTCAAATGCACAAAACAAAATACATGGGGCTGCCAAGGAAATGAATTGCACCGAAATACAGTGACCAATTTCTGGGGAATAATCAGACTTGTGAAATGGTAATTCACGTTCTTCTCACGAACACATTAAATGACAAAATCCAGCAGTGGGTCGGAGGCCTTTTATCGCTTGAAAGTAGCCAAAAGCATAATTGGCATCTGAGGTACTTGCAACGTGAACTGCAAAGTGATGGGAAAACATCTGATCCCTCCCGGTGACCAAGTCACAGGTGCTGCTCACATGACTATGGCTTGTTGTTTGGACTCATAATGGAAGGAAAGGCCGAACTCCGGTTAGAGGGGAGTGAAAACCAAGATGGCGCACGTTTCCCATCTAAGTCCTTGGACCCCTGGGTGAGAGTCTCTGCTCCCCAGAGGCTGTGTGACCCACAGGAAGAGGACTATGGGCCAGGAGAACAGCGAGGTCCTGTCCCTCTTATGGACCTGTTGTTGTCCCTGCTTGGTCATCATATCCACGGGGACCTGCTGTGAGGAGGGGTCACCTTCCTTGCTCACTCTCCTTCCCCAGTCTGGGATCCCTCCAATCCTCTTCTCTTCTGGAAAGCTCCCTAGGCAGTGTTTCTTTCTCCTGCTGGTTCCCATCTCGTCTTAGTCTCACCCAACCTCTCTCTCTCAAGACAGTTGAATGCTTTCTTAAAACAGCACCCTGGAGAGGTCTGGGGAATTTCGAACCTCTCATTTCAGACTTTTTGTATGACTTCAGAAGGGCAGCCCCGGACGACGGGTCCCTTGGGAGGGGGGCGGGAAGCCGCAGCGGAACGTGTGCTACACAAGCACTGAATGAAAACCCAGGGCAGGGCCCAGCAAGGGTGGGGGGAGGGTGTGGGCACACAGCAGTTCCCTCCTCGTGGGGGCCTGCGTGGTAATGGAGAACAATGGGCAAAGCCACGTACCCTGTCTGAACCTCTGTTTCTTCATCCGTAAAATGGGAGGCGGATATCTTCACAGTGGCGGATTATGGGGTGGGGACTGGACAACAGAAATGCTTGAGTGCACCCCCAAAAGCCAACCAACCGGGAGAGTTCAGAGTTCGCCCCTAACAAGATGAGTCCCGGGGAAAACTCACCAAGTGCTGAGCACCAAAGCCATGCTTTCTGGGGTGTCACTAAAGGCTCAGTGCACGAAATGAGCACAGCTCCACACACACCCCCACCCCCCCGCCTACCTCCTGCCTTTCTGAAGCTCAGCCAGGGAGGGGATGGCTTGGGGCAGAGCCAGGGCTTGGACCCAGACCTCCTCACCCCCTTCCCCTTCCTTCTTTGTAATCAAGGCGTCCACTCTGGGGCCCCTGAAGAGTCCTCTCTTGTCCCAGCCTCAGGGCCTCCATAGAAAAAGGGACTTCTGAGGGCCCTTCAGCTCCAGGCTGGGCCAAGAGGGGTGAACCATTTCCCCTCCCAGCCTCATCACCCCCCTTCGCCAGCCTCGGGGCAGCGGCCTCAGCTGCTGTGGTCCGTCCTGTCTAACCACGGTGATCAAGGTGGGGGGATCACAGGCAGGGGGGGACAGGTGCAAAGAAGCTCGACTCCACAGAAACACAATGCCCAGAATGACCGGCATGTCACCAAGACAGGACACCTGTTTCCATGCTTCCGGAGACCTGCCCACTCCCCACCGCAGGGACTGGGGGTGGGCGGGGAGGGGACAGAAGGCGAGAGGGGAGTGCCAGAGACAGGATGGGCGACGGAGGAGGAACGGTAAGGAGGGGGCTTGAAGGGAAGGGTCGCCTAGAAATACCCTTAGAGCGGCCTGGGCCTGGGCCAGATGAAAGAAATTCAAAAACAAAAACAGAAAAGCCAAAATGTACACCAGCAGCCCCCAGTGTTTCCTGTTTTTCTAACAAATCACCAATGATTTCCAAGAAAAGCAAGTCGTACTGCGCTCGGCCCCGGGGAACAGCCGCAGAATTTGCACATCTGGCCTGTGCTTCGAGAGCGCCACGCACCCCCCCCTCCCCCGGGCACAGGATGTGGCGGAGCCCGAGAGGTCTGCAGCCCCTGGGGTGCACAGGGGCTCGGGCCAGGAGTGCCCCGGGGCCTCGAGGACACTCCCCGCGGTCACGTTGGGGGGCTTCCCCAGGCCCATCGATTTTGCGGCGCAGGGGCTCCAGGGGGACCACGTGGGGGCCAGGTTTCCCAAGAGGAGGGCGAGGCACCCCGCGACTCCTCGCCTGTGACCCCACCCCCGGGCCGGGGCGCAGTGGTGGATGCAAGGGAGGCAGGGCGATCCCCAGGGTAACACCGCGCGCACACCAGTCTCTCTTGCTGAACCACTGGAATGTAAGCTCCTGGGTGCAGATAATCAGGGTAAGTCAGGGCTGAATATTCGATTGAACCGGATCAAACCGGAGCCAGTATCAGCCAGTCCGCATGGCTCAGTTCACTACCTCAGCGTACATCCCTTAAGAAAAAGGGCATCCCTGGGGCGCCCAGGTGGCTCAGGGCAGGATCTCGCGGTTCACGAGTTCGAGCCCCGCCTCAGATCCACTGTCTCCCTCGCTCTCTGCCCCTCCCCCGCTGGTGCTGTCTCGCTCTCAAAAATAAAATAAACCTAAGCTTCAACAAAAAGAACAAGGGCGTTGACCAAGCTGAAGACACCATGATCACACTGAGCAAAAGTGTCAGAGCTGCGCAATGGCGTCTGCAGCGCCCCAGGGATGGACACACCTTGCAGAAGGCGTGCTCTGTGCCAGGCTACCCACCATACCCATGCCCGGGCGGGGGGCTCAGCCACGGGGCAGGGGGGGCCGCTGGGGGACCACCCCACAGCGGGAGTGCACGCTGGCCAGGCTGCAAAGCAAACATGGGAAATTCTTCCTCCTCGGCCCGGTGACTAACACAGAGGAGAATTCTCTGATTTCTAGTCCAGTCCTCAGCTCTTCGTGTCTTCCCCGCTGAGGCCCCAGACACCGGGCCGTCCCCCCCGGGCCCGGACGGAATCCGTGAGCGGACCACTACGTCTTTGGGGTAGTTTGTTACACGGCAATAGTGTCTGGAACGTACATATCTGGTAGGGTCCGCACCTTCACAGACCCTGGGGGCCGCTAGACCACGTGGTCAGAAGAGCCCGGGGGAAACAGCTAGAAAGAAAGCTGCTCAGAGATGGGTGCCATCCATCCGGCAACGAAGATCATCGCAAGCAGTTCAGAGACGAAGATGCCCTCGGGGAGGGTGTCCAACCTAAATTCATTTACTGAAATACAAACTTGGCGTATCAAGTGGATATGACCGCACGGTATTTTGCTGGCTGTTGTGGAAGATACAACCGCCCTGCACCCCAGATACTGAGCTTTGCCGATGGCAGCATGGAAGGTGCCACATTCTGGGGACTAGGATGACCACAGCAGCACACCAGGCACGCTCCTGCCTCAGGACCTTTGCACTTGCTGTTCCCTCTGCTGGACGTGCTCTTCTCCCAGATGTCTGATAGGCTCACTCCCTTGCCTCGTCCCAGACTTTATGTTATAGTCTCGATGAGGACTTCTGGCAAACCTCACCTCTAGCCCATCTTGTTTTATTTCTTCCACCTCTTGCCATCAACTGACACACTGTCCATGTTACTTATTGTTTTTTAATTTTTTTAACGTTTACTTATTATTTTGAGAGAGAGAGATAGAGGGAGAGTGCAAGTGGGGTAGAACAGAGAGGGAGGGAGACACAGAATCCGGAGCAGGCTTCAGGCTCTGAGCTGTCAGCACAGAGCCCGACGCGGGGCTTGAACTCATGAACCGTGAGATCATGACCTGAGCCGAAGTCGGACGCTTCACCGACTGAGCCACCCAGGTGCCCCTGTTCCTGTTACTTAGTATTTGTCACACTGGCTGCCCGTCCTTTTCCTCCAGCCCCTTTCGAATGTAAGGCCAGAAGGGCTTAGGAGAGTGTCTGGCACATACTGGCTGCCTGAACGAATGAATAATGAATGAATGAGGGAACACGAAAGAGTTCAGGGATGAAAAGAGGAAATGGAAAAGAACAGGAGGAGGAGAGACGGGCATAGGATTGTGCACACTCGCCGGACTGAGATACAGATGGTGTTCTCCTCCTACGGACCATCAAACTGACCCGCAGCAAGCCCTCGGGACGGTGGGATGCTTGACCTGGACGGCGGCTGGCAAGCATCCTTACGTTCAAATCAAGCCATCTGACACATCGTTGCTCCTCTGATCATCTCGTGTCTTGGAAGGTCAAGGAAGCAACGAGAAAAACTACGATTTCATCTTGCGTCTTTAATTCTGACCAAAAAGTAAAAGTCTGCAAAATAGGAGCTTTTAGAAAAACAGCGAGAAAATGACCGCATCGCCTCAAAGTCTGGACTGATTGTGGAAGGCAGTGCTGGACACACCCAGGCACACGTCTTAGATGTTAAGGAAGCAGATGTCTAAGAGGTCAGGGATCAGAGAGGGCGGCCTAACAGGGGAAGAGTAAACAGTGGAGCCAAGTCACAGAGTCTGTTGGGGAGGGAAGAGGGGGAGAGCATGACAGGGCCGGCATGATTCCTGGGACGTACGTCAAAGACAGAAGGGAGGTCCCCCGCCCCCCAAAAAAAGAATGAGCCCAAAAGAGCAGAAGTGAGCACATCAGGAGAGGAAGGCTTGAGAACAACACTAAAGACATCAAAAAGAGGGGTCCGGGGGGCTCAGTCGGTTACGTGTCTGACTTCGGCTCAGGTCATGATCTCACGGTTCGTGGGTTCGAGCCCCGCGTCGGGCTCTGTGCTGACAGCTCGGAGCCTGGAGCCTGCTTTGGATTCTGTGTCTCCCTCTCTCCCTACCCCTCCCCTACTTGCACTCTGTCTCTCTCTCTCAAAAATAAATAAACATTAAAAAAAATTGTTTTAAGAGGGTTCATTTAATCAACAGCAAGCACGTTTCAGGGGGTCCAGAAATCTCCAGGAGCTCAGGGTCAGAGGGGAAGATGGGCTTCTGAGAGGTCAATCATCTACCAACGACAAATACAAGACAGGGACCACTAGAAAATTAGGCAAAAGACCTGAACAAATCCTTTGCGAGAGAGGCTCTCCAAATGGCCAATAAACACGAAAAGGTGCTCAATTAAAAGAAAAAATTTTTAACATTTTATTTATTTTTGAGAGACAGAGCCTGAGCGGGGAAGGGGGCAGAGAGAGAGGGAGACCCAGAATCTGAAGCAGCTCCAGGCTCCGAGCTGTCAGCACAGAGCCCGACGCGGGGCTCGAACCCACGAACCGCAAGATCATGACCTGAGCCGAAGTCATACGCTCAACCATCTGAGCCCCCCAGGCGCCCCAAGGGTGCTTAATTTTGTTAGTCAGAAGAGAAATGCAAATTCAAACCACGATGCACACCCACCAGAATGGCCAAAGTGAAAAACACAGAAAACCCTGTTTGTGAAGACGTGAAGCATCTTGAGCCCTCACGCCTGCAGGTGTGCGTGCAAACCAGTCCGGTTGTTTTCCAAGGGGAAGAGCGTTTGGCGGTACCCACTAAAAGTGCAATCGGCGCGTGCCCCGTGACACAGCAGTTCCACTCCCAGAGGCACACTTGACGGCCAGGCACCACACCATTCGGAGCAGCACCAGACTAGTCACGACCCAATGAGTGAGGAGTCCCGGGGGAGGTCACTAAGGGGGAGATGCAGTAAAACGGTGGAGGAGGAAAAAGCTCAACGAGCAACCCTTCTCCAAGAGGGCAACTCCGGGGATAACTCTTTAGGAAGAACAGAAGCCCTGGGATTCAGGCACAGTTTGGGGAAGATGGGACAGACGTGGGATTCCAGCCTGGTGGTGGCAACACGGGACAGAGGTGGGGTTCAGGCACAGAGCAGGAAGATGGACCGAGGCAACAGGTGTGAGACAGCATGATTCCTTAGGGAACGGCCGGTGGCCAGCTCCAGTGGAGGACAGAGTATGACACACGGCCCCGGGAGATGATCCCACACGGGCTGGGGTGGCTGCTGGGAATGGCCTTGGATGCCGGGCGAAGTGTTAAGGGCCTCGTGCAGCTCTTGCCCAATTTTCAACGGGCGAAGGACACATCAGCCTTGGGGATTCAGAAGGTCACACCAACAAGGGGGCGAGCGGAGACCAGGGGAGGAAGGACCACCAGAGAGGGAACGGGGCTCCGGAGTCAGATAGAGAGTCTGCTGCCTAAACGAGCTGAAGATCGCAGATGACGATAAAGACGTCGCCGAGTCATAAGGAAACCCGAGTCTGTGCAAGGGAACCGCTGCTGAAATCTCTGAAGAACTGGACGAAATGAGAGATGTGCGCGGGAAAGACAGACAGGCCGAGACAGAGACAGACGCTAGAAAAGGCTGTCCCAAGTTGAGGGGATAATTCAAGATCGTAGAATCTTGGAAGCCGCCGTCTCTGGGCCGGGTAGCCCCCATGCCATGAACGGCACCTGGGGACTACTCAGGGAGGGACCCAGGGACCCCCAGGGGCTAGAATGGCTTCGCGGACAGGAATACACGAAAATGCACAGGAATGGCGAACCCGGGTTGGAGCAATCCTGCGAGAGCCTCATGACAACGTGCAAGAGCACGAGCTGAAGGATGTCACAGACAGATGGATTCGCCCCGAGCTCCGTGACTGTGCCCAAAAGGGTGTTGAGGGTCTCACCTGCAGGGGCGGCTCTCTTAAAACGCTGGGGAGCTCCGTCTTCGGCCCTTGAAAGCATGTGCCATTTTTTTAAATTGTTTTTTTAGGGGCGCCCGGGGGGCTCAGTTATTGGGCATCTGACTTGGGCTCAGGTCATGATCTCACGGTTCGTGGGTTCGAGCCCCGCGTCGGGCTCTGTGCTGACAGCTCGGAGCCTGGAGCTGCTGCGGATTCTGGGTCTCCCTCTCTCTCTGCCCCTCCCCTGCTCACGCTGTCTCTCTCTCTCTATCTCTGGATATCCACGTGAGAGAGAGAGAGCGAGTGAGAGAGAGAGAGAGAGAGAGCATGCACGGGAGGGGCAGAGAAAGCGGGAGAGAGAATCCCAAGCAGGCTCTGCACTGTCAGCACAGAGCCTGGTGCGGGGCTCGATCCCCCAAACTATGAGATGATGACCTGAGCCGAAATCAAGAGTTGGGCGATCGACCGACCGAGCCACCCAAACCTGTGGTGCAACGTAACATAAAATGTATCATTTTAACCACTTGAAAAATACACAGCTCAGCGGCGCGAACATTCCGAACATTCCGTGTCCCCCAACCACTACTTCCTCCCGTCTCCAGGTCTTCACCTTCCCTCCAAACCCATGAAAGGAACGCTCACTCCCCACACCCCCCTTCTTATTCCCCGGCCCCTGGTAATCACTGTTCTTCCTTCCGTCCCTAGGAGTCTGATGGCTCCAGGAACGTCATATATGTGGGGTCACACCGGACTTGTCCTTTGGGGCTGGCTCGTTTCACTTAACATGAAGTCTTTAAGGTTCATTCTGTTGTGACAGGTCAGGATTTTACTCCTTCTTTCGGGCTAAATAATATTCCACCGCGTGTGTACGCCATGTTTTGTCTACCTGTTCGTCTGCAGGTGGACGTTATTGATGCCACCTTTTGATACACTGCCATCTCTTATTAACGGCTTCCAATAGAGCATTAGCCCCACAAAAGAACCTTTGTGTGGGGGCGCCCGGGTGGCTCAAGTCGGTTGGGCGTCCGACTTCGGCTCAGGTCAAGATCTCACAGTCCGTGGGTTCGAGCCCCGCGTCGGAAATAAATGCCTCGCGTCTACACCACCACCCTGTTGTGTCTGACACAGTGACAGGAGCACCAACATACTAACTAATATTTCAGTCCATATGGAGTGTTCTATCATTTAGATACAGCCGGTAGGATTTTCCCCCAATCTGGGAAGCATGTTTTATGATGTGACCTTAAACGGAGGCCACAAAGCGTCCCTCCAAAATCCCTTAGAAGGGGGCACGTCATAGAAGCTGAAGTCCCCCTCCCAGAGAGGAAGTAAACATCTTCTCTATGGCATTGCCCACCTCTGGGTACCCCACTTTGGGGCACCAACAGCAGGGACTGAATTATTTAAAGTCATTATTCAGACATTCTTGGGAGCCAACAGGGTTGGCCGGCTAGAATGGAAGAAATTCACGTGGAGAGGGCACGGTATTAGAGATAATCCCTCGCTGGTTGGGTAGACGGTACACTGCAAATACACTATGGGCACCACACAACTTCTCCTCCCAAAGAGTTGCGTGCACAACGATGTCCCCAAGGCAGAGCTCTGAAGGCAATGAAAAGATCAGTGATTGCCGGGGGTTAGGGGGGGCGGGAGAAACAAGTAGGCAGGGCACAGAGGAATTCTGGAGTGTTCAAAACGCCCTGTGTAATGTTATAGTGATGGATGCAGGTCACTACCCATTTGCCAAACCTCACAGAATGAGCAACACCAGCAGGGAACCCCAAGGTAAACTATGCACTTGGGGTGATGATGATGCGTCAATATAGGTTCATGCTTGGTTAACAATGTTCCATTCTGGTGGGTGATGGGGTGGGGGGCAGGGGGTGTATGGGGAAAACTCTACACCTTCCTCCCAATTTTGTTGCAACCCTAAGATTGCTTTAAAGAATTAAGTCTCTTTTCAGAGACAGAGACAGAGAGAGAGCAGAGAAGAGGGGCAGAGGGAGAGAGAGAATTCCAAGCAGGCTCCATGCTCAGTACAGAGCCGGATGCGGGGCTCAATCCCATGACCCTCTGAGCCGGAACCAAGAGTCGGACGCTCAACAGGCTGAGCCACCCAGGCGCCCCATGAGGTCTTTATTAAAAATAATACTAATCGTGTTGCCACCTCCGTCCACTGAGCAGGTCGTAGGAGTAACAGCGGGAAGTAATCCCTTATCTTCAAAATCCCTGAATGGGGAGGGGGAGGGGTAAAACCCAAGGTGGGACTGAACCGTGTGGCCCCAACCCCATCCCTTCCACACTCCCCATGCACACCCTGGATGGGGACCCAGCAGCGCGAGCCACGGCCCAAGGAAGGGCATGCTCCGTGCCTCTCGGGACAAGGCTGGACCGCGACAGCACGCCACCTTGGGCGGGAGGGCCAGGACCACAGGAGAATGGGGGGCTGTCCGCCCCTCCTTCTTCACCCATGGCCCCCAATGCACGGCCATGCCGTCTCGAGGGCCGCCAATTCCCGCCAGTCCCCGGCGCCTTGTTTTTCCACCTGACTCGGTACCTTCTAGAACCCCACATGGCCTGCGTGCCGTGGGCCTGAGCTCCTTAGCCTCACTAGTTGTGTGGATGGCACCCAAGGCTAGTCCTTCCCAACCCGGGCCCACCTCTGCCTCTCTAGCGTAGGAGGTTTTAGGACCGATTTCTTAAACATCCCACGGCCTTCTATTTCCCCCTCCCTTTCTTTCACATCTCATGGCACCTTAGACGCAAGCCAGTGTTATGGCACCATGACCCGCAGGCTGGCCACAGGGGTCCCCTGCACCTGTGCCCTGCAGCTGGGCACCCCTGTCCCGCAACCTTTCTCTGACGGCTCCAGAAGGCCGATTCACCACAGAATACAGCCTCGGGGCAAGAGAAGTCAGGTGGCGATGGTGAGCCCCACCCTTGGATCAGCACGCTTGCTACAGAGGGGACGCTAGAGGATTCCTGTCCCCAGGGCCACCAGAGCCTGGGGCACTCTACCAGACCAGTCCAGATGCCGTGTCGGGTCGCAGAACTAGTAAGGGGCCCTGGACACAAGCGTGCACTCTCTTGTGGGTGCCACGGCGGTGGCCCCAGGCTGGCGGGGGGGGGGGACCCCACGGCTGTCACAACTGCCTGAGGGGGCGGGAGGCCAGTCTCAGCCTCCTCCGCCCATTTCTCAGATGGGCACGGAGGATGGTGACATACCCCACCTTGGATGAATCAGGATAGGAGGGTTCCCTCTCCTGGGGGGTCTTCCCCACTGCTCTCTCCTCCCCCCAGAAAGTCCCGTTTCCTCTCCAAAGCATTACCCCCATTCAGGAAAAAAAAAAAAAAAAACCTCATCCTGGCTTACCCTGACGCGTCACCCTGCTTGTGAGTGACAAGAAGTGACAGAAGGGAGTCTCCCGTCACTCTGAAGGGTTCCCACTAGACTAGCAGAGCCCGTGAATATGCAACTTAACAAAGTTTATTGGCAATACTTTACTTTCTCCCAATTTGAAAACTTGACCTCTCGGGGCGCCTGGGTGGCTCAGTCAGTGGAGCGTCCGACTCCGGCTCAGGTCATGAGTTCGAGCCCCGCGTGGGGCTCTCTGCTGTCGGCCTGTCAGTGCAGAGGCTGCTTCGGATTCTCTGTCCCCTTCTCTGTGCCCCCTCCCCCGCCTGCGCTCTACCAAAAATAAATAAATATTAAAAAAAAAAAACCAAAAAACTTGACTTCTCTACTTCCCTCGGCCTCCTCCAGGGCCACGAGGGCAGGGTGCCCCTGGGGATGTTTGAAGAACCCCCAGAAAGACTCCAAGCATCTCTCTGCCTCCTTCCCACCAGAAAGCAGGGCTCCCGCTTGCCCCACAGCCCGCCGGGCAGGCAGGACAGGAAGCCCCTTTGCCCAGTAAACACGTAAACATCGTGTTGCAAACACACACTTCCCCAGGCTCCTGTTGGCGGAACGGGGGGGGGGGCTCCCCAGGTCTTCCCCACTGTCACACTTACGGAACTGCTTCTCACTAACCTGGAGCGAGAGGAGACGGTTCCCAGGGAGCAGGGTCTCGGCATGTGGAGTCTGCCAGGGGCTCCCGGGGCCCGAAGGGACCCAAACGGGAGACATCTGCCTTGTCCCCTAACGGAAGGCAAAGACACAGGGTTTTGCGCCTTCAGATGCCCACAGGATCCAGTGATGTGCCTGGAGGGTGCGGCTCCCCAGAGGGGGTGGGGGTGACTGAACCCCACAAGATCTCAGGTGGGGGTCAGCCGCCAGCAAGCCCAGGCTGGGGACTCGTGCATCACAACCATTCGTTCAGCCAACAGACTCAGCACCGCCAAACGCTGGCCCGGCCAGTGCGGCCAGTGCGGGACACGACAGTTGGGAAGTCTCCTCCCCGGGAGGGGGATGGGAGAGGCGAGAACACACGTTAGGTCCGGGGGAAACTGAGTCACGCAGCCTGGCTGGAGGAGGGGTGAGCATTCACGGAAAAGGCTCAAAGAGCGGGACGCGACTCTGAAAGCTGAACTGGTGAGCCAAGGACGCTGGGCTTTCCCTGGGAGGCATGGTGTCACCGGGGGCTCCCGGGCACGGTGACGACAGGGGTTTCGTACCGAGAATCTTCTGGCGAAGCAAAAGGCAGGCCCGAAGGGCGGGCATACACGGTGACGGAGAGAGGGCGGGGGAAGTGAGAGAGGCAAGCGCGCCCGGGAAGGGCGGCGGCATGGCACTGGCTGGAGAGCGGAGGGCAGGAGTGTGGAGGGAGGGCCCAGAGGTGACTCCAAGGTTTCAAGGCGAGGACTGTGTTGTCACCAGAAACACAAATGGGGAAGTCTGTAGAGGAAGCCCGCTTTGTGGGCGAGGAGCTGGGCTCTGGACAGGGGTTGAAGTCAAAACAGAGCCAGCAGCCAGACGGGCTTGGACCCAAAGGTGTGGGTGAGGGGGGGACACATACCCAAGGGATGGCACGAAGGGGAGGGGCAGGTGAGCCCCAGACGAGCCTCTGTGGGGTTTGCGGAGGGGCTGCCCAGCTCTGGGATTTGTCTACTCAAGGCCACTGAACTTCTTAAATTCAAATTACGTTCTCAGGACAACCAATTTGTATACAACCCGCCGGCCACGGCCACTATGATTTGGAGAACTGCAGCTCTGGGAACAGAGCACCCTTGGTCTCCATTCTCACGGCAATCACGTCTATGTACAACATGTGGGTCCCTTGAATGCTCCCCCACGACGGGGAACTCATTACCACAAGGCTACCCGTTCCATGGTTCATGTGTTCGGAATTCGGCTTTGTAGCGTCACATGCTACAGAGACTCCAAAGAGGGCCGCTGGGCAGGAGCGGGGTGCTGGAATTTGCCATTTGAAAGCCACCAGTGACCTCGGAGGAAGCCGGCCTATGGAGGACACTGGCTGGAGGGCGGCAACACGGGTCACTGTGGTCTGAGAAGGATCTGCAGCCGCTTGGAGTCCTGCCGTGAGATGGGCGCCGTGACGGAAGGGAGAACTCCTACAAGTCCGGAGCTGGAGGGCCGACTAGGGCAAACGCACAGGCCGTCGGAATCCCACAGCCCCTTTGATCCAGGAGGGAAAACAGGTTCAAACCCAGGGACAGAGGCCGGGACGGGGAGGGGTCACCTCCTTCCCCCGCCCTGGGGTGCGAACATCACGTCACAGCACCACCCCCCCCCGCCCCCGGGTTCTCCTAAGCACAATCACAGGCCAACTTTTCGTTTTCTCAGAACGAAACTCCCAAGATGTCAGGACAGAAGTGAATGCAAAACTCACAGGCCTATGAAACACGGGCCCCGAAAACCCCCAGGCGCAAGGGGCCGTCACTGCGCAGGCCAAGCCGGAGGTTGGGCAGGCTGGCCCTGAGAGCGGATCCAGGCCGGCCGCGCAGGAAGGTGACGCTCGCGGCGCGACTCGATGCGCGTATTGCCCCAGGGGTCCCTAGAACCCCGAGGACAAGGGAGCCCATCAAAAGCCCACGCTCCAGCTCGGGGTGCGGGCGAGGGTCCCGGGCTCCCGCGGGGGCTCTGGGGTCTCCTGCCACGGCAGGCTACGCTCCCCTGACCCCCAGAGCGCCCCTGCTCCGGGGGAGAGGCTGGGAGGCAGGGCTGCGGGGTTTGCGGAGGGGCTGCCCAGCTTTGGGATTTGTCTACTCAAGGCCACTGAACTTCTTAAATTCAAATTATGTCCTCAGAACAACCAATTTGTATACAACCCGTCGGCCACGGCCGCTATGATTTGGAGAACTGCAGACTCGGGAACACAGCACCCCTGGTCTCCATTCTCACGGCAATCACGTCTGCGTACAACCTGTCTTTCCCTTGGATGCTTCCCCTGACGGGGAACTCGTTACCACAAGGCCACCTGTTCCATGGTTGATGTGGTTGGAATTTGTCCAAGATCTTCCTTGTCGCAAGCTGAGGTCTCCTCAGGTCCCTTTTTCTCCTCCTGGAGTATGACCACCCCCACTCCCCGCCCCTGGAGCAGGAGATCACCTTTCCCAGAGAACACTGCCCAGACATCCGAAGATAGACATCACTTCTCCCTTGGGTCCTCTTCTTGGAAGAAACCTCTCGGCTTCTTTTCTCATTCTGTATTATGTCATCACCACTGCCGGTTACCCTTCTCTGTGCATGAATTCATTATATCAACGTCCTCACCAGACGCAGAACTGGACCAAAGCGGCTCTGTGCGGGAAGAGGCCATTCCGTAGCCAAAGGGCACGGAAAGCAAGGACGCATGGGAATCAGTGGTGGCCCGTTGGAGGCCAAGACTCACAGATGCCTCCCAGCATCCAGCTGGGGACACTGAGGCAACGGGTCTGTGCCTGGAAGGCTGGGGAAGGGACAACAGGAGAGGAAGGCCTGGGGGCCGGGAAGCCAGGAATGAGCAGTGGAGGAACCAAAAACCAGAGCCTTTCTCCCGACTTGACAGGAGCCGATCACTCCCTTGCTCCGGCCGCCCTGCCCTGGGGTCCCAGGGTGCAGGAGAAGACGAAACACCTCCGGGATATCGCTTTGCAGAGCCAGCACATCAAAGCCCCGACAGCAGCAGGACAGAAAAGGAAAATGCAGGCCAGCCTTACTTACGAGTATGGATGCAAAAAACCCAAAAGAGAACCCCAGCAGGTCAAACCCGGTACTGTATTAAAAGGAGAAAACACCTTGGCCAATTGGAGTTCCTTCCAGAAGTGCATGGAGGGCTCAAGACAAAGCAGCTAAGGATAATATGCATCACACAAATCTACGTCCAGGCAAGAGGATACAAGAATCTCCTGGTAGATGCTTAAAGAAGTATTTGGCAGGGGCGCCTGGGTGGCTCAGTCGGCTAAGCGTCCGACTTCAGCTCAGGTCATGATCTCCCAGTTCGTGGGTTCAAGTCCTGCATCGGGCCCTGTGTTGACAGCTCAGAGTCTGGAGCCTGCTTCAGATTCTGTGTCTGCCTCCCTCTCTCTCTCTCTCTCGCTCAAAAAATGAATAAACTTAAAAAAAATATTTAAAAAAGAGAAGTATTTGGCAGACGTAACTCCCATTCATAGCTTTTAAAAATCCTTAGCAAAATGAGGAACCGAAGAAAACCTCCTTCACGCGTGGTGCTTGACGGGGACCATGTATCAGGGAAACCAAGCCCCCCCACGCAGTCCAGCCCTTGGAAGGTCGAGAGGCCGTCGGCATCTGTGGTAAAGAAACAGCCGCAGAGGGAACGGCAGAGGGCTTCTCAGAAGGACACGGGGAGCAAAAGTCACGCTCTTTCCTCATCTCGAAGATGGCTTGAATCGAAGACTTGATGAGAAATTCAGAAAGTGTTAAGCATGGTCGGGGCTCAGCGAATGAACAGGGAGCTCCCCTCCTGCCCCCACCCTGTGAGTCACTGGTGACCTCCCATGCAATTTGCAAGTTTCAATCATCGGTCACCCCCCCCCCCCGCGACTCCCCGTGTGCAGTGATGCTGGGAGGGGGACCCTAAGAAATCGGCGAAAAGAAAGTCCTGTTTTTGAGAACAGGGGTTAGTAGTCTGGCTTTGCTGGTGAAGTGCAGAGCTCTGAGAAGACTCTGACCTTTCATGCAGAACTTGCAAGAGAGGGGGAGAGAAACCCTGGGTGTGCGTGTGTGCGTGCACACGTGTGCTCTTCTCCTGGGGGGCGGGGTGGGGTGGATAATCTGCCATCTCCATCGTCAAGGAGGCCCGTTATCTAGAGAGTTGGGAACTCTCTTACGAGACGGGTAGGTGTAGATGTGATCTAACCCAGAAAACACACCGAGGACGGGAGGCCCCCTCTGCCGGGCTTCATGGAAGTGGCCGTGTGTGCGCGCGTGACCGTTCTCCTGACAAAGGCCAAAACCGCCAAGCCATTCAGGAACAAACGCGCAAACCCCAAACGCCCCAGTGCAGACTTCGCGGTCCTGGGAAGACAACTTTGGATGGAGAAGAGGGGTGTGGGGAGCGAGCGGATGGCAATCGGGGTTTCCTAACGCTGTAAGAGAGACGGAGAGGGACGGAACGGAGGCCCAGCGGAGCCCGTGCTCGTTTTCCAAGCCTGGAGGCTCCCTGCTGCCCACGCAGAGGATGGCGGCTGCGTAAGCACAAACACAGAGGGCTCACGCGGGAGCCCGCGGCGACAGCAGTGAAACACACTTCCCGCTGGTGACCGGCGCCCAAGGAAAAGGGAAGCACTAGTAATAGAGCCGACGGCCTTCACGTCCTTGAGGCGGACTCGGAGTCTGGGGCGGGGGCCAGGGAGGAGGAGATGGGACGGAGGGCTCCAGCCCCTGGTCTATGCCAGACCTCAGGCGGGGTGCCTGGTGGCAGGTGCCTCCCCAGTGCTCCCAGGAGAGGAGCCCCCAAGGCCATCGGGGCTGTTGAAAGGGCACCTGATAGGACGCACCCAGGTCCCCTTAGTGCGCACCTGCTAACACGCGCTAGTCCGGTTCTCAGCATCATTTTCCTTTCTGTCTTGTTTCTCTCAAGTGTCAACGCAAATATGACGTCGTTAGGGAAGCCTTTCCTTCACCCCCAAACCGTATGGAGCAACCTACACGTAATCTCACAGCCCCCCACCCCCCCAATTCTCACAACCGGGATGACATGATCTGTGTGTCTAGGGTCCTGCCCGCTAGACTCATTTCGCGAGCGCAAGAACACTCGGTGTTGTTCGGGATCCCCAGAGCCCAGCATTTGGCTGTGGCTGTACCTCACTTATCCAGAAGGCACAGGGCTGAAAAGCCCAATCATCCAGAACCCCACGGCGAGCCTGGAGGCCCTGCGGTTGGCCGCAGTTCACGCCCCAAAAGTCATGCCCTGGAGGGCATGCACTCACACCCGCCAACACACGCCAGCCGCCACTTGGGCTTGGTCGTGTCTGGTCGACAGCACACGCCAGAGTCAACGGAGCCCTGGCACTTTCTAGCAGCGTGGCATGGGTCCTCAGTTTCCGCATCCGTAAAATTCGGGTAAGAGTCGTAGCTACCTTGGAGTATGGCCGTGAAGAACCAACGAACATGAAACGCTCAGCCCGGTGCCCAACGCCGGGAACGTACAGCCGCAGGAGACAAGAGCAAGAAGCAAGATGAACGAAAAGGGGCAGAGATTTTGTCCTGAGCAGACCTGAGGTGCAGAAGGCAGTGGCGGGCAGGACCACCCGATGATTTCTAAGAAGTCATCTGACACCAGGATGCCTGGCAGGGAGGGACAGACCCAAGGTCTCATGCCTCGCAGTGGAGGAGTGGGGCAGGAACAAGGCCAATCGAGTCCATGGCGGGGCGGGGGGGGGGGGGAGGGCAGGTCAGAAGGCACCTTCAGCCCTCACACCCCAGCCCTGCTCCCAACAAGGAAACCACACAGACTCATTTGCCTAGGTCAACAACAAACAACAAGACTCAGGGAGGACATGAAAATGAAAAGCACACCCCTCCCTCCTGACCCCACCCTCCTGCCCCCCCGCACCCGTGTGGGCAACTCCCGCCGTCGGGTGTGCGTGGACTTCTTGCCTGTGACACCCTGGGGAGTTTTGTGGTGACAGCCTCGCAGCCTCGCTGAGCCTCAGGTGGCTCAGGTGAGCAAGGCAACAAGCTGCTGGTCAGACCCTGTCGGCCGGTGCTCAGGGCTCCTGCAGGAGGGTGCCCGAGGTGTGGTGAGGACAGGAGGTGGGGACGGTGCCGTGGAGTGAGGCAGGGGTTCGGAAAGGCTTCAAAGATGATGAGGTCTGAACGGGGGAGGATGGAGTCACAGTCCACTGGGCAGGAGAGGAAGGGAAGGGTAATGTGGCGAGAAGGAACAGCACGTGCGAAGGCACAGGGGTCTGCCTGAGCTTCGGGAGATAATGCAGCAGGGTGGCCCTGCGCTGGCTAGCGGGAGGCCTGGCTAGCCCTGCCAAGCGGTATATGAGCCTTCTCCAGGGGGCTACGGCCGCCCTGAAGGGTTCGCAGTTGAAAATCTTGCTCAGGTTTGTTGCCTTACGTGATCATGGCCGCAGGAGAAAAGTCTGGGCTGGGAGCTGGGGAAGGCTGGAGGCTGGGGTCTCCCACTGAGGCCAAACTCTAGAGCCCAAAGCCTAGTACCCCAACTGGTAGACCCACCAGCCCCAAGAAGGGCCAGCGTCTGTTCCGTGCCACCACCGGCCACCCCCTGCTTCCGATTCCTCAGCCCCCACTCTCCTACTGGGTGTAACTTGCTACAGCTTTATCTCACTTATCCACAAGGCACTGGATGGAAAAGCCCAATCATCCAGAACCCCACGGCGAGCCTGGAGGCCCTGCGGTTGGCTGCAGTTCACGCCCCAAAAGTCATGCCCTGGAGGGCATGCACTCACACCCGCCAACACACGCCAGCCGCCACTTGGGCTTGGTCGTGTCTGGTCGACAGCACACGCCAGAGTCAGCGGAGCCCTTGCACTTTCTAGCAGCGTGGCCTGGGTCCTCAGTTTCCGCATCTGTAAAACTCGGGTAATAGTTGTTGCTACCTTGGAGTATGGCCGTGAAGAACCAAAGAACACGAAACGCTCAGCCCGGTGCCCAACGCCGGGAACGTACAGCTGCAGAAGACAAGAGCGAAAGGCAAGATGAACAAAAAGGGGCAGAAATTCTGTCCTGAGCAGGTCCGAGGAACCGTCTGATGATTTCTGAGACGTTACTAAATAGCACGCACTGTACCGTGTTGATGAAGGCCAGCCACACAGTTGACCAGGATTTCCTTTACCAGTGAATACAGTGAGACGTTTTGGGGTCTACGAGGTAGAGCTACTGGGAAAATGCCTGCATGCAAATTCACTCACGGGAATGACATAGTTCTCTAGGTCCCTCTGTCTCTCTACAGCAATCCCTCTCCCCAAATCTGTGAAACGTGCATCGCATTTAACAGGATCTAAGATGCCTTTGACCATTCTTTTATTTTTTATTTTTTAGAGAAAGCACGAGCGGGAGAGAGGGGCAGACGGGGGGGGAGAGAGAGAGAGAGAGAGAGAGAGAGAGAGACTCCCAAGCGGGCTCCACACTCAGTGAGGAGCCCAACGCGGGGCTCGATCCCACCACCCCGGGATTGTGACCTGAGCCGAAATCAAGAGTTGGAGGCTCAATCAACTGAGCCACCCAGGCACCCCTAAGATGCTCTCAATTGTAAGGAGCGCTGTTATTTCGTGTGCCGCTAAGAAAGAAATACCGCCGTATGATGCCGTAGAAGTAAGACGGATGTTATTTCCAAGCTGTTAGAATGTGAACATATGTACGTCTTCAAATCAACGGGAATATCCTCGTAGGTCATATATGTTCGCTATGGGAACGTCTCGTCTTCTCTTTGGGCAGAAGTCAAGTGTAACCTTTCCTTTGTTCTCTCCCACGTACATCTATGCCAGAGGCTCCAAAATCAAACTGACCACCACCTGGCCCCTGAGTGACGGCTCCTCACCATCTTGTCCCTCAAGAAGCTTCCAGTCTTAAGGAGCTTGATCCGGGCTTTCAGCCCACCCACAGCTGAGCCAAACAAGACTTCTGGGTCACAGGGATCCCACAGGGTTGGCCAGCTCAGCCCGCTGGGGTGAGCCTCTTAGAACGAAGGCAGGGTCGGGAAGGCTCAAATGCTCAGCTGCACCCGGGCTGGGGCCTCGAGGCTGCCCAGGCCACACTGGCTCTCCTCCTCTGCCACTTCTCAGCCGGGGAGGCCCACGATCCGTGTGCGGTCTTACTGGCATCAGTACCCCCAAACACGCTTTTCATGCAGTCCCGCCACTTAGCTTCTCCTGATGATTCTTGAAGGAAACAAACAGAGCTTCGTGGAAGGGAGGCAGGGGAGGCAGAGGTGGTCTGCCTCCATTACAGCTTGGGGAGACCAGATAAACATGCCTCGCTTAAGCTGGAGGCTGGGGGGGCTTCTAAAGACCCCAGTGAGGCCCAGCATACAAAGACCCCAAGCCTTCCTGTCCCCACAGTCCTGGCGGCTTAGACTTCAAAAAGCAAGGAACAGTATCCTGAAGCAGGAAAAGACAGCTTGACTATTTGAAACCGTCTTTGTCTTCCTGGACCCACACCAGGCGCGCCGGGGCAGCAGGGAATCCCCTGATCCCCATACTCTTTGGGGCAAATACCCAGGAAGCAGCCTGCATGTGCAGCTACTGTCCTCACACTGTCATCATCTAATTTCCCCACCGCCCTATGAGGCCACTATTAGAGCCCATTTTACAGACAGGACAAGGCGGCTGGGAGAGGGGCAATGGGGATGCTCAAGGTCACAGGGCAGGGCCTGGCCGGCAACTCAGGCCTCCTTTGCACACCACACGGGGCCCCGCAAGCAATGGCCCCAGCGGCATCCCTTAAGGAGCTTGCTCAAACTTTAGAAAAATACGGATTCCAGACCCGCCCCCAGCACCCCACCCCCACCCCAAACTGGGGCCTGGGGAAGGTTCTAGGAACCGGGGCCCTTACCAGGTGGTCCAGGCCAGGAGCAAGAGCGCGGATCGGAAGATGCAACGGAGAGGGGAAGGAGGAGGAAGCGAAGGGCAATGCAGAAGGGGCCTTCCGGGCCGACCCGGCCTACTTTGAGCCCTCATTCCGCCAAACTCACCCCTCCTCTGGGCGCAGAGTCTTGCTAACTCACTTCATACCACATCCTGCTGCTTTCATCTCTCCTTCCTTCTTCCCTCGGAACCATCTCCTTCCTCCCACTGACCTGAACCTCTCGCCGACCTACCCGGGGCCTGGGATGGGCCGGCGCGCGCGCACGCGCACACACACCTGCTCGCACGCACCCGCGGAGCCACGCAGGGACGCCCGGGTGTAAACACGGCACCCGCCACCGCGCCGACGGCCGGTGCTCTGGAGGAGCGGCCGGCGCCCGGGCACCTCCGCGACCCCCCGGGGTCCTGACGGCGATGCCCGCGCTCACCGCGACAGTCCCCAGACCGAGGCGCGCGGGCTCCTCGACCCCCGACTCGCGCCGGCCCGCGAGGCAGGCAGCAGGCCGCGGCCACACGCACCGCACGGGCCTTCCGCATCGGCTGCCGGGCGGACGCACCCCGCCCCCGCCGGGACGCCCCTTCTGTCTCCGGGGTCACCGGGGCGGCAGGTGCGCGGACCCCGTGCCCACGGGGAGGCAGCACCACTCACTGCCCAGCCCGCCCGCCCGCCGCCGCCGCCGCCGTCCGAGCACACTGCTCCCCGGCGGCGCGCAGGCCGCCCCCTCGCCGCCCGCCCGGCCACGCACCTGCAGTCCCCGCCGGGCGCCGAGCCCCTCTCCAGCGGCGACTCCCCGCGGCTCGCGTGCGGTCGGGACCTCGGCAGCATCAGCCCCTGCAGCCTCCGACGGCGGCCCGGGGCGGGGCTGGGCGGGCCGGGGGCGGGGCCACTCCGGGGGGCGGGGCGGGCGCCCGGCCGGCCTCTAGCGCCACCTGGCGGCCGGGCGGGGCGGGCGAGGGGCCCGCCGGCTCCCGCGTCCTGAGTCCCGCCCGGCCCCGCGCCGCGCCGCGGCGGCGGTCCCAGCGATGCGCGCGTCGGTCCTGGAAGGGACGGGCCCCGCGGGTGGGCGGCCCCGGCTGGAGGGGCGCCCCCGAGTGCCCGCGACCCCCCGGGAGGCAGGTGCGGCCCGTCCCGGGGAGCGGAAGCCCGGCCTCGGCCCTGCAGGAGGGGTGGGCGGAGCAGGAGGGGAGGGCTTGGGGTGGGGGCTTCGGGGAAGGAGGAGAAAAGGGAAGCTCCGACGAGCTGCTTCCTTCTCTCACTGCGCCCAGCGCCCCACTTCCTCCTGCTACTTCTATTTTCTCTGGGTGCTCTTAACCTTTAAAATGCCTGCACTCCGATGCGCAGAGGGGCGCCCGGACCCCCCCCCCCTTCTGCAAGAAGGCAGGCTTTCCGCCCCGCGCCTCCAGCCTCCGGGCTGACTCCCCCCAGCCCCCACCCCTACCCCCACCCGCACCCCCTTCCTTCGCCAGTGGCTGTCACTTCGGCCGTTTCTCAGCCCCTGAAGTGGGGAGGGGTCGTCTCCAGAGTCAAGACCCTCTTCTTGCCTCCTCCCTTTTCCCCCCAGACGACGCTGGCAGGAAAAACTCATCGCGGAATCCCGGGAGTCACTGCACTTCCCCGTGCCTCAGTTTCCCCACTTACAAAATGGGGGTGAGAAGGTTGGCTACTGTGCAGGCCGCCCTCGCAAGGAAAGAATTAGCCCTTCGTTTCGGAATTAACAAAGGACAAGGCTGAAATTTCCACTTCCACAATCGAATGGGACTCTGTGTCACAATATCTTACAGGCGTTTGAAACTGGCCACAAGGTCGTACGTTACTGTTGGTCAAAAGCCACAGCCCTACCTGAGGCTTTGAGAGTCGTGAACACCAATGGCTTTTTTTTTTTTCCTGACTCCTTAAATACCAAGAAAAAGCAACTTCCCCAAAGACAGAGAAACAGAAAGTACCCTGGGGCAAACACAGAGGCCTGGTTCCAGAAAGGCGCTTAGAACCTGTCTGGTAGTTCTATGCCTCATCCGCCCCCTGAGCCCCACAAACCACCTATTCACACACACACACACACACACACACACACACACAAGGAACCAGAACCACACAGAGGACATGCTTGAGGTCATACAACTTGATAAGGGTGGGCGAGGGCTCTGGTCTCCCCAATCCCTACTTTTTTCTCCACCACCAAACAGGAGAAGGGGGAAGATGCAGACAGCCCAGAGGTAGCCCTGGGGTGGAGAGGATGGCATGGAATTGCTCTGAAATCAGGATCTGAAATCAAGAATGACACAGTGTATGCCAGACTGACATGGTGGAGTGTCACTTGCAAAACTAGATACCTTGCAAGACTAGAGACGTTAGGGCATCCCTGACTTGGTCCATGTCCTTGGTATTCCTAAAACGGAAGGTGGAAAGCTGAAGCTGAGTAGCCTGTGAGAGCTCACTGCCAGGGAGCTGGGCATCCGATGAAGCCAGCTTAGTCCCATCCTGCCTCCCCTGAGCTCTTATGTTATCCTACCCCCCGCCCCAGATCCACCTGTGTCTCCTTGTCCCCAGAGGAAGGGCCACTGACCTGGAGATCTGATCAACACCTGACACCTATTGACCAGAACTTAGAACTACACCCTCCCCACCCTCTTGCACCGTTGGTGGGAATGCAAAGGGGCGCAGCCGCTCTGGGAACAGTGTGGAGGTGCCTCAAAAAATTAAAAATAGAATTACCTTATGACTCAGCAATAGCACTACTAGGAATTTATCCAAAGGATACAGGAGTGCTGATGCATAGGGACATATGTACCCCAATGTTCATAGTGGTGCTATCAACAGTAGCCAAATTATGGAAAGAGCCCGAATGTCTATCAGCTGATGAGTGGGTAAAGAAGGTGTGGTTTATATATACAATGGAATACTACTTAGCAATGAAAAAGAATGAACTCTTGCCATTTGCAACAATGTGGATGGAACCGGAGGGTATTATGCTGAATGAAATAAGTCAGTCAGAGAAAGACAGATATATATTTTCACTCAAACGTGGAATTTGAGAAACTTAACAGAAGACCATGGGGGAAGGGAATGGGAAAAAGTAGTTTCAAACAGGGAGAGAGGCAAACCATAAGAGACTCAAATATGGAGAACAAACTGAGGGTGGATGGGGGGGTGTGGGGGGATGGGGGAAATGGGTGATGGACATTGAGGAGGGCACTTGTTGGGATGAGCACTGGGTGTTGTATGGAAGTGATGAATCATGGGAATCTATTCCTGAAACCGAGAGCACACTGTATATACTGTATGTTAGCCAACTTGACAATAAATTATATTTAGAAAAAAAGAGAAAAAAAAAAAAAAAAGAACCATACTTCCCCAAAGCAGCTGGTGAGACTCAAGGTGTCCCTGTCACTCATGAGGCACCTGATTAGGTACGACTTTGTACAGCTCTTTCTTTTTGCCCCATTTAAAAATAGATGTCTATCTGTCATCTCGCCCCTTCTTTTTGCTGCCTTATGTTTTCAAAGAGAGTCTACCCACCTCTTCTTTCCCTTCTTACATTTATCCCCAGTGCTCTGAAAACATCACCAGGAAACATTAAAATTGATATAGTAAATAAATAAACGGAGAAGAGATCATCCTTCCTTAACAGGTAGAATCCCAATGACTAAATGTAGCAGGAATGATGGGATTAGAAAACCACCATGTGGCAGACATCACAGTAATAATTTTTGCAGAAAGAATCATCACAGACTCTCAGCGTGGTGGGCAAAGGTGTGATGATGAATGGGTTATTTGCTTAGATGTAAAATCGCTCCCCACGAGACACCTGTTAGCTGCAAAGGAAAGAATAGTAACTTGAACTAGAGAAAGCAGGGAGACCCTACCTTAACCAAGTGAAATACACTGACAGTATCAGAGCAACGCATAGCAACATCATTTATCTCTTGATTTGATGCACCGAGAAAAACACGTTATTTCTGCGGCATTCTGGTCCAAAATGCCTTACCTCAGTGTAACCATGAGAAACAGCAGACTAACCCAAATTGAGGGACATTGTACAAAATCTTCAACAGTGTAATGGTCAGGAAACAGAAGATTGAGGGACTCACAGATTGTCACACAACAAATAAATGCAATGAGAGGGGTGCGTGGGTGGCTCAGTCAGTTAAGAGTCTGACTCTTGGTTTCGGCTCAGGTCATGAGATCCTGAGTTTGAGACCCCGCGCATGTGGGGCTCTGCACTGACCATGCAGAGCCTGCTTGGGATTCTCTCTCTGTCCCTCCCCTGGTCTCTCTCTGTCTCAAAATAAATAAATAAACTTAAAAAAAAAATGCAGTGAGGGATTCTGCGTTGAATCCTGGACCAGAAAAAAAGGACATTATGGGACAATTGGCAACATCTGAATAAAGCCTATAGCTTCATTAATAGTACTGTATCAATATTAATTTCCTGACTTCAATAATCGTACTGTGTTATGTTCTTTACTAATATTTGGGGAAACTGGGTGAAAGTTTTATGGGAACCCGATAGTTGTAACTCTTTTTGTCATTCAAAAATCGTTTCAATATATACCCTTAAAAAAGCAAAACATAAACGTTGCAAATCTTACACACTTTTGGAAAACTTCCCCTTTCGTTTTCCCTGTTCTTAAAGCTTAAAAAGGAAACTATAGACCACTCTTCTCTATGATACAGATGTAAGAATCTGAAATAAACGCAAAGTGTATTCAGCCTTTAATTAAAACAGTAATAGGCCACAACAAAGTACGGTTTGTTTAGGAAATGCCAACATCCTTGAGGAGCCTAAAGGGATTCAGACACATTCGATGCCTCGGGTGGACTGGTTTGCCAATAAGATCTCTGGCCTGTGAAGAGGGGTTTGTGGGTGGCCCCAGGAAGAGTGGACGCCAGTGAAAGTTCCAGAAGGTCAACACAGGAGAAGCTGAGTGTCTGTCGGATCGGCTACCATTTTAAAATTGAGATCAGACGTTTTGGGAGCAGCTGGTGGAGGTAAAGCCAATCTTCACCCCCAATTCCTTCCAAGACTGTCTTTTGATGAGGCAACCAATGAGAGTGTGGCCACTGTACCCGGTCAGCCTCATGAGGACATAGCATCTGAATCTTATGGGGAAAGAGACTCAGGCAGAAGCAAAGGAGCTGTTTCCATGAGGGTCTTCCAACCTAATGGGAGAGCGAGGTGGGAGGGTTGGGGAGAAGCATTCTAGAAAGGAAGGTTGGAAGGAAGCCGGAAGACCAGCACAGGAGCCCGAAGCTCGAGTGTCTCCGAAAGCCAAGAGCTCAAGCTTATGGACAGAACTGGTGAGGGGTTCATTTCTATCCAAGCATATTTCCTAACAGCCTTGTTTATATGCTGTGCCTCCTGAAACGAACCCGTTGAGAGGTCATTCGTTTCCCCCAGTTTAGTAAGATTTTCTTTTCCCCACACACAGTATGCTTATGATTTCCTTCCCGGTGCATCTCATACTGTATTCTTCCAACAGGCGCACTTGGCATGTTAAACCTATAGGAATAGTCTTTGCTTCCACCGATAAATATGCTTGCTCCCATTTCTCTTAAAGCCCGTAGCCCTCTTTGCTTCCCTTTTTTCGCACATTTGCTAGAGACATGATTACAAGAAATATTTCACTCTCGCCTAATTCCGTTATAAGAAGAACAATTGCATAAATTCAAAAACTGGCAACTGCCCCTTGACCTTGATGTCTGGGCAACAATACGGTATGGAAAAACAGGGCGTAGAAAGCATGCAAATAAGAGGACCACTAGGGGCGCCTGAGTGGCTCAGATGGTTAGGTGTCAGACTCTTGCTTTGGGCTCAGGTCATGATCTTGCAGTTCCTGGGTTCGAGCCCCGCATCGGGCTCCATGCTGTCAGCACGGAGCGTGCCTACTATTCTCTCTCTCCCTGCCCCTCTTCCCCCTTTCTTGCTCTCTCTAAATAAACTTTAAGAAAAAAGAAGACCGCTAAGGGATCTCCCCTCCCCCCCACCCCATTGGGAGGTGGGGTGATCACAGCCCACTCTGGCCAAATGGGAATACAGGTGTGGTCAGATTTTATAATTTTTAAAGAGAATTCTGAAATTGGAATTATTAATCTAAAATCTCTTGATTTTTTAAGTGCTGGCAGCTAATCCAAAACAGTATTTTTTAAAATGTTTATTTATTTTTGAGAGAGGGAGAGACAGAGACAGAGACAGAGCACGAGTGAGAGGAGGGGCAGAGAGAGGGAGACACAGAATCCGAAGCAGGCTCCGCATGTGAAACACGCATGTGAAAAAATGAATGCTTTACATCTGTGCTGACAGCTCAGAGCCTGACGCAGGGCTCGAATCCATGGACTGTGAGATCATGACCTGAGCTGAGGTCGGACACTTAACTGACTGAGCAACCCAGGCGCCCCTTCAATCAATTGATTTTCAACAAGGGTGCAAGGCAATTCAAAGGAGGAAAGAATTGGTTTTTCAAAAACGATGCTGAGACAATTGGCTGTCCTTATGGAAAAACTGGGTCTTTACTTCACGCCACGCACAGAAATTAACTCAAGATAGAGAAAAGACCTACTTGTAACAGTTAAAACTGCATGGGACACCTGGGTGGCTCAGTCAGTTGAGCGTCCAACTTCAGCTCAGGTCATGATCTCATGGCCTGTGAGTTCTAGCCCCACGTCAGGCTCTGTGCTGACAGTCTCTCTGTCTCTCAAAAAATAAATGCACATTAAAAAAAATTTTAAGAGTTAAAACTGCAAAACCCTTGGCAGAAAACAAGTGTAAATCTTTGTGACCTTTAGAGTACAGATGGATTTTTAGATTTGATACCAAAGACATAAGCAACAAAAGACAAATTTAGATACGGTGGACATCACCAAAATTAACAACTTTTGTGCTTCAGGGACACTACCAAGAAAGAAAAGATAACCCACGAAATGGGAGAAAATGTTTGCAAACCATATACATAAGGGACTTGAATCCAGAATATGTAAAGAATTCCCATGACTCAATAATAAAAAGACAAATAACCCAATTGAAAAATGGGTGAAAGACATGAATAGGTATTTTTCCAAAGAAGATAAACAAATGGACAACACGCATGTGAAAAAATGAATGCTTTACATCATTAGCCATCAGGGAGTTGCAAATCAAAGTCACAGTGAAATACTACTTCATACCTGCTATAGTCAAAAAGACAGTTAATAACAAGCATTGATAAGAATGTGGAGAAATTGGGACACTGCTGATGGGAATATAAAATGGTACAGCTGCTTTGAAAGGAAGAGTCTAGCAGGTCTTCGAAATGTTAAACATAGAGTTTCCATATGACCCATCAATTCCACTCTGAGTATATACCCAAGACAAGTAAAAACATGTGCACACAAAAACTTGTATATGAATGTTCATAGCAGGTTTATTCATAATAGCCAAAAAGTGGAAACAACACAGATGTCTCTCAACTGATGAGTGGTAAATCAAATGTGGTATATTCATTCAATGGACCATTATTTGGCCATAAAGAGAAATGAGGTGCTGATTTGTGCGACAATATGGGTAAACCTTGAAAACATTATGCTAAGTGAAAGAAGCCATTACAAAGGACCACGTACTGTGGAATTATCCATTTAGATGAAATGTTCAGAATAGACAAATCCATAGAGACAAAAAGTAGATTGGCAGTTGCCTAGGGCTGAGATGGTTGGAATGAAAAGGGGAGGGAATATTAACGGGTATGGGATTTCTTTCTGGGCTGATGAAAACATTCAAAATGACAATTGTACAACCCTGGATATGCTTGAACCATTTAACTGTCCATTTTAAATGGGTGAATTGTATGGTATGTGAATTATAGCTCAATGAAGCTGTGATTTAAAACATTATAAACTTTATTAGAGGATGCAAAAGAAGCCATTCATAAACAGAAAAACACCTTATGTTCTCGAATTGGAAAACAATATTATAAAAGATATCCATTCTTTCACAGTTGAATATATAAATGTAATACAGTTACAATCAAAAGCCAAATAAGGCTTTGGGTGAGGGGGACAAGGAGACTGACAAGATGATTTTATATTCTATCATAGCTGTGTGAGAATAGCCAAGAAACTTTTCAAAAGGTTTAGTGATGAGAGCAGTTCCCATATAAGATAGGAAGATGTTCTATAAAATTCACAGAATTCCATAAAATCACTATAGTACTGTAGGTAGAAAGTATAACACCGGTGGGGCCAAACTGATCTGTCAGAAACAAACACAAGTATCTGAATGAATTTAATATGTGATAAAGAAGATAGGATCAATTATGCAATAAATGGATCAGGACAACTGACTAATCGTGATGAGAAAAAAGTATGAATGTGGCTTCTACCTCAAATCTTAAACACACACACACACACACAAAACTAATTAAAGAGCCACATGTAAAAATTAAAATAAAACAAGAGAAGTCAGAAGGAAAAAGGATGTGTATCTATGACGCTGGAATTTTAGCTGGCTTTTTAAAGCCAGATATCAAAATCAGAAGTCATGAAAAAAAAGAGTGATTTAAATATTTTAAAGCAAAATAACTTCTATACGTGAAACACGACCATAAACATTAAATCGAAAGGTAGATGGCACACCAGGGCAAGATGTTTGCAATAACAAAGGATTCCATCCTTCATATAAGATATGTTTTACATTTAAAAAATTATATACCCAAAAGAAAAGCGATCTGAGCAGATAAGTTGACAGTTCACCAAATATATACACGTAGCCGTAAGTATGTGAAAAAATATTCAACTCTCAGGGAAAAGGTAAATTAAAACAATGAGATGTAAACTTCCATCTAACAACTAAGCAAAGATCTGAGAAATTATACTACCCATAGTTTCCAAACATGTAGAGACCTACTTCTCATAAACCGTACTGTAAGTATAAATTTGGTATTGTATATGGAAACATCAAAATGCATATACTCTTTAATCCAATAAGGCTACTTCTAGACATGTATCTGAAGGAAAAATAAATCAATCTTGTATGCACAAGAATATTAATCACCAGTTTGCTTATAATTTAAAGCAGTGAAAAACTGATAAGTAACATGAATAGGTAAACATAGAGAATTAGTCTTAAAATATGCTTAATCTATGCAATAGTAAAATATTATGAACAATTAAATAATATTACAGAACATTTAATAAATGGAAAGCCATCCATGAAATATGAGGTTTAAAATATAGTTTCAAAACATTGTACAACTTTTTGACCTAGAGATTCCATTTCTGGGAATCAATCTTACAACAGTCATGTATGTGAGTATGTGTGTGTATATATACACACATATGTAATGTAAGCTTCTAGTCACACACACACACACACACACACACAAAATAGCAAGAAAGGAGGAGAAAAGAAACATAGAAAAAGTGAGAAATGTAGAAACCAAGCTAACATGGTAGAAACAAGCCGAACTATGTCAATTATTATAATGAATGTAAGTGAAACAAAATGACCTATTAACTGTCAGAGATTCCTGGGTTGGATAAAATCCAATTAGTTGCAGTTTATGAGAGGTAAATCTGAGGTATGAAGACCCAAAGGGGTTGAAAGTAAAAGGCTGAAAAAATAAACACCAAGCAAATACTAACTAAAATAAAGGCAGTTGGTTGTGTTAGTTTCATATTGAAATTAAGAGTATTATTAGAGGTAAAGATAATCATTATGTAGTGATACAGACTTAATTCACCAACAGATAGAATGCATCTACACTTGCATAAAACTAGATTTTTAAAAATCTTAAAAAAAACAGGACGCCTGAGTGGCTCAGTCAGTTGAGCGTCAAACTCTTGATTTCGGCTCAGGTCATGATCCCAGGGGTGTGGGATTGAGCCCCACATCATGCCCTGTGTTGAATGTGGAGCATGCTTGAGATTCTTTATCCCTCTGCCCTTCTCCTCTGCTAACGCTATCTCTCTTTGTCTCTAAAATAAAAATAAATAAATAAATAAATAAATAAATACATTTTTAAAAAAAATCTAAAAAATATATAAAGCAATGATTAATGGAACTACATGAAGAAATGGAGAAATCCACCATCATTGTGGGAGCTTTCAACAAGCCTCTCTGAATGGTTAAGACTGCAAAAAATAGAGTGTACTAAACCTATAGAAAAATTTATGAAAACCAATTAAACTGACCTTGATGAACATATATAGACCCCTACACCCAACAACTGGAAAAAATCATGTTAGTCTCAAGCACACATGTGACATGATGGAAATGAATCATGTGCAAGGTCACAAGCCAAGTCTTAACAAATTTCAAAGAACTGATGTTATGCAGACTACGCCCTGCCCACGGCGCCATTACATTAGATATCAGTCACACAAAAAAAAACTTAAAAATTACCATGAAACTTGACACTTTTAAATAGCCCCTGGCTCAAAAAAAAAATCACAATGGAAATTTTTTTTATATTTAGAGCTGAATAGTAATAAAAATGTTACATATCATCATGTGATACAATAAAAGTAGTAGATAGAAGGAAATTTATAGCCTCTTGATTTTTAGTCTAAGAAAGAACAAAGGCTGAAAATTAATCAGCTAAGTGCCAAATTTTAGAAGTTAGAAAAAGAAAACAGAATAAGTCTGTACCCTACCCCCCAAAAAAGGGAGATTTTAAAAATAACTGCCCAAACCAATGAGGTAGAAAACAAATATTCAACAGAGAGAGAGCGAAATAAAGCCAATAGATGGTTCTTTAGAAAGACAAATACATATCTGGCAAGGATATGTATTCATTAGGGATGCAAAAAGGAGATGTAACCACAGATATAGTGAAGATTACAAAATAATATAACACAACAAACAACTTTACGATAACACATTTTAAAGCTTAGACGAAAGGGGATTTTTTTTCCTAGAAAAAATAACTTCATAAAACCAACGTGAGAAGAAATGGAATGTCTACAAGCCCATTGCAGTAAAACATCGAAGTGACAATTTAAAATCTTTTCACAAAGACAATCCCAGCTAACGTTCAAAGAACAGATCATTCTAATCCTATATGAACCCCTTTAGACAACTGAAGGATGAACAACTCTGAGGATCATTCTAATCCTATATGAACCCCTTTAGACAGCTGAAGGATGCACAACTCAGATTATGAGACCACCGTAAGCTAGATATTCAACTTTGAAAAAGACAGGAGACGAAAAGAAAAATTCTAGGCCAATTTATTTGTGAATCTAGATGCAGGGATATTAAAAGTCCAAAGCAGATTATACATTATGGCCGCTTGGGTTTATCCCAGGAATCCATTAGAAAATTCTATGATGTCATTCATCATATGAATAGTGAAAAAGGAGAAACGTCATGTAATTCTCTGGTTGGATGCTGAGAAGGCATTTGGTAAAGTCCTCAATTTATGAAAAAAGCCAAAAACTTTTAGAAAACTAGGAATAGAACTTGCTTAATCAAAGGGTCGCCTGCATGGCTCAGTCATTTGGGCGTCAGACTTCGGCTCAGGTCATGATCTTAAGGCTTATGGGTTCGAGCCCCGCGTTGGACTCTGTGCTGACAGCTCAGAGCCTGGAGCCTGCTTCTGATTCTGTGTCTCCCTCTCTCTCTCTCTCTCTGCCCCTCCTCCACTCACACTCTCTCTCTCAAAAATAAACATTAAAAAAAAAAAATAACCTCCTTAATCTGAAATAGAGCCTCTACCAAACACCTATAATAAACAATTTCAGTGAGGACATATTGGAAGTATCCTCTTTAAAATCAAGCACAAGCTACAACATAGATAAACCCTGAAAATTTTATTCTAACTGTGTCTTGGTCTCTGAGGTGAAGTGGGGGACGGTGCTTCAGCCCCATCCCCATGTTCTAGAATGCTCTCAGTGATCTCTTATTTCTTTTTAAATTTTTAATGCTTATTTTTCAGAGAGAGACGGAGACAGAGCATGAACAGAGAGAGGGAGACACAGAATCTGAAGCAGGCTCCAGGCTCTGAGCTGTCAGCACTGAGCCCAATGCAGGGCTCGAACCCATGAACTGTGAGATCATGACCTGAGCCGAAGTCAGACGCTTAACCAACTGAGCCACCCACGCGCCCCAGTGATGTCTTATTCTTGAATAGATGTTGGTTGCTCTTCTTGTAAGGGGGAGCAAAGTCAGGAACAATTATGCTGACACCTTGGTGACTATACAGTGAAAGAAGCCAGTCACAGAGGACCACATACTGTATGGTTCCATTTATTATGAAATACCCAGGATGGGCAACAAATCCACAGAGACAGAAAGTAAATTGGTTTCAGTAACCAATTAGGTAACCGATTTGGTAACCAAGCAACCAAGTAAGCAGTTGCATGGGGTGAGGCAGCTGGGGGAAATGGCGGCGGGTGGGGGCGACTGCTGAAGGCTAGGGGTTTCTCTTTGGGGGTGATGAAAATGTTGATTATAGTAATGGTTGTAGCACACTGAATATGCTAAAAACCATTTGATTGTATACTTCAAGTGTTGAGTTGTCTGGAATATGCATTTTATCTCAATAAAAGTGTCTTTGAAAGTGCAGAGAATGAACTGAGGGATGTTGACAAGGGCAGTTGATTTGGAATTTAAAAAAAAAATCTGGATTCAAAAAGGAATCAAGTACGGGGCACCTGGGTGGCTCAGTCAGTTAAGCGTCCGACTTCAGCTCAGGTCATGATCTCACAGTTCGTGGGTTCGAGCCCGCATCAGGCTCTGTGCTGACACTTCGAGCCTGGAGCCTGCTTTGGATTCTGTGTCTCCCTCTCTCTCTGCCCCTCCCCTGCTTGAGCTCTGTCTCTCCAAAATAAACAAACGTTAAAAAATTTTTTTTAAAAAAGATTCAAGTACAAGACAAGGAGGTGCAAGATTACCACTTCCGCTCACCATTGTATTAGAGACTGTAGAACATTAGGACAACAGCACAATGTGAAGTGATCGTGAAGGAAGAAAAAAATCCACAGATTTGTTTTTCTGTCTCTCTCTCAAAAAAACATTAAAACCTTTTTATAATAAAAAATATTTAAATTGCTTTAAAATTTGAAGCAATTTTAAATTGCTTTAAAATTAACAGTTTCTGTTAATTAACAGATACCATAAGGCAAGTGAAAAGCCAAACCTCGGGCTTGGAGAATGTATTTCCAACACACATAACTGACAACGAACAACCAGAATATATAAGACGCTTTTATACGTCAGTAAGTTAAAGAAAACATCTGAGTAGAAAATGGGCTAAAGACATGAACTTGTACTTCATAGGGGAAAAAAGCATGGCCTATAAACATATAAGATGCATAACCTCGTTAGTAATCAGCAAATTAAAACTACCAAAGTGGAGATAGTGGAGACCTCTAGGAAAGCAAGTTATGATCAGAGAGAAGCCCATGGCAGGCACGTTAGGGAAGAGACTACTAGTTTATTTCTCGGCGGTAATTACACATTTCGTAATTATGTCTTACGCTGTGCATGTATGCTATATGCCCTTTCATGAATGCACATGGCATTTCACAATTTTAAAAGTTTTAAAAGTCCTTTAAAGGTAGAGATCTTGTTTTCTTTCTTCTTTATATCAACATTTGCGGCAACGCTGTGTGTTTCTGGGACCCGGAAGCCATCGTCTCTCCTTAAGGTAGTTCTGCCTCATTCTGTTTGACACTAGACTATCTCATTGTGTTATCGTATGTTTGTCTTAAAGTGCAACCTGGTGGCCAGCATTTGCCGGCACACGGGAGGAGCCCCCATTGCCCCTCGAACATGAAAACCAACAGGATTCGGAGATTCCAAGTTTCGATGTCTCAGCTCAGACCGTTGGGTCAAGGGTGCATCAGCCTAAGGCTGACTCCGTGGCGGTCTCCTTCCCCGCTCTCCTCGACCCTGGCTGTCCTGAACCCCATCACTGCACCGTGAGTCCGTAGCTTCTCCCTCCGCAGCAGAAGGAGATCTGATTAACCCTTTCTAAAGCAGGGTTCCTCAACCATGTTTACATCATGGCCCCCTTTGGTAGCCCAAGGAAGGCTGCGCATCCCGATTCAGAAGAACGTTTTAAATGCAGAAGGTAAAGCACGTAAGATTACAAAGGAGAACAATTCTACTATATTACAGATTTTTTAGAAAGTTCATTTATTTAATTTGAAAGGGAGAGAGAGTGAGGATGAGGGGCAGAGAGAGAGGGAGAGAAAGAATCCCAAGGAGGCTCCACACTGCCAAAGCATAGCCCCAGAGGGGTTCGATCCCACAATCCGCAAGATCATAACCGGAGCCAAAATCAAGAGTCAGACCCTCAACCGGACGCACCCAGGCGCCCTTACTGTATTACAGTTTTAACGTAAATACAAACAAATCAGAAATCCAGTAACACGTGCTTCCTTACGAATGTGCAAAATTACATGACCCTGTAGCCCATCTAATGGCTGGCATCACGTCGATGTAGCAATACTCGAGAACGGTATTTCAGGCTCTCTGTAGAAACTCTAAGGGGATATGAAATACCTGTTCATTGGCCAGGAACTGAGTCACGGGGACCGTCGGTTGACACTCCTGTGATTTGTTGCAAACATTCATCATTAAAGGCAATGGCAGATTTCGGTGGGAGGTGAGTGAAAATCAAGATGTGTATTCTCCCCTGTGAAGTCAGGCACTCCAGATGAAGACACCAGAAGGCTGAGTGGAGACTTGCTCCCACGAGGGGGCGCTGGCATTTAAGAAAGAGGAGTTTGCTCTTTCTTTGCTCTTTCTCAAGTGCCCATGACCGTCCCTGGGAGGGCTCAGATGTCACCACCCCAAAGCATCTCCTCTCTCCTTCCTCCATACCCCCCCACGCACACACCCCGTTGACAGCGCAGGCACAGGTCTTGGTGGGACCACCCGAAACTCACGCAGACCCCCCTCCCGGGGTGGGCGAAACATCTGCCAACCAACCGCCAACATGGCTGCCCAGCTCTGGGTCCTTGGCTGTGAGGATAGTCCGGGTCAGCAAGAACCCGCAGAAACACCACTGGGTCTGGTTCCAGGCCGACAGCTTGGGGCCCTGCTGTCCTCTCTTCCGCAACTGGTGGTGAGCCAAGGGCAGCTTCTGAGGAAATCTGGGGAGGGCCTTCTGGAAAGTTCTCTCTTCCGTCTATGCGCAGCAGAGGACGGAGGCAGCTCTCCCCACCGTGGGCTCCCAGGGATTGGCGAGCCCGCCTTGAAATCATTTGAGAGGCCATGTGGCACCGTGCTTGAGAAGCAGACTCCCGCCCGCCCGCCTTCGAAACCCTAGCCCTCCGCCTGCATTAACAGGTGGCTTCAGGCAGGTTATATAACCTGCTTCCATTTCCTTCTCTCTGAAATGGAGATCATGGCAGTACTGACCTTATTAAGGCTGGTAGATGGATTCAATGCCCTGCTCCACAGAAAGCACTTAAAAGAGCGCCCGGCTCCCCGGAAACGCTGGATGAGAGCTTGCTGTTACTGATAATCGGCACGGATTTAATAAAAACAATAAAATACATCAACTGTTCCTTTGTTCCTTGCCTCCACTTACCCAGATGCCCCCGCCAATGCCTTCCCCCCTTCACAACTCTGTTTATATGCGAGAAATAAATCTCTTGACCCTTTCTGAAGAGCTTTTTCCTTTTCCCCCCAGACTTGCCCCTTCCCTCCCCCCCCTTCCCTGGGGACAGCAGAGGACAAAGCAATGAGGACGGACCCCAGACACCTGAGTCCGGTCCTACTTCTGTGTTTCTCCTCCTTAAAGCCTCAGCTAAACATCCAGGGTCCCTCGGTCTTAAGAGGTAGGAGGTGTTATTATTCAAGCATGGCAAAGCCAGGAGAGCGGATGGTGACTGTCACCGAAGAGACGGGTTGTTACTCACACTTCCCACACCACGCAGGGTCTCCTGGGGAAGCCCCAGGTGGGTCTCGAGACAGAAGGAGAGAAAGGGAGGGGCACCTGGGTGGCTCAGTTGGTTAAGTGTCCAACTTTGGCTCAGGTCATGATTTCACGATTCATGAGTTCAAGCCCAGCATCAGGCTCTGCGCTGACCGCTCGGAGCCTGGAGCCTGCTTCCGATTCTGTGTTTCCTTTCCCTCTCTGCCTTTCCCCTGTTCACACACACACACTCTCTCTCTCTCAAAAATAAATAAACATTAAAAATTTTAAGAAAAAAAAAGGAGAGAAAGGAAAATGAGATGACAGGCTTTGTTGTGGCTCCTGGGGGAGAGAACTGGCCCGGCTGGGCAGGGTGCACAGCCTCAGGACTGGGGTGGTGAGGACCGGGGTCGGGGAGAGCCCTGATGTGGTCTCAGGATCGGCTGGCTTGCATCTCAAAAGCACCCTCTCAGGGAGAGGGGGTGTCCCTTGCTAGCTCTAGAATTAGCAAACCCTGGGACAGGCAGGCGCTCCCAGATCCCCAAGACCCCAGAGTCCACAGCACCAAGAATCCAGAAAATAAGAAAATAAAGCTGATCCAACCCACAACTGCCGCTATGCTTTCATCAGCCTCTTGACGGACGTCTAACCTGCCTGTTCTTTCATGCCCGTGACTTTTTCTCTTCTCTGGGGACTCTGACACAGACGTTAAGGAGACAGTCTCTGCGAGCGGCATCTCACCAAGATGGCAAAATAGGAGACCCCAGACTCTGACCCCCTGATGAAGAGCCACACCTGGGCAGCTATCCACGAACAAAAATAGCTCCGGGAGAGGTCAGGGGTCTGCTTAAGAACCTTCACCAATACGGGGGGACAAAAACCCTGAGAATAACGACTCAAAGGAGGGCAGGAAGAAGGGCTTTATTTTGGCTGCACTACCCCATCCCTTGGGAGGGCCCTGCTCAGAGCCAGGAGGGGACACCCAGCCTAGACAGAGTTCCCCTTGACCGGGAAAGGGAGAGAAGGGCGAGCCACCAGTTTGCCCAGCCTTTCAGGGCGCTGCATGGAGGGCCCGCCTCAGAGAGACTGGTAAGGCTGAGAAGTGCAGAGATGGTTAGGAACCGGGCAGAAAGGCAGGGGCTGCCCGTATGAGCCATGCAGTGGGAGCGACCATGCAGGTGACCCAGCAGCTCCCCCATGGAAGAAACTAATAGCCAGCCCAGTGGCCAAAGACTCCTGCTGATACCACTGGTTTTCACCCCACCAATCACACGAGTCCCTTTCCTCTCCCTTTGTCCCCCAGGCTCTGCATGCCCACTCCCCCGGGGGGTCTGCATGAGCAGCAGGCCCCGGCCTCCGCCCCTGTGAGTACAAGACACCAGCCTGGACCCCGACCACTGATGCTCCCCACTGTGCGTGCACTTGGGGCTGCTGCCACCTGCAGGCCACTGGCCCCCGTCACCAGCCTCTGTGGTCGTGTGCGTGCCTGCTGTGTGCACACGGAGTCTGCTGGGTTCATTGCAGTTAGCCCCTCTAGTGGCCCCCCTGCCTCTGCCAGCCCAACTCTGGCCACGGGTGTCCACTGCCATGCACCTGCTCCAGGTAGGGGCCTGCAGCCACGGGAGTACATGCCGACAGCCTGGGCCCCCACAATGGCTGGCGTGCCCTGCCACCCGGGCGCCCAGCACTATAGGTATGATGGCATCTGGCCCCAGCCACTGCACTGGCACCTGTAACTGAGGGTGTGCTCAGCACCAACTCCAGCTGCCGCCGCCGCCTCCTGCCCTGGCCTCTAACTACTGGATCTAGAGGCACAGCCGAGGATGCCAACAGCCCCTGCCACCACTGTGGACCTCCCGCAGCACTCACCAAGGACCACACAGGTGTCGCTGTTGAAGACTCCAGTAGCCTGAGCTGACAAGGCATCGTGGACCTAGAGCGGCCACACCCCCGCACCACTACACCCAGCGTCACAGAATGTTCCAGCATGCCCCCACCCCGGGGTGAAGGTCTCTCCCTTATCTTACATCACTCACAGTTAACCTGAAATGGGTTGACTTAAAATAAGACTTGGAGCTATAAAAATGCTAGAAGAAAACGTAAGGGGAAAGGCTCCTTGACATTGGTTTTGGCAAACGGTTTTTGGATATAGACACCGAAAACACAAGCAACAGAAAGCAAAATCAACAAATGGGACTACGCCAGACTAAAAAGCTTTTATACGGCAAAAGAGACCAAGAACGAAATGAAAAGGCAGCCTATGGGATGGGAGAACATACATGGATTCCATCTACTCGTCAGGGGTTAATATCCAAAATATATAAAGAACTCATATAACAAAATAGAAACACCAAACAATCAGATGTAAAAATAGGCAGAGGACTTGACTAGACATTTCTCCAGAGGAGACGTGCAAGAGTCCACCAAGTACATGCAAAGGTGCTCAACATCACTAATCAAAAGGAAATGCGCATCAAAAGCTCACAGCCAGGGGGCGCCTGCCTGGCTCAGTCAGCGGAGTGTGCAGCTCTTGACCTCTGGGTTGTGAATTCGAGCCCCACGCTGGGTGTAAAGATTACTTAAAATTAAAACCTTGGGGTGACTGGCTGGCTCAGCCAGCGGAGTGTGCAGCTCTTGATCTCTGGGTGGTGAGTTTGAGCCCCACTCTGTGGATAAAGATTACTTAAAAATAAAACCTTGGGGCGCCTGGGTGGCTCACTCAGGTGAGCACCCGGCTCCTGGTTTCAGCTCAGGTCATGATCTCATGGTTCGTGGGTTCAAGCCCTGCACTGGGCTCTGTACTGGCAGCCAAGAACCTGCTTGGGATCCTCTCTCTCTTTCCCTCTCTCTCTCTCTCTCTGCCCCTCCCCTTCTCACTCTCTCTCCTTCTCAAAATAAATAAATAAACTTTAAAAAAATCTTTAAAAATCCCCACAAACAACGTCATGCTAAGCCGTTGGCATGGCTGTTAATAAAAAAGCAGAAAAGGGAATAAATTCTGGCCAAGGATGGGCACCGTCGGTGGGAATGTAAATTAGCGCAGCCACTGTGGAAAGCAGTATGGAGGCTCCTCAAAGAAATTAAAAATAGAGCTACCCTACAACCCAGGAACCTCACCTCCAGGGATATATCCAAAGGAAAGGAAATCACTAGCTTGCAGGGGTATAGGCACCGCCATGTTCACTGCAGTGTAATTCACAAGGGTAAAGACAGAAATAGAAAGCCATCGACAGACACGTGGATAAATAAAACGTGGTCTATATATACAAGGGACTGTTATTCAGCCGTAAAAAAGGAGAGCCTGCCATTTGTGACAACATGGATGGGCCACGAGGCCATTATGTCAAGGGGGATACGTCAGACAGAGAAAAACCAACACTGTATCGTCTGCCTTGTGCGCGGAATCTAAAAGCATCAAACTTGCAGATACAGAGACTAGAGCAGGTGGTTGCCAGGGGGTGGGGGTTGGGGAAACGGGGAGATGCGGTCCAAGGGGACAAAGTTTCCATTATAGGATGAGTAAGTTCCTTGGATCTCAGGTACAACCTGGTGACTCTAGGTAACAATCTTATACGCTTGGAAGTTGCTACTGTTCTCCCTCCGATAACAACCACGGCAAAAGAGTAACTATGCGAGGTCAAAGACGTGATAACTAACCTTATTGTAATCATTTCTGCAATATATATGTGGATGAAAGCATCCCATGGTACACCTTAAACTTACACCGTGTTGTATGTCAATTATATTTCAATAAAGCCAGAGGGAAAATTAAAAAAAACAACAACAGAGAGAAGGATGTAGTCTCTGGAGTGAGATGATTTGGATCCAATGGCTGCTCTGTCACTTTGTAGCTGGGGACTTGAGGACAATTACTTAACCTCTCCATGCCTCAGTTTCCTTGTTTGTAAAACTGGGCTTACAGCACCTTATTTCATACTACTGTGAACGACAGACCTGATCTCTGTAAAACTCTTAGAACAGGCTGGGCCCGCGGTGCGGGACCAAGAAATGTTGACTGTTACAATTCCTTGACCACACCCAGCTGCCTCCTGGGCTTGGGACTTTACCTGTGCTGTTCTCGCCACTGGGAAGTCTCTTCCCCGCTCTCTTCACCTGGCTGTCACCTCACCAGTGAAGTCGCAACATGAATATCGCTCCCTCGGTGATGCCAGAGTCCCAGCCCCCGGCCTCCCCCCGACCCCGCCCACCCTACCTGGTTTCCATATTTCCTGTAACGCTCCCCCTGGCTGCAGTCACATAGCTGTGTTATTGCCTGTCTGTTCCACCTGTGACAACAGGGACCGTGTGTGCCCGGTTCCCACTGCACCGTAGTGCATGGCATACAGGAGGTGATTAGTACATGTCTGTGCCCTAGATAAGCCACGTGGGCTTACGGCCGTGGGTGTCTGTATGTCTGAGTTGCGAAGACATTTGGGCTGTTGTCCGGGGAGCGGAAGTACAGCGGGGTAAAGGCTTCTGACTCTTTTGTTTGAGGGCCGGAAGCACTCTGTACCCTTTGGCTGCCCTTTTTCAGACCAGAGAGTCTGCAAGGAAATTCTGGAGGCGTCAAAACCTGTGTTGTAGCTGACCAGCTGGCCCCAAGATACCAATTGGCAGAAGGGGTGGAAACGGCCGCCCTGCTCGGGAGAGATCCAGTCTGGCTTTGCTAAACTAGCCGGATTCCAGGAATACCAGCGGGGAGATTGGGTCATGTCATACCTGCCTCTCGAGACAAACAAGCTGAGAGTTGGGGGGAGGGGGGAGAGGGGAGGGGGCCAGAGGTGCCATCACTGTGGGGAGAAAGGAGAGGCCAGCTGCACGGACCGGAAAACAACCCCCTAGCAGGTGGAGGTGGACGTAATTGACGGAGCCCAGCGAGCAAGCCCATACATGCCAACACGTCAAAACGTTGTTGCAACGCGCCCTGGCCTGGCCGGCCCCATCCCTGAGCAAGGATGGCTGGAGACTGACAAGCCAAACAACCGTACAGCAGGAAATTCCCGTAAGCCAGGGGTTTGCTCCGAGGCTCTGGCCCCTGTGGCTAAAATCAGGATTACGTCTGTACTGATTTACTTCCCAGCTGGGTTTTAGGAAAAGCCTCGAAAAGACCACTGGGCTGCGCCTGAGATTGGCAGATGAGGCCAGCCTGGGCCCCACCCCCCTTTCTGGACAAAGAGCTCCATGTAAGGACATCCCCAGAGAGAAAGGCCCCGTCCCGCAGCCTCCCAATCTCTGGAACCCTCCCTGAGTCCCAGCTCTTGTCCCAGACAAGTGGATTTGCAGGGACTAGAGGAAAGCAAATGCCTTTTACAGGTTCAGCCTCAGGCCGACCAAGGGTCAGCTTTGCCGGAAATGCCCAAAGCCGTTTTGACCCCGGACCAATGGTTCTGGACGCCGATGTTACTGTCCAGCTGAAGGCTTGTGGTGAAGGAGTTTTGGCCGTCACGGGGATCGGGGACACTACTATTCGTTAGTAATCAGGGACGACACGTACTGGGCACCTGCAATATACACAGGGGACAGTCACACCCAACTTTTAAGAGTCCCACGGAACATTCGTAAAGATGAAAAAGAATCATCCACGCCCAGAGCCCATCAACAAACACAAAGGATTTGCTTTGCTTTGTCATGATGCACCGTTTTAATGTACGCCATTGGTTAAGCATCTGACTTCGGTTCGGGTCACGATCTCACTGCTCGTGGGTGAGTTCAAGCCCCACGTGGGGCTCTGTGCTGACAGCTCGGAGCCTGGAGCTGCTTCAGATTCTGTGTCTCCCTCCCGCTCTCTGCCCCTCCCCTCCTCACATTCTGTCTCTCTCTCTTTTCCAAATATAAATCAAAACCTTTACAAAGGGGGGGCACCTGGGTGGCTCAGTTGGTTAAGCGTTTTAACGTGCACTAACAATTCCAGGAAGGGAACTTGATCAAAAAACCTGGACCGATTTGGAAAATCGTATTGCCCAGGGCGGCTGTCGCTCAAGGTTGTTTGAGTTACCAGAGCTACGCACCTCTCCCAGACTGCCTTTGTTCCCGAAGTTTCCTGGTAATTCTACTCTTAGACCGCAGCATTCAAATTCTTCCACTGTGCCATTTAACGTAGCTGTGTGCCCAAGCACCGACACGTCGAAATGCAAGTTATTTTACTATACGTGACCTCATTTTTATTTCCTCCTCATGTTGGTCTCAGGGTCTCAGGTTGGGAGAGGAAGCTGAGTGGGTGGGAAAACTATCTCATTATAAGTTTCATCTCAGGATGATAAGGGAGGATGTTATGAAATATTTGTAATGAAAAGGGGAAGGATGCTTCACAGCCTTAGTTCAGTGGCAGAACATGACCTTAGGCACGCAGTGAACATTTTACCCAAGACCGTGCACTTCATTTGTACGCATGCACTGGATTCTCTAGATCGGAGAAAACTTTTCCCAGTGACTAGAGAAGTCTGCCGCATGATACCGCTGTACATAGCTCACAGATAAAGGCGCAAACACAAGAGGAGCAGACTATTTGCTTGGTTTATCAAAGCCCGGAGTTAAGGGCGCCAGGTGGTATGTCTGCGCCACCTAGTGGGGCATGAAAAAATAGCAGGTCTGTGAACTAGGTCTAGCACTTGCTGGAAGGCTAACAAAAACTGAGCGATGCTATCAGCTAACGTTTATGGAGCGCCTACTGCATGCTACCATTTCATAGATATTAACTCATTCTCTCCTCATGACCTAGGAACTGTGATCCCCGTTTTGCACATAGAGAAGCAGGCACGGATAAGGTTAAGTGTCTTGACTGTGTCCAAGGAGCTGGCCAGAGCCAGGGCTGGGATTTGGACCCTGGACGTCTGGCTCCACGGTTGCTGCTCTTAATCACCATGCCATGGCCTTGCCAGTGGCTGCTGTCTGGGGAGACGCTATTCTGAGAGTCAAAGTCCACGGAGTCTGCAAGGCTACCGTGGCCAAGTCTCTCAGGGAAGGAGGATTGCCAAGAAAAAGAGTAAGAAGAACAGGATGTTCATACCCTAGTGTTGCCTTCACAGGGGCTGTGGACATCTTTGTGCATAGTGCAAGGACGCTGTTGCATTCTTTTGGCAGATCCTGGGCCCTTGAAATAGCTAAAGCCCCCAATTATGCCCATTGCTTCATTAGTGCAGAGCCCACATTTCCTCGTTCACATCTGTATCACCAATTCTTACCCCAGCACCTGATACCTACGGCGTGCTCAGTACATACTTTTAATACGCCATCTGTAATTGAGATCTAATTTGCATACCATCCAATTCATCCATTTAAAGTGTGCAATAGTTTTTCAGGGGCCCCTGGGCGGCTCAGGCAGGGTAAGCATCCAACTCTTGGTTTCATGATCTCATGGTTTCGTGAGGTTCGAGCCCAGTGTTGGCCTCTGCACAGGCAGTCTGCCTGGGATCCTCTCTCTCCCTCTCTCTCTGCCTCTTCTCCTGCTCGCACTGTTTCTTTCTTAAAAAATAAATAAATAAACTTAAAAAAAACCATTAAAGTGTACGATGGTTTTTAGTATTTTCACAGGGTGGTTGCAGCCATGAGCAATTTCTGTCACCCCCCCAAAAGAAAGCCTATTCCTTTTCCCATCCATTCCCCAGAGCCCCCGACCCCCACCCCCAGCCCTAAACAGCCTCCTTTCTGTCTGTATGGATTTGTCTATTCCGGACGCGTCCTCATAAATGGAACCCTATGATACGTGGCCCTTGTAACTGGTTTCTTTCACTTAGCATACCGTTTCCAAGGTTCATCTAGTTTGTAGGATTGATCGGGACTTCATTCCTTTCTGAATAATGTTGCATTATATGAATATGCCGCATTTTGTTTATCCCTTCATCAGCTAATGGCCATTTGGGTTATTATCCCTTTGGGGTTATCGTGAATAACGACTACTATAAATATTTGTGTACAAGCTTTGGTGCGGGCTTAGGTTTTCATCGCTCTTGGGTGTATATCTAAGAGTAGAATTGCTAGGTCATATGACAACTGTATGTTTAACCTTTTGAGGAATTGCCAGGCTGTTTTCCAATGGCTGCACCATTTTCTCCCCATTCCCATCAGGAATGCACAAGGGTTCCAATTTCTTTCCATCCTCGCCAACACTTGTTATTGCCTGTCTTTTTCATTACAGCCACCCTACTTGGTGTGAAATGCCACCTCCTTGTGGTGGGACGCTTGGTTTTCAATCGCACACTAAGAGGCTCCCAGAGTCCCACCTGTTCCTTTTACAGAGGTGATGAAACTGAGGGGAGAAGGGACTACCCCAAGGTCAGTAACAGTAATCGGTAAAGGATGCAGCAAGAGAAACTATGTTTGCTTTTCCTTTCAAGAGAGTGAAGAATGCTAAAGCCAGACGGCCAGAAAAAGACACAGAGAGAGAAAGGTCTGAATGATGTTATTCTCTAAAACCTGGGAGAAGGTTTTGCAACCCTAAAAATGAGAAGACAATGAATCAATAGCTAGTAACCAGTAGTCACTCAGAGTTAGGTTTGGGGGTGAGTTAGTTGTCTTAGCCACAAAGCAAAGCCCCTTCACTTCCCTGTTTATTGCTTAACAACATCCCTATCCTGCAAAGCTGGACGTGTAAATAAAGGGTTCTGGGTGCTATATCCCTACAGGATCCTGTATCTACCTCGGGTCTGCGGAGATGTGAACAGAGACATTCTTGGACACGCAGAGACTCAGAAAGTCCACCGTCCACCTGCCCTTCCCCCAGGCTTACTCAAAGCAACATCCCAGTTGTGCCAGAAACTACAGTAAGAAACTCAGGAACGAGGAAGGCAGGCGTTTGTATAAAAGAAGTAGCAAACAGTGAAAACAGAAAACCCGAGTTAATTATTAATGCAGCTTGAAATCCCAATACAAAAGTCAAAAAATAAAATTATTTGCAAGGGAAGACACATGATTTACCATTTTGACCACGGCCTGGGGCTACAGTGCTGGTCTGTGCCTGCCAGCCGGCGCCCGGCCGCGCGGGGAGCTCTGCGCGGGGTCCCTCAGGCGCCGGGCCGCGCGTGAGCGCAGTCACGACCCTGAACTTGGAGGAGGTAACACAGGAGAGTTGCTCCAGGTTCTTTCCAGGCCGACTCCTGCTTCTCGCGGGAGTCACTGGAGTTCCTTCAGCCTTCCCTCGGGTCCTCTTAAACTTTGCTGTTTCAGGAGTGTGAATGACACTTCCCCCCCTTGGTTTTAAGTGGCGACGGCTCGGCCTCTGTTTTCTCGCCCCGGGTCCTGTCCGCGGTGATTGGGGGAGGCGTGTCAGCTCGCCATCTTGGATCAAGGGCGACAAGACCGGTTTCGCGCGGACCCAAGGCGCGTCCCGAGGTGCTGACAGCGGGGGACGGAGTCGCACGTCCTTGGACGAGACTTTCCAACCCTCTCCTCCCCCGGCGCGGCCGCGCCACCCGGTCCAAAAATAGCTTCCGCCGACCCCCAGGCCGTCCTAAGCTAGCGTGCGTAGGATGAGTGGCTCCCTCCGGGGCATCCGGGGGTCCCCAGCTGTCCCCGTCCTGCCCTCCCGGGCTCCGGGCTGCGCGCGGCGGCAGCGGGCGCCGCAGGGCGCGGAGTGGGAGCGCGCGGCCGGGGCCGTGCCCGGGGCGGGCCGGGAGCAGGGTGGCCGCGGGGGTGAGGAGCCGCCCGGGCCCGGCCGGCCTGACACCACCTGGCGGAGTCTCGGGGAAGAGTCTTAAAGGCGCGCGCTCCTCCGCGCCCCTCGCACTCCAGCGGGAGCCGCCGAGAGCTCGCCTCCCTCTCCCGCCCGGCGCCTCGGGAGGTAAGTGCCGTGCGCCCAGCCGGAGTCGGGGCCCCGGGGGGGCGGCCCCGCGCTCGGGGAGCTCCGGCCCGGGCCGCGGTCGGGGCGGGGGCGGCGCCCAAGTTTGGGGAAGGCCTTGGAGGGCAGCGGGAGCGGCGCCGCGCCGCGGCGGGGACGGGCGCGGGGGGCGGCGGGCTGGGGCCGTCCGGGGGCGGCCCGACCCCGCGCCGCCTCCGGGACCCGCACCCGCGCGCGGCGCACGGCCGAGCCTCCGCCCCGCGCCCCGCGCACTTGGCGCGCTCTGCCCGCGGCCCCCGGGCGAGCCCCGAGGCGGCCGGAGCCGCGACCCCCGCCCCGCGCCTCCCCGCCCGCCCGGCCCCCGCGGCCCGCTCGCCCCGCGGTCGCGCCGGGTCACGCCGGCAGGTCGCGCTCGGCCGCCGGCCAAGCCCGCCCGGGCCCCGCCGCGCCCGCGCCCGCGCCCCGGGCCACCCCGCCCGGCCTCTCGGCGCTGCGCCCCTCGCCTTCCCCATCTCCAGCCGCTCGCTATTTTCACACCTCCCGGTGCCCGGGCCCCGGCGCCCGATTCAGTGCTTAGTAATTAATTTGGCGTTTCAGAATGGTCAGCGGGCTGGATAATGGGCGCATTCATCCCCCGGGCTAATCTGAACAGAGGTGGGAAGAAAGGCTTTCACAGACAGAAAATGCCATTCGCTGAGCGCTCAAAGGGGCTGTCACTCCCAGAATAAATCGCCGCCGCGCCCGCCGGCTTCTCTGGCCATTTCCATACAGCCCCGGCCCGCGCCGCGGACCCGCCGGCCTCGGCCTCGGCTCCCGGGAATCTCCCTCGAGGGCCTTCGACGGGAAAGTCGGGCGAGGGCGAGACCCGGGCGGGGGTCGAGGGGAGCCGGGGAGGCCGGGGGCTCGGGTTAAGGCCGCAGGGGACAAAGAGCTTGATTAGAAAATCAAATGCTAAACTAGAAGGAGGCGCTGCTAATTCAAGGCGCGGACGTTGGAGCGGGGCCTCGGGGAGCGTCCGGCCCGGAGCCGGAGAGGAGGGCCCGCGGCCCGGAGGCGTCCGGAGCGCGCCCGAGGTCACCAAGATTCTGGACCGCCCAAATTGTAAACGGAATCCCCCGCACGAGCATGAGATCGCAGGAACAGGGCCTGCTGGTGCAATCCCGACCCTCACCAGACGCTGGATTCTGGGTTCCCCGCGAGATCAGCTTTTTAGCCCCGGGGACCTGGAGAGGTGACCCCGTGCCCGCCTTGGCCTCCAGCTCGCCGCTCCTTGCGCGGACCCTAGGGTCAGCCTCGGTGCAAGAGTGCCAGCGGCTTTATCCTCTTGACCTCTTCTGGACCCGAGGTCGCCGCGCGGGTTGGGCACCAACGGTCTCGGAGCTCTGAAAGCTGGGCCCTTTCCGTGGCAGCGCCCTCTGCCCTCTGGCGAAGCGGGACCGCGCGCCGCAGCCGCGGCCCTCACCCTGCGGACGGCGCACCGACAGCGCCCCCAGCGCGGCCGCGGAGTCCCCGGGAGGGCAGGGCTGGCTCGGCTCTCGCCGGGGCGAAGCTCCAGGCGTCTGATTTTCCTGCTGCGGGGGCTCGCCTGGTGTCCGCCTCGAGGGGCAGGAGCAGTGACCCTTCTTAAGATCCATCCTCAGCTCGGTTGAGACGTTGGAAAGGCGGGGGAGAAGTGCGGGGGGGAGGGAAGGGCCTTTCTGGAATTGCCAGATGCGTGTCCTGGGGCTTATAGGGGATGGATCTCACGCCTCCTGACCCGCTTTCTGAGTGGAAGTCACTCTTCCCTTCTCAAACTCAGTTTCCTTGTCTGCAAAGATGAAAGCGGAGACCCTCAGGAGAAGGATTCCATACACCACTCACACCCCCAGCCCCCAACCAGCTGCCTGTGTCCAAGTCTTTACCAACACCTCTTCCTGGAGGCTCAGTGAGTCCCCCACACTTTTCCTCAGGCTGCTTCCACCCACCTTGCTGTTTGTGGGTTCGGGTACCCAGCTCTCCTCCAAACCGCACTGTCTACTGGAAGGGACCTTTCAAAGGGTCTGGGGCCGCGGTGCAAATGGTGCCGCCTTGCAGGGGTCGTCCAGCTCGTTGGTCAGAGGACCCCCATTACAGGGGATTTCTCAGACTCTGGCATCGGCCCTGGGCCCGACCCCCCAGAGAGGACTTCCCTAGGCCTGGGGAGGAGCCCGGAAATCTGCATTTTAAACAAGCTTCCCGAAGCATTTTGATGCAGGTACTATAGGGACTATTTTTAGGGACATAGTTCAGAAACGGGGCTCTGTCCCCAGGTGCTGCTCCCCTTCCCAGGACCCATGGGTGTGTTCTGTGCTTCATAATTGAACAGCAGTAAGCCTTTACTGCCTCCTACCCCCACTGAGGGCCGAAGTGGGGTGGGGTGTCTACTGGGGATCCCCTCAATGTGCAGCCTGTGAGGGAAAGACTGTGGGTGAGCTGAGCGCCCCACCAGCTGAGGGTGGTCGATGCAGGCTGCAGGCCGACTGGACGTTGAATCCCCAAACCTAGGGGCCTTTCCTTACCAACGCGCTTTCACAGCTGGACCTAACACTGTGCACCGCAGGCCCCCCACGCCCAGAGGCCCCCCGCTTAACAAGGCAAATCCTGTCTACACCAGGGACAGAGCAGGCTGCCCGCTATAGGGGATCCGTGCCAGCAATAACCCAGGTGTGAGCTGCAGCCCAGAACCTCCAGCACCTGCCCCTTCTACCAGGCCGGGGCTCAGAGGAGAGAAGGCGCGAGGGGGCAGGGGGAAGGCCTGGAAGAGTGGAAGAAAGTTGGGGGGGGGTAGGAGAAGCTGTTAAAAACAGGGCGGGGGGGGGAGAGGAGGGGACGAGTCCCTATTTATGTAAGCCGTTTGTAGCTGTGGATTGTAAAACTGGGCAGGATTCTTTGGAGTAATTCATAGTGTTTGGACAAGACAAACATTGTTCTGCTTTAAACAAACCTCCAGAAAGGTCAGCCTGGTTCATCCCTTTGCTGTGAGTCGCTGAGACTATCCAGATGATGAGAAAATCAGATCGTAGCTGAGGGGGCCCAGGCAGGAGACAGCTGTCTCCTGAGTCCTTTGGACCCAGGGTGAGGGCGCCCAGCCCAGGGAGGGTCCTTGGCTCCTGTTGAAAGGGCTGATTCCTGCTCTGGAGCCAGGAGACGTGGTATTTGTGTGTGTGTGTGTGTGTGTGTGTGTGTGTGTGTGTGAGAGAGAGAGAGAGAGAGAGAGAGACAGATTATGGAATGTTGATGCTGTCAAGAATCATCCGAGTGCTCAAGCGAGGCCAACATGACCTGCAATGTGAGGCTTTAGGCGGGTGAAGGATTCACTTCGCGGGGGCAGAGTCGAGTTGGCCCCGCTAGCCTGGAGCCGGGACCTGCTTCTGGACATCAAGAAGTCCCAGTTCCTGATGTGCCCGTGTGCTGGCCGTGCCCCTTTCTGTTCACTCGGCAAGCATGTTTTCCACGCCTACCATGTGTCAAGCTCTGTGCTGGGTGTTGGGCGTGCAGCAGTCATGGGTCAGCATCCACTAGGCCCCCCTCTCCCCTAGGCTTCCCTAAGAAGGGAGAGTTCTCACAATGTCACTTCCAGCCACTCTACCACCACCACCATCGAGGCCACAAGCCCCCTGGAGGAGACCCGGCGCGCCAGGTCCCAGACCAGCCCGACAGCAAGTGCAGGGCTCCACACGTGTCAGCTGCCGCCAGGATTGTCACTAGGACTTCAATGGTGATGCAAACTGTGGCTGTGCTCATGGCTGTGACTGTGACTCTGACTGTGGTTGTGACTGTGATTGTGGTTGTGATTCTGTGACTATGGTTGTGATGGTGACTGGGATGGTGACAGTGACTGTGATGGTGACTATGACTATGATGGTGATGGTGACTGTGATGGTGACAGTGATGGTGATGGTGACAGTGACTGTGATGGTGACGGTGACAGTGATGGTGATGATGACGATGGTGATGGTGGTGGTGGTGACAGTGACTGTGATGTGATGGTGACTGTGACTGATGGTGACTGTGATGATGATTGTAACTGCGATGTTGATGGTGACTGAGAAGACTGTGATGTGACAGTGACTGTGATGGTGACAGTGACTGTGATGGTGATGGTGACTATGGTGATAGTGACTCTGGTGGTGACTCTGGTGGTGACTGTGATTATGGCTGTGATGGTGACAGTGAGGTGACTATGGTTGTGATGGTGATGGTGACAGTGACTGTGAAGGTGACCGGGGTTGTTGTGACTGTGATCATGATCATAGACTCCACTCGAGGGATCTCCCCAACCCCACGCTGAAGTGGATACTTTTAATGATACTTACCGTTCACGCTTATTGACTTACTAGTAATTAGTATTGTTAACACAAAGTCCAGACTTCCGTAGTACTAGTGTCACTGTCCCCTACTTGATCTCCAGTGGCCCAGGGCAGTTTGTCATCCTCTCTAGAGGATGTGGGAACCATGGTGATGATAACTGTACAGGGTTCTTTATAAAAAGTGTATTTGCTTAGAGCTCGGGACACCCCGAGGTCTTTCGTGTCTGCCGCTTGCTATTCCTGATTTCCACGGAAGAGATGGGAGGGAGCGCGGGAGGGCGGCAGGCAGGAAGGAGACAAAATGCTACCATCCACACTTTTCGGGAGCGGTGACTGCTGCTCCCAGAGGCGAAATGACTTCCCCGCTGACTCAGTCAGCCCGGGCTGCTGTAACAGAACACCACCGGCTGGGAAGGCTTGAGCAATAGACATCTACTTTGCACAAGCTGGAGGCTGGGAAGTCCAAGACCAAGGTGCCGGCCAGTTTGGCTCCTGGCGAAGGCTGTCTTCCTGGTCCATAGATGATTGCCTTCATGCTGCGTCCTCACATGACCGGGAGAGAGATCCTGTCTCTCTTAAGGGCACCGCCCTCATGACCTAATTATCCCCTAAAGGCCCTACCTCCGGATCCCATCACACTGGGGATTAGGGCTTCAGCATAGCACTTTGGGAGGGACATAATCGTGTAGTCCAAGCACCCACTGTCACAGAGGGGTAGAGGTCGGGGTGTGACTGGAGCACAGTCCAAGCGATCGTCTTGTGCCTGCGCCGCCCTGCTGACCACTCACGGAGCTCCTTGCAAACAGCGCTGGGAAGCCGGGCACCCCGACAGACCCCATAAACCATGTGCTCAGCCAGAGGCTAGGAGGGTGCTCCACGGGGTAGGTCGTGTCTGTGCAGCCGTGTGTCTACTTTCTGGCATCATTCTGGGGGGCTAGCATGGTGGCTCCTCCTTGCCTGAATTCAGGCAGCATCAGTGAGAGAGAGAGAGAGAGAGGTCCTCTTCCGCCCCCAATCCCACTTTCCTTTAATACCTTGTTATGGTTGAATAATCTGTGCACTTACCCAATCCGAATCAACGGTCCGCGTCTGTTTTCATCCGGTGCCACCTCCTGGAATTAAATCCCCTAAACTTTCTCCCTGTGTTACATGTAGACCAGGAATGCCTTATTTTACTGACATTTGGGGGGAAATAAGCTATTCTACGTCGTTGATTTTGGCAAGACCCAGAAGCTTACCCCTTTATACAGAGAAACTTTTTATGTAATCATTTGTCATGAAAAACATTTTTCCGTCAAATCATGATTTTTTTTTCCACCTAAGTTAGCAGGATCGAATATAGCAGGTTTTCCCTAGGTGTGGTTTAGTGAGTGACCCATCGCTTTGATGACTCACAGTCATCTTTAGGAACACCATCTGGGCAATTCACTCAGCCCCCCGCCTCAGTTTCCTCCCTTGGAAACTGGGGAGCACTAGATGGATGCTCTCTAAGGGTGCCTCTCATCTTTCTCTAACTGCCCTGGGCTCCAAGACAGTGGCGCCCTTGGGAATCTGGGTGGGGTCTGTTCTGGATCCTTCAGTGGTGGCTGGGAATAGACTTCACACAGTCACAACCTTCAAGGGTCTCTCATTCTTTCAAGCATCCTATTCTGTGGTTCTGGAAGACCAGAAGGTGCCTGTGTATGAACACTTCGAAGTGAAGACCTTTTGGCTTCCCTGTGGACTGAAGACCCCCAATATTGTGGCTCAAATGCTCAAATATTCTCTCAAATGCTCACGAGACTCCTGAAACCTCTTCTGGACTGGGTCCTGCATCATACAGGGGCTGTAATCCCGGCTTCCAGAAAAGGGGGGGGGTCACAATACCCCAACACACTCAAGAAGGTCTTGGCAAAGCCTCTGCAGGGAATGCTCAGCTGAGCATTGTGGGAGGGAACCGACAGCGAGGTACCATCACTGCTCATGAGGAGAAGACCCAAAGCAAGACTTCAGGAACATTTCAGGATCAGAGCATTCGTGGTCATTCTCTTTGTCCCTTTCATTTATCCCAAGCTCACCTCTTACGGTTTGCAGGGGGCCCTCTTAATGCTGGCAGCTCTAGGGTTCTCTGGTATATTAAGTTCCTGTGGCCACGACAAAAAATTCCCATAACCTTGGTGGCTTTCAACAACAGACATCTATTCTCTCACAATTCTGGGGGCCGGAGGTTTGAAATCAGCATCCCTGGATTGAAATCAAGGGCTGTGCTCCCTCCAGAGGCTCTGGAGGAGAATTGGTTCCTTGTCTCTTTCAGCTGCTGGTGGCCGCTGGCATTGGTGGCTTGTGACTGCGTCACTGCCATTTCTGCCTCTGACTTCATGTGGCCTTCTCCTCTTCTGTCTTGTCAGCTCTCCCTCTGCTTTTCCCTTAGGACACTTGGGATGGCATTTAGGGTCCACCCAGATAATCCCCAGTGATCTTCCCACCTCATAGTCTCTAACTGAGTCACGTCAGCAAAGACCTTGTTTTGCCATATAAGGTCACATTCACAGGTTCCAGGAATTACGCCACGAGCACCTTCTTGGGGGACATTTTTCTGCCTGCCACAGCTGGTTGCCATCATCATTTGTCCATAATTCTGTGGGTTGTAGTTGCTTAATTTTAACAAAATCGTAGTGCATTCCTAGTCCGTGCCTGGCAGTGTGTGAAATGCTGGGTTTTCCTCCCTCAAGATGCTCATGGATTAGTCAGGGCAACAGTGTGGTGTTTAGAGCCATGGGAAAAACAACTCCAAGGCCCTGGAGGTACCCAGGATGGATCCCGAAGCGTTCAAATTCCTTATCGAGGTCTGTCAGACCGTGCGTACCCTGGCCTGCTCTCCCCTCTCTGACCTCATCTCCTACCACTCCCCATCTCGCTGCCCCAGCCCCCCATCAAGCTGGCCTCCTTCCTGTTCCTCATACAAGTCAAGCTGTGCCTCAGGACTTTTGCACTTGACTTCTCCGCCTGGAACACATGTTTCTCCTCGCCCCCTCCCCATATCCCCACAGCTCCCTTCCTCACTTAACTCCCCTCTACTGCATCCTTCTCAGAGAGGCAATCCCCCTCCCCGACCCCAGTACCTTGTGTAAAATGCGTCTTCTTTCCTGACGCTTCTCCATCCCCTCCTCTGCTTTATTAATGTTACCAGATCTTTTCACAATCATGTTACTCTTGTCTGGGCCATCTCCACCTCCAAGGGCATTTTGAGATATGATGCCTAGAACTTTCCGGAAGATCCTAAACCTAAATGCATCCGGTTTCACTTCCAATTCCTTTTCTGAGAATTTATTTAGCTTTTGGGGGGAAGGGTGTGCTTAGTGACACATTGGGCTAACTTTCAAGTGGATCAGAATGGTGTGGGGGAGTAGGAGGCTCTTCTGGGGGGATGCATAAATGTGAGGAGCCATTTTTCAGTGGTGGTAATGACTGGTGTGTGCAGAGGGGTGGGACCTACTGGCATTTAATGGGCGGGGTCTGGGATGCTAAATGTCCTGCAGTGGCATAAGACCGTTTTGCCCAGTGAAGAATTTTCTGGCCCTTAATGTGAACAGCACCTCTGTGGAGAAACAATTTTCGGGAAATAGTCTGTATTCCAGCCCTAAAATGGCATTTTTCAATTGTAACTAAAAACCTTTAGTCCTATAATAGTTTTTCAAATACATTATTTGAAAATACATTACCTTCTGCTAACCCCAAATACATTACCTTCTGCTAACCATATGTCCCTGGCCCATTTATACTCTCTCTTTTTTAATTTTTTAAAGTTTTATTTGAGAGAGAGAGAGAGAGAGAAAGAGAAAGAGAAGGAGGGAGAGAAAGAAAGAGGCAGAGGGAGAAGGAGAGAGAGTTGCAAACAGGCTCCAGACTCAGCATGGAGCCCTATGTGGGGCTCAATCCCACGACCCTGGGATCATGACCTGAGTCGAAATCAAGAGTCAGACGTTCAACCGACTGACCCACCCAGATGTCCCCCCCCCCCGCCCCAACCCCCCTGCACTATCTCTTGAGAGCCTCCCGCTCGTTCCCTTTCTCTGGGTGTCACTGCAATGTCACCTCTGGACTTTGAGGTTTCCCTGAGGGGATGTCCTTCAGCGCTGTGTCTATGTTGAATGAGCCGAACCCCAACTCTGGGCTCAGAGAACCCCCTCCCCCAACTGCTTTCTCCACCCAGATGACTCTTATTTTCGTTCTTTGTTTCCTTCCATCCATGACAAAGCTTCCCCCCCCTCCCCCCCCCACCGTGAACCATTGTCTTTATCTTAATAGGGTTCAGGGTGGGACCTTGTCCAAAGAAAATGAATGACAAGGGCCAGTCCCCTTATCCACGGGCATTTTCAAAGAGCTCTCAGGTAGATTAAAGGATTTGGTGGATTTGGGGTTTGTATGGGCTTCTCTGCCCCACTCCTGAATCCTCAGCCCAGAAGCCGGTAATAGGGGAGGCCCGAGCTCAAGATGACCATCATCCACAACACTGAGGAAATGGCGAAATCTCCAGGAATCCTACACACTATACAGGCCTGTTCTTCTATGCTCCAAAACCGTTTCCAGAACAGTCCCATCTCCCGAAATTCTGCTGAGGAAAGGGGAGCCCTTGGGCGATCCTCCATGAGGCCGATCAGGAGAGCTGGGCTCTAGAAATGAGGGGATGCCCCTAATTCTTCCAGGGTGAGGGATCTGGGAGCCAGATCTGGGGATGTTGAGAATCAAAAGCCCCCAACCCCCTACGCTATCATCTATGGGGCCGGCTTCCTTCTTTTCACACCCATTTTTTCAATCAGCTTCAAAAGCCTGTATGGTAAGTGTGATGATCCCCATTTCACCGCGAGATGGGCAAGGCAAGGTCACACAGTTGGTCAGTGGGACCAGGACTCAACGTCTGTCTGCGTCCCGCTCTTCCTGTGTCTGAGGGAAACACTGTCCAAGCAGGCCACCCTGACCTTTGTGGGAAGGCCGGACCCCTGCATCAGACTTTTATGCTGCTATAGTGCCCAGCCTCCGGCGGGGGGTCCTGGGGACCAAATCATTTCATGTCTGCCCGCCTCACACAACCAGACACGCTCAGAAGCTCAGTCGAGCCAGGTCTTAGCTGCTACTCCTGGTAGACACGCATCCCTTCCACTCTCCAGTCGCAGTTGAGGTCCATATGGGTCAACAGCTTGTCAGCCACGCCTGTCTTGCCCGTGGGTGGTGACCAAGAGCTCCAGACACTGGCACCACAGCAGGTGAGTTCAAATCCCCGCTCCTCCGCTTACCAGTGATGCGATCTTCAGCACAGTAATTTTCTGTAGCTCACTTTCCTCCGCCGCAAAGAGGAGATGGTGATACTGTACCTCTCCTGTAAGGCCGTTACCAGGATTCTGAGTTAACCATTGGTGGAATGCTTAGAAGATGGCTCGGCACACAGTAAACATTAAATAAATGCTTGATTTAGAAAGTATGAAGTCACGCGCAGGATGAAGGTCCTTGGTCATCTCATTTCTCCTGAGCCCTTAACTCTCAAACCATTAGCCTGTGCCATCTGGTGGCCCCCATCCCTGGTGCCCTCCCCTGCGTCCCCTGTTTACTAATTGCTCCCCCCATGCGCCTTCATGCTCCCCCCCCCCCAGTCTGGCCCTCACTCACATCACGGGCCTCTTCAGTGGGACAATAGTCAAGGTGTATCATCACTGTATCCAATGCCCAAGACAGGGGGTTGCTGTCTTCAACCTGCAAAGTTCCTTCCATCTTCATCGAAGAAATGACACCCTGCCTCTTTAAGGCCAGAACCACTCAACTCTTCTACCTTCCACAGCTCCTTCTTGGAATCCACCCTCCCCCACCCTGCAATCTAGGTCACTCTCCTCTTCCTTTGAAGACACCAGACCCTGGTTCGGCCTTTATCTCTGCCCCAAGTCCAGAGGCTGGTCCAGTGTGTCTTTAAGATGCAGGTGGACAGGGGCTCCTGGGGGACTCTGTCGGTTAAGTGTCTGACGTCAGCTCAGGTCATGGTCTCGCAGTTCGTGAGCTCGAGCCCCGAGTCGGGCTCTGTGCTGGCAGCTCAGAGCCTGGAGCCTGCTTTGGATTCTGGGTCTCTCTCTCTCTCTGCCCCTCCCCTGCTCATGCTCATGCTCTGTCACTCAAAAAATAAATAAACGTTAAAAAAAACACAAAAGATGCAGGTGGACCGCTCATCCAGCACCTTGACCTTCTTATCTCTGCTCACCTTCCCCTCTGCTTCCCAGCAGAAAGCCCCCTCTTGTCCTCGGCAGGCCTTGTCATCACCCAGCGCTGTTCTACTCCTGGAATCTTTAATTCAGACTCCAGATACTCACCATACCTCTTCTGTCTTCCTGAATCTTCTAGACCAGCTCTGTCCAATAAGACTTTCTGGCATGATAGAAGTGATCTCTTTTGGCTCTATCCAAATGAGGGTTAACTGAGGCACCTTTAACGTTATTTCATTTGTTATTATTATTTATTATTTTTTAAAATTTTATTACTAAAAATTTGTTTGTAATGTTTAATTATTTTTGAGGGGGGAGGGGCAGAGAGAGAGGGAGACACAGAATCCCAAGCAGGCTCCAGGCTCCGTGCTCTCAGCACAGAGCCCGATGTGGGGCTCAGACCCATGAACCGTGAGATCATGACCTGAGCCGAAGTTGGACATTGAACCCATGGAGCCCCCCAGGCGCCCCCATTATTTCATTTTAAATCATTCAAGCTGAAATCGGAATAGCTACATGTGGTTACTGGCCACCATATTGGACACCACGGTTCTAGAACCCTGGCCTCCATTTCCTCTTCTGCCCGTGTCCTGTCTTCACTTCTCTCTTTAGCTTTGCTTCCGTGGTCCGTCCCAGCAACCACCTTCTTCCCCTCTGTCCTACCTCCTGGAAAAAACCTGCAACTCTAGATTAATCCAGTGGTTCTGCTTTTTCTAGGTCTACACAAGGGCTGCTGAGCACTGCTGGGTGGTGAGGGTGGGGGAGGAGGGGGCTGTGGCTTTGCCGGTCGGGTCTTTCCTTCTCATAGATGGTCACCAACCTCAGCAAGACCTTGAGTTCTGGCCAGCAAGCATCAGCCTCTCCTGCGTAATGACCCAATCAAGCTTTTACCTATCATGAAAACTCCAATACTCGCACCTGCTCCCACGCCCTCAGGACATGCTGTCCCTCTGTTCCATTGAATCAAGAGGTGCTCTCAGCACACCTGACGGTCAATTCTACAAGGCGAATTCTATCTGTCTTCAGCTTTTCTCCTTCTGTTCCTTCCTGCCACCCTATCTCTTTCCTTCCACGTGTTTGCACACTTCACGAACGTTGTCTACCCTTGCTATCCCCAGTATCATGACCTGAGGCAGCCCGGCTTCTGTCCCCACCACTCCTCTGCCACTGCCAGCCAACCAGCCAAGGTCACCGCTGACTTCCTTGCCGTTCAATCAATCCAAAGAACTTGTTTCAGATCTTATCTTGACCTTGAAGGCATGTGACACTGCTCACCACCCCTCCTTCCTTGAAACACCCCTGTTGATTTCTAGGGCACCTGAGTCTCTGGCTTTCCTCCACTCCCTCCTCCTCCTCCTCCTCCTCTTCCCCGTCTATTTCTAAATTTTCTTGTAACGGCCACATTCTCCTCTACGTAGAGGGATCCTCAGGCTTCCCAGGTAAGGCTGGGTGCCAAGAATGGCAGCTCCCCCTCCCGACGCATTCCTTCCAGAATCTACACCTGGGAATTTGCTTTCTCACCCAAGAGCTGCGCTGTTGTGTTTTGAACTCCTGTTTGTGCTGTGGAGCCTGCTGTTCGAGCCTGACATGCCTTTTTGGGTGTGTATTTATAACCCCCACTCTGAGAAGCTCGCACAACACTTGGACATCTGTTTTTTTCATTTGTCCCCTCAGAGGGCAGTATACTTTAGGGAGGGACACTGACAAATTAGAGGGCATTAGGCGAGGCTGCGGAGTGGCCAGAAAACTGTCCTGTGGGAAATCATGAAGAGAACTGGAAACATTGTGCCTAACAGAGAAAACCGAAGGATGATAGAGGGCTGATTTCAAAACTTTGAAGAGGCAGAGAGCCTTGGTCTGGGTTTCCATGTGGGGCTGGAATGGAATCAAGTGTATTAGTGGCAGGGAGGCAGGTTTTGAGTGAAGGTAGACAGGTTCTACTGCGTCCCAGAATGTTCTGGACCTCCAGGATACAAGGTGACAGTCCTGCCTACCAGGAACTCCTAAAGAAGATATACTTAGTATGTAAGCACCTAGCACTTAGTCACTTAGTACCTAAGTAACCACAATAAAAGCTCAAAGTACCCCCCCGCCCCGCTCCCGCCAAGACCACTGGCGTGAGCCCAGCTATCAACACAGAATAGCTACACTCCATTTCCAAACTTGCTGCCATGCAAGATTTAAGAACTCTGCAGGCAAGAGCGCCCGGCTGACTCTGTGGGGAGAGCTTGCGACTCTTGATCTCGGGGTCATGAGTTCGAGCCCCACATTGGGTGTAGACATTACTTAAACAATACAAAATTAAAAAAAAAAAACCCAAAGGAGACAGAAGCAACATAGCAGAAGGAAAGCTTGGAGCCAGCTCTGTGGGCCAGTCCAGTAGATAACCCCAAATAGACCCAAGTCGGGTGGGCAGTGTGAGCTGGGCTCCCCGATGGGCCTCTTTCAGACCCATCCTGGCAGGACTGCCTTTTCCTGACTTGAGTTTTGGGGTGATGCTACCGGCTTCTATCGTGGGCCATCACGGAAACTGTCCCACGGAGCTCACTGCTGCGACCACCACGGTGATGCTGAGGATGTGGGCTCAGTACCACATACTGTGTTTTCTTTATGCATCCCCCCCCCGCCCCCGCCCCGGGAGAAATGCCTGCCTGACTTGAGCACCAAGAATAGTTGTAATTCTCTTGAGTAAGAGTCTGTTTTTATCTCATGGTCGCTGCGAATTGTCTAACTGACACGGTCTCCTTTTAATTGTGGCTGCGGGGAAGCTTAGGGACACATTTGTGGCCCACCCATGGGAGGTGAATAGGGCCTTCCAGGGAGGATTTTAGCCTTATTCCCATTTCTACTGCTCCTGGTTTTTCCTCCTTCTCTTAGCGCTCCTTCTTACTTTAGCACTCAAAATTGAGAACGTGCCGGCAAAACTCAAGGAAAATCACCTGAAACCTCACTAGCCGGAGATGACCGCAATGAACCGTGTTGTCTTTTTATGCATCCTTAAAAAAAATAATAAAAATGAGCTTATACTGTGCATAGTGTCTTTTGGGAGCATACTGTGTTGCAATTTGCTTCCTCCCCCCCCCCCATCTCTCCATGTAACTAAAATGCTCTTTAAATTACTTTAAATGTCTATAAGGATCTAGCAATTTAATAGTAACAACAAGCATTGTTACATCCATTTACCACGTGCCTGACTTTAGGTATATTTACACAGACGCTTTCTTCACGTACATTATGCAAGTATAATATGTCCGTATACAGTATACATTGTACGTGTGTTTACACCTCAGCACATATATTATACGATCTTCATATGCGTTAACTCATTTGATGCTTCTAACCCTATGAGATAGATACTATTGTCCCCTTTTTACAAATGAGGAAAGCAAAACACAGAAAGACGCCCGACTCGCCAAGGCCACACACCCTGGTTTCGAAGCATTGCCCCTAACTGCTATGTTGCCTTTCCGCACAGCGCTGGGATCTCACAGCCCACAAGCGTTCAAGTTCCCCTTTATCTCTTTCCACCCCACTGTCTAATTTATGTTATTGTGCCATGTTCTAAGTACCCTCGTAAGTCACCGAGAATCCTCTCCGCCGCAGGGCAAGGCAGAAATAAACAGCGTGGGGAGTGGTAAATGGCACGGGAAGGCAAAACGAAAGCATTCCCCTAGGGCAGAGGATGAATCCGAGCTGTTGTGCAAGAGAAATGCATTTCTTTCCCTGGGCTCTGGGTGATCTCCCATCCCTGGAAGAGCGGGCCTGGGTGGCCCTCTCTCAGGGAGGCTGCGGAAGGCGGTTTTCCAAGGAGACTGAGCTGGGCCAAACGAGCCCTGAGGCCCCTTCTTCGATTCTCACAGTTTACGAGAATGCCAATAAGACAAAACGAGGCACTTGATGGAGATGCTGTAGCAAGTCAGCTCTTGGGCCAGAACCAGGACCCTGGGCTTTCAGTCCAGATTTATTACCAGATCACTCATCCAAAAGTAACAAACCAACAGCCACTGAGTTTGAAACTCTCAGGCCGGTGTATTCTCTCCCTCAAAGTGCTTTGGCTACTGCTGCAAGATACTCAAAGGATGCTGTCACTGTCCTCGGTCCTTTTGTTAAAGGCAGCAGGGAATGAGGCAAGAAGGAGAAGCTGGGTGGCCCCAAGGATGCCTCCTGAGACTATAATTGGGGGGGGGGATTATTGGACAAGGAGGAGAGGTAGGAGCCTCCTGTGTCTGTTCCTGGGTTTAGCTGATGTTTACTAGCTGGGAGACGTTGGGCAAGGCTTCTTGACCTCAGTTTCCTCATCTGTGAAATGGAGTTAAGACCTACTTTGCCAAGCTGTTGTGAGGCTCCCGGGAGGTAGCACAGAGTATAGCATCCTTGAAAATACAAGCCTGTGGCGGGGGGGACTTGGGGAGGGCTGGGCCACCCCCAGCCGGAGGCCTGCAGACGCGTCTGGAGGGGGCGGCGGCCGGTGCCCAGGTGCTGTCCGGCTGCCTTCCCTTCTGGCCTCCAGCCCGGCACAGCATTCCCGGCATGCAAGGAGCTGCGTCCCGGCAGATAGGCCCATGGCAGGGTGACAACTGTGATGGTGGTGGGGGACATGGTAGCAGCCCCTTCTCGCCTGCCCCCGGTGGGCTTCCGGAAGAAGGGGTGAGCAGGCAGAGGTGACCTCCTCCTCCTCCTCCTCCTCCTCCTCCCCGTTCCCGGCCGTCTGCCCACAGGGGCACGGCCCTGTGCGCGGTGCCACCGGGGCCATCAGGCCGGCTTGGAGGAAGGCCCGACCTCGGCGCAGCAAAGAAAACAAACACAGATGTGTTTGGCTGGGACCGGGAGGCAGCACAGCGTCCCCCCCTCCCGCCGGCGCGCTCCCCCGGGGCGCGGGGCCGGCCGAAACCTGCGGGGCTCTCCGGGCCGGCGCGGGGCCCGGGCTTGAGGCTGACAGTCCCCGGGCGGCCCCTCCTCCCTCCCCGGGGTGCTCGCCGCGCCCAGCCCCCCTCTCCGGGGTTTCCCCGGGCGCTCGCCGCCTCGCTTTCTCTTTGTCTCCGCGGCCCTTCCCCGGGCGCCCCGGTTCCCACCCGCTCGCGCTCCCGCTCGCTCGGCGCCCCGGGGCCGCTTCCCTTTAACTTTCTTCTTTCCCGGGGCGAAAACTTCGCTCGCGAGCGGGCGGCTGCTCGCCGACGTTATTGGCCGGCGCCCCGCCCGGCGGCCCCGCCCCCCGCCCCCGCGCTCCCGCCCGCCCCCCACTCCCGGCGCGAGCGGCGGCGGCGGCGGCGGCGCCTTCGGGGGCGTGCGTGCGTGTGAGTGAGTGCGCGCCAGCGAGCGTGAGTGTGTGTGCGCCCCGGGCGCGGGCTGGGCGGCGCTCGGAGCGCGGCGGGAGCGGCGGGAGCCGGGCGGCCGCGTCGTCACTCGGGCGAGCGCGGCGGCCGGGACCGGGGCCGGGGCAGCGGCGGCCGCGCCGGGCATGGAGCTGGCAAGCCCGCGCTGAGGCGGGACGCGCCTGCCGGCCGCGAGCGAGAGGCTCTCCGCCGTCCGGCGCGCGGGCTCCCGGCCGGGGCCGGGCAAACTTTTCTTTCTCTTTTGCCCTCTCCGGAGGTAAAGTCCCGAGCGCGGACTGTGCGGCGGGGACGCGGGCCGCGCCGGCCCGGAGGGACCCCGGGGCTGCGGGAGGGGGGGTGGGGAAGGGGGCGCGCGGGCCGTGCGGGGGCCCCCGCGCTGTCCGGCGCCGGGGCGCTGGGCGGGCCGGCTGCCCAGGGTGCGGGCGGGCGCGGGCGTGCCCCCCTCGGGCGGCGTGGAGGCGGCGGCGGCGGCGGCGGCGGCCGGGGAGCCGAGCGTTCGCCCGCGGCCCCGGCTCGCCGCCCGGCCGGGGAAGGACGGGCGCGGGCGGTGCGGGCTCGGGGATGGGGGAGGTGGGGCGGGGTGGGGTGGGGGGGAAGGGCCCCCCGGGACGGCGGGCGGCGAGGCGGGCGGGCGGCCCCGGGGAGGGTGCCGGGGCAGCCGGGCGTCCGCCCCGCGCCCCCCGCTCGCCGCCCGCCGCGGGGCGGAGGGCGCGGGGCGGGCTGGCTGAGCGCAGCTCCCCTCTCTCCGCAGGCGCCTTCGGCGGCGGGCGGACCGACTGGCCGGCGCGGCGGGGCCGGGGCAGGCTGGACGCGGCATGATGCGCGCAGTGTGGGAGGCGCTGGCGGCGCTGGCGGCGGTGGCGTGCCTGGTGGGCGCGGTGCGCGGCGGGCCCGGGCTCAGCGTGTTCCCCGGCCAGGCGGCGCAGCCCGACCCCTGCTCGGACGAGAACGGCCACCCGCGCCGCTGCATCCCGGACTTTGTCAACGCGGCCTTCGGCAGGGACGTGCGCGTGTCCAGCACCTGCGGCCGGCCCCCGGCGCGCTACTGCGTGGTGAGCGAGCGCGGCGAGGAGCGGCTGCGCTCCTGCCACCTTTGCAACGCGTCCGACCCCAAGAAGGCGCACCCGCCCGCCTTCCTGACCGACCTCAACAACCCGCACAACCTGACGTGCTGGCAGTCCGAGAACTACTTGCAGTTCCCGCACAACGTCACGCTCACGCTGTCGCTCGGCAAGAAGTTCGAGGTGACCTACGTGAGCCTGCAGTTCTGCTCGCCGCGGCCCGAGTCCATGGCCATCTACAAGTCCATGGACTACGGGCGCACGTGGGTGCCCTTCCAGTTCTACTCCACGCAGTGCCGCAAGATGTACAACCGGCCGCACCGCGCGCCCATCACCAAGCAGAACGAGCAGGAGGCCGTGTGCACCGACTCGCACACCGACATGCGCCCGCTCTCCGGCGGCCTCATCGCCTTCAGCACGCTGGACGGGCGGCCCTCGGCGCACGACTTCGACAACTCGCCGGTGCTCCAGGACTGGGTCACGGCCACCGACATCCGCGTGGCCTTCAGCCGCCTGCACACGTTCGGCGACGAGAACGAGGACGACTCGGAGCTGGCGCGCGACTCGTACTTCTACGCCGTGTCCGACCTGCAGGTGGGCGGCCGCTGCAAGTGCAACGGCCACGCGGCCCGCTGCGTGCGCGACCGCGACGACAGCCTGGTGTGTGACTGCAGGCACAACACGGCCGGCCCGGAGTGCGACCGCTGCAAGCCGTTCCACTACGACCGGCCCTGGCAGCGCGCCACGGCCCGCGAGGCCAACGAGTGCGTGGGTGAGTGGGGCGCCGCGGGCACGGCCGGCCGCGTGGCCGCCGCGGGGGCCGTGGGGGGCGCGTGCCGGGCAGTCCCGGACCCGGGGGGGCCGGCAGCGGGTTCCCGGGCGCGCGTGGCGCTGGCCTGGGACGCTCGGATCTGCGCCCGGCGAGCTCTGCGAAGCCAGGAAGCCTGAGAAACGCTTCGGGGGGGGGGAGACGGTTTTGCAGGAAACTTGCCGACTGCCTCCCCCCCGCCCCCAGACTCCGGACTCAAATGCAAACATCCACTGCCTTACCCTCACTTTGGCGGGACCCTGCGATCCTCCTCCGCTGTGCCCACCGCCCCCTCCCTTTCCCAGGGCTGCAGCTGGGCGCGCAGTTGGGAACCCCGGCCCTGTTCCCGGGAGTTCCAACTCCACAACCACAGAGCCCCTGGGAGATGGCAAAGGGATTTGCAGTTTGGGGCGAGTGATATCACTCCTGGGTCCTCCATTTATTTCTCTTTTATAGTTTGGGGGGGGGACTTTTTTTTTTTTTTGCTACTTTTGCACAGCGTATTTGTGTTAGTTGTGATTTAATGATGTGATTTAAATTAATTACTATCTACAGATTACAAAGGAGCGTTCAGTAATTATTTTAAAATAATTCAATCCCGGTCCAGAAAAGTATACCAAAATGTGTGTGTGTGTGTGTGTGTGTGTGTGTGTGTGTGTTGTTAGGTGAAATGAAACAGATTTGAATTAACCAGGGATCCAGCTTCACTCTTTGTAATGGGGTTTTAAGTCCTGAAAGAAATCTGACAAGGCTCGCATTCGTGAATACTGTTGGGTCAGAAATGAGGCTAAAAAAGAGAGGGAGAGAGAGAGAGAGATCCGTTCTATTTCCGAATTGTACAGCTTTGCTGCAGTAGAAGCTCCAGGCATCAGTTTCTCCCCAGCAAAAAAAAAAAAAAAAAAAAAAAGGGGGGGGGTGAGGAGAGGAATGCCAGAGAATTCTAGTATGAGATGTAAATTTCCAATTCCCACATTCTCTTTTAATGAAAATTATTTAGTCCCTAAACACGCCTTTGGGTGTCCCTCTTTTGTGAACCTATAGTTATGCGCCCCCACCCCCGCCCCCCGTGTGATTCTCCTGTCTCTTCCCCAACTGTGGCACATCGCTACGTTTGCCGGTCCCCGGTCCCCACAAACACACGTTTTGAAGTCTGGTTCTGATTAATCGTCATGGTGTCCATGGATGCAGAGTTTTGAGCGAGCCGGTGCAAAGCGTGTCTTGGAGAGAGAGCCGGGTGGGCACCGAGGCCCAGGCAGGCGCCCTGGTCTGCAGAACATCTCACCTCCTGTTGCTCGGCTCGGCCTCCATTTTTGCGCCGCGTCCGCTTTGCAGACCTAATTGTTCATCCCCCTCGTTTAAGGGACTGGACTGGTTGCCAGATTGAAGAGAGTTTCCAGGATCCTCAGACAGCTAGTAGTTACACCCTGACTTCGTCGTCTTTGAGAATAGAATTCCTTTGATCTGCTCAATTCCTTCAGAAATGTTGGTTTTTCCCATCCCTTCTCTTTCCCCCTCCCACTTTTCTTTTCTTCCTTTTGTGCGTTAAAACCCTTTATTGACATTTAAAGGGCCTCCCACGGTTTTGCTATCAGTTTGAGTTTGTATGTGCATACGGAAGATACCCGTCCAGTTGTCAGAGGGCTGGGTGGAAATTGGACAAAAGCAAGTCAGTACGCGGAGGCCAATAAGCTGGGTCTTGTGGTAACATTATACTGGCTTTGGAGATTCTTCTTAGCAAATGGTGTTCACAGTTCTCACCCGACCCCATCTCCCCCAGTCACTTTGGAGGTGGAGATGCAAACTGCGTTTGTTGTTAACAATGGTCACGCACTTGGAATATTCTCTGTAGTTTAGGATTTTGTCTTTTGACCAGGCATTGACTATGTGCACAAATTGGATTGACTGCTTTTTTTTTTTTAAAGCCAAATTGAGCAATCAACATACTAACTAATGTAATTAGTACGTGTTTTTGTTCAAAAAGTTTAATTAGGCCTGGTGAGTACATCATCTGCATGACAAACAATCGGGGAACAATATTTTCTGGGTTTTACTGAAGTTATTTTAATTCTCAGTAGTTAAAGTATCTTTAAATCTTGCCAATGATTCAATCACCTCATAAAAGCAAAGCCAATTCAACGAAGTTAAAGTTATTTATAGTTTCCTTTTTGAATAGATGTTCTGATATCTTGTAGTTATAGCCCCGGGAATGTCAGGTTGCAGTTCCCATAAAGTCTTAATTGGAATCTTAGTGATTTTTCCATCATTCCGCAGAAGAGAAAGCCAGGAAAGACAATTTAGAAGTGATTTACAATTAGAGGTCGAGCTTTTTATGAAAAGGCCCTGTAGTGGAGATATGTGAATGAATTAGTATTTGACAGGTGTTCTGAGACACTACAGAGCACTGTGCTAGGGAAAAAAAAAAAAAGCATTAATAAATCCTTCAGACACTAACTTTTGTACTATCAGCGGCTCAGATGTTTTTCCCCAACCTAATCCCATCTTGTGAATTTCACACTGTTGACCTATCAAGTCAAGCTACCCAGATTATTTACCACGAAGCCCGAGTAAAGAAGGTTGTTTTTTAATTTCAAAAATCGGTATTGATAAAAGAAAAACGAAGCATCCCTGGGTTATTCTGTCTTTGCCTTTATGAAATAATGAGACAGTGATTTATAATAGACTAAAATGGCATCCTTCCCTAGGTTAACCCCCTGCTCCCCCCCCCCCCAAAAAAAAAACTCCTCTAAAACTTAAAAAAAACCCATGGATGTTATTATTTGACTACATGGTTCTGGGTGGGGCCACAGTAATTTCAGATGACTGAGATACACATATGTATATGTGTGTATACGTATGTGTGTGTGTATACGCATATATCTATCCTATAGGTTTTCTTTGGTCAAGCTTTCTTTCTGGTGTTTCAAGGTTGAGTTCTCTCCGGAATAAATGTGAACTTTCGTAAAGCCCAATTTTATTTTAAATCCAATTTTGGATTTCTTCTGGAAGAAAAAAAAACCTTCAAAACAATATGAAAGACAAGACCACGTATAACGTTACAGCCTCGACAGCTCTCAGCGGAATAACTAAATACTTTCTTCCGCCCACATGTATCAGCATTCACATGCCCTTCTACACATGTGCATTTACATTCACTGCGTCAAGAAGCATCCATGCATGGTGGGGGTTGTGTACATTCAAGGGAAAATGCATGAACAGTTTTAAACCACCTGGGTTGCTAGGCCCCTTTCCCCCCTTCTTCTTCTTCTTCTTCTATTTTTTTTTTTTCGAAAGAGCATCTGAAGACCATATTGTGTTTCATAAATTATTGACATCAGTTTTAATCAGTGTCCCCCTGACGTCGGAGCTGTGTTAGTATTTAGTGCCTGACGAAGCATGCTGTTTAATCTTACTGTGGGAATGTCAGCACGAACCCCTGCCTGGTTTGTGACAGGGCGAGCTTATGAAAACTTGTTTTGCGACTCACTCTATGGCTTGGCGTTGCCCAGCTGAAACCCAAAACCCACACAAAAGAGGTCTCTGCAAGATGAGCACTGTGCTGGGCTGGCCTCCTATGGTCATGGGTACCTGCAACATAATGCTGGTAATTGTTTAAACATGGCTTTGGGAGGTTGGGGGGGGGGTCCCTCATGCTGTAAATGGCTCTTGTGCTTTGGCCCAACATCATCCCCAGCAGAAGAGGGGCGGTATATTGGAGGTGTTGCTGTGAGAAATCCAATGCCCTACTAAAGACTCTTGCAAAATCAGAAGGCTAAAATTGTGTGCTGCTCAGTCTAAGAGCCTGGCACAGAGCTGCAGATCGGTGAATGTTTTTATAGTCTTCGTAATTATTATAATTATCGTCATTATGGTGGTTAACTCTTGAGAGCTTATTTTTCGCCAAGCACTCGTATTAGTCATTTAATCATGGAGGCTGTGCTAATAATAAGCCGGATGATTGTGCTTATTTTGCAGATGAGAAAACCATGACCTAGAGACACTAAAATGGTTTACCCGAAGCCAAGTAGTTAGTCGGTGGTGGAGCTAGAAACGTCGACCTGATGTTTATTGCCTTGGACCCTTTGTGCTGACTCCACATAGGATGGATGGATGGATGGACGGATGGATAGATGGGTCGGTGGGTGGGTGGGTGGGTGGGTGCCAGTTATACATCCACGCATAGGATAGAAGTTGGAACGACCTGTTACTTCTTCTGGAAGTGGAGGTGGTTCCGTAGTTGTGTTGATGATGTCATGTGGTATTAATTATCTCCATCCATATTTAAATATGAAGTTGCATATAAGAAATTCTCCTTCATTTTAGCCATCAGGACGAGTGGGAGCTGGGCATTAGGAATATAAGGGAAGAGACTTTAAATACTTCCTTGTGGGTCTTGACATCCACAAGTGTTGGCGATGGCCAAGTCTTTTCTTGATTTCGAGGGCCCGCGATCTCTCTCGAAGGTGGTGGAACAGAGCTTGTGATCAGAAAAGCCTCCTTATAAGGCCTTTCCCTTTTCCCCAGTGCTCATTATCTCCCTTGCTTCTCTCTGGAACATATGGAAAAAGACCTAGGAAGTGGCCAAGAACTGTTGTTAGAGAGAGGAGTTTAACGGCACATCCTGGCTGCTAGCATGGTGCTGGTGGGTGCCGTTCACGTATGTTGGCAGCACAGGGCCGTTGTTTATCTCAGTTGGCCCTACGGCAGCTGGAGGGAGGGTCTCCCTGGGGTTCTCCTGAGTACCTGGTGGGCAAGGAGGCTGCTGTCTCCTCTAGTGAGAGAAGGGAGACAGAATTGTGTCTGGGTAAACCTTCAAGGGTGGGTCTGTGCATTTCCAGGCTTTGCCAAGAAGCCTTTTTGGCCCTGCCCAGACTCCTCTCTGACCTCCTCCTCCCGTAGAAAAATGAGATCCTCGGAAAAGTATTTGAGACTTTATGTCCAGAGTAAATATTGGAAAGGCAGCGGGTTGAAATTCAGATGTTCCCTGGAAGGAATCCCCTCATTTTCTGCTCACAGCTGGTATCGATATTTCCTTCTTGAAATGAGTTGTGCTTTTCATTAAGTAAATTTTTTGTCTTGGGATTAAACCAACATTGTATTCTTAATAGACTTTTATGTTTACACTTCAAATGTCCACTGGGTTGTTCTTCGTGTTATCTTGATGGCTTCTACAGTGTCTGCTATGCACGCTGGCCTCATCAAAATCAATGACTCTCTAGGGAACTGGATTATAAAACAGCCTTATCTGTCGACGCACCAGTACGGAGATTTGGTGAGCCGTAGTTTAGAGGCTAACGAAAGCCAGTGCCTTTCGTTGGAGGGAGACTGGCGGTGTCAGAGGGCTTTTGCAACGCTCAGGATTTAAGCCTAATACTTGCAGAGTGGCCCACAGTATTTTGCCTGTCGTCTGAAAAGACACAGTGCCCTTGTGGTCTCTGCAGCCTCGGAAGATGAGGCATCGGTTTGGGTGGCCAGGACGCGGCAGAGTTTCCGATGCTGGTCCCAGGTGACTGTCAAGTTGCACCCTGAAGACAGACCACAGACCCCTACTAAGTGTCAGGCATTGTACTAGATGCTTCCTATGTGCTTTGTTTCAACAAATCAGACTGCCGCACGGAACGGGAGCTTTTCAAAGACGGATGGCCCTGCCACCAAAGGGCGGTGTTTGCATAGACACAGCTAAGTGTGGACCGGTCTGCGGGGCACATCTTGCCTCATTCAGTGAGGCCGTTGCATACACAGAGAGCAAGGGGGGTATCGATAGTGCTGGTTTCAAAAGCTGATCACATAGGGGCACCTGTGTGGCTCAGTCGGGTAAGTGTCTGACTTTGGCTCAAGTCATGATCTTACGGTTTGTGAGTTTGAGCCCCGTGTCGGGCTCTGTGCTGACAGTGTGGAGCCTGCTTCGGATTCTGTGTCTCCCTCTCTGTCTGACCCTCCCCTGCTCATACTCTGTCCCTCAAAAATAAATAAATAAATAAATAAATAAATAAATAAAAACCTTAGGGGCACCTGGGTGGCTCAGTTGGTTAAGCGTCTGACTTCAGGTCAGGTCATGATCTTGCAGTTTGTGGGTTTGAGCCCTGCGTCAGGCTCTGTGCTGACAGCTCAGAGCCTGGAGCCTGTCTCTCCTTCTCTCTGCCCCTCCCCTGCTCATGCTCTGTCTCTCTCTGTTTTTCAATAATAAATACATGTTAAAAAAAATTAAAACAAAAACAAAAAACCTTAATAACAAAAAAGGCTGATCACATAAGAACCGTGTCCTGTTATAACTAGCCCCGAGGGACGGTTTTTCCGAACGGCACCTGAAATATCTGAGCTACCCCGGGACAGCCCTCCAGACACAGGTCTGTCTGTTCGCCTCTACGCTGTCTGCGGTCCTGAGGTTCGACCCGTGTCGCACCACATAGTTCAGTACTGCATTCCTGTATTCTTATTCCAGAAAAGCATTCCTACTGTAAACTCCGAATCGGCTTTTCGTTGACCTTCGAAACGCTGTATGCCGTATGTGAATTTTCTCCCATGGCAGAAGGCCATTCCCGTGTTCAGCCCTTTGCCTGTAGGGGCAAAGGCTTCCTTTTCATCCCCAGCCTTGGCGAGGTGGGTGTTCTGCCCGACTCCGTTCTTTTGTGCCCGTTCTGTTCTCTGGCAGAGAGAAGGGGGCTGTGGGCACGTGACGGATGAAGTGTGGGATGCCTCTCGTCTGAGCCTTTCCCTTCCGACACTCCGGTGCCTGCCCCAGGCCTCCTTCCCAATGGGCATCTCTCCGAGATGTCCGCGGATCCTCAGAGAACAAGAGCAGATGTCACTGAGGGGACAGGTGTACGCACGATTCAGGAGTCCTGCCAGGAATTTGGAGAAGTGAGCTCTGCCTTTGCCTGTCTTTGAGCCGTTCCCTGGAGATCTCCAGGTCTTCTGCCGTTGGAACTAGAGTATTAGCTGTCGTTAGGGTGAAATGAATTCGGATTGCAGTGCATTTATGCCTGTAGAAAGTTCCAGAAGACACATATCTCTGTAGGTGTGGCAGAGGTCCAGCTGTTTTAAGGGGTGGCTTTTCAGAGGGCGAAGTAAATTTGTTGGGTGGAAACCCAGGAAGGCAGAAAATAACACCCTAGTGCGCTACAGCTGCTGATAGCCAAGGAATCTTCTTCCCAACTCAGCCTGGAAGAAGGTGCTGGAAAGTCTGCCTCTCGTGGAGGATTTCGGACTGGCCTGGGTAAGGCATGTGAGGCATCAGCCGCCCTGTGCAGGTGGCCCGAGTTTCAGTTTGGAGCCCACCCATGCCCTCTTCCGGCTGGTGCTATTGATGGATGTTTAGATTTGTTTCCCCCGGGTCCTTCTCTGCCTACAGATGAGAGAGAGGATTGGCTGTCATGAACAGTTGTCTGTTCCACATGCCAGAAGCTCCACGCTGATTTCGACAGTCTGTAGGACCACGGGGACCTTCAAATAGGCTGGGTCTGAATAACTGTGTCTTAGGTAACAAGGAAGTGAGAATAGATCTCTTGCAGTTTCCCAGAGCACCTGTGTGTTGTCCTGCATTTGATATTTGATGGAGTGTCTCAAGTAGATGGACACCCTCTGCCTGCCTGATGACCACCGTCAGGGCTTCTGATTTGATCTCTTTCCTCCTTGGATCAGTTGAGGTGAGCAGTTAGCAAAAGCACTCCACCCTATTGTGCAACCAGGGCAGACATTGCTAATCGATCACAGCACTGTTTTCCTTTAAGGCCAGCAACGGTCGTAGGGTATTGGAATCCTTTACGTTTTATAATACGCCGGGCAGGCACTCTTACTTAGAAGTAGCCTAGAAGATGAAAACTATATGACTTCTTTGGCCCCAGAGGACCTTCCCCAGCTCCCCCAGCCTGCAGACAAAGAAGTCCCTCGGGAGTGGATGCTCCTGGAGCCATCAGTGGTCAGGGGGCTCTGTTGGGTCTGGGATGTAAAGACATGTGAAGTGGGTGCCCTTCTGCAGGTGGACTACACTCTCGCTGGGGGGAGGTTGTGCATGAGAAGGGCAAATACTTGTACACCTGGATTAAACCGTGAACGCGGTTCATGGGGAGGAACTTTGCCCAACGCCGCAGAACGGGGGAGGCTCTGAGACCCTGCGGAGGGAGCGGGGTCTGGATTTGGCTCCTGTCGCACAGCAGGACTGGGGTACAGTCCGCTGCAACACGTTTCCCCTGTGCCTTTGTGCTCTGTTGCCATGTTTTTTTGTTCTGGCCAAGAGCGGGAGAGACCAGGTTCTCTGAAAAGAGTGTCTTCCCAGAGTGACAGCTCTGTCCTTTCCTAGGCAGGTTCCCCTGGACGGGGAGAACTCCAAAACTACCCTGATGTGCAAAGGAAGTCTTGTCCCAGTGGGGGTCAGGGCTCGGTGCTGCAGGGCTTTGGGGGGGGCCCTTCCCACCTGAGAAGCGGGGCCCTCGTCCCCAAGCCACATCTGTGTCCCGAAGCCACATCTGTGTCCCATCGAGCTCCTCTGCCCTGGCCACTCCGGCCGGTGCAGAAAGTGCCAGACAATAACAGCTCCAACCCCAGCATGAAAAAGGAAACACATTGTGTTTACAGATACAGGATTTGGCATCGGAGACCCGAAAGTACCTTTGAGTCGGACGCCCCAGGGCAGGGCTGTCGGACACCCTGCCCTGAGCGCCGCGGCCAGCTTGCTTCCTCTGCCCGGAGTCAGCCCTCCGAGGTGGGCAGGTTGTTCCCAGCCAACTCTTCATTCCCAGACCTGGCCCTGTCTCACTTCCTGGCTCAGACCCGACGAGAACTGGCCGTGAGAGAGTGCCCGGCCGAGAAGGGGGCAGAGCGCTGCTCTCTCCAGCCCTTCTGAAGCCCCGTCTCCGGGCCGATGGGCCATCACGACCGCCGAGAAATGCAAGGGAAGAAGGAGACGAGGCGTTTCTCTGTGTTTCTCAGCCCTGTTTACGGTTAGAACCAGGGTGGGAGGGCGGGTTGTTTTTCCTAAGTCCGGGGTGCCCGCCAAAGAGTAGGAGGGACAAGCACGTGCTGTTGTCCGGCTCCGTAGACATCAATGATCGGAGAGCACGGCTTTCCATTTAAGAATATACGGATTATCAGGGGGCGCCTGGGTGGCTCAGTTGGTTAAGCATCCGACTCTTGGTTTTGGCTCAGGTCATGATCTCACGGTTCGTGGGTTCGAGCCCCGCATCGGGCTCTGTGCTGACCGCTCAGAGCCTGGAGCTCCCTTGCGTTCTGTGTCTCCCTCTCTCTGTCTCTCTCTCCCCTGCTCTCAAAAATAAATAAACATTAAAAAATTATAATATGCGGACTATCAAGATGTACGTGTTAGGGGTAATGGTTGAGAGAACACATGTCCAGCCTCGCACTTGGGTACGTCGTTAAAGCTCTCTGTGCCTTCAGTGTTCTTGGTGTGCTGGGGGCCCGTGCAAGACCCCCGTAGTATATGGGGGGTCGGGAGAGAGAGGAGCCTCTGCATAGGCAGGAGACCCAGAGGCACAGTGCTCATCCTAGACTTTGGGCTTTTATCAACACACAGCCGTCCATCAGCCTCCCTACTGCCGGGCTCTGTTCTAAACACTGCCCGGATATGACCTCATTTGCTCCCCACAGCAGACTATGACGTGGGTTCTGTTATTATTACTCTCCGGTAAATTCTCTTGACATGTGCACATGTGAATGCCTTTCTGTTGGGCAGGGATCCAGAAGCCGCACCCCTGGACCCCTGGGGAGGTACCGGCTCAGCCCCAGGACATGGTGGTTGTGCATTGGCCAAACAGTTTGCAGAAGGCGGTTGTACAAATTCACATTTGCGCGTAATGTTACGGGTAAAGAGGCAGAGCCACACGGCGGACACGGACCTTGCCCAGGGTCACACACGCAGCAGGCGGCGGGGTTGGAATTAGAATCCAGGTGGTGTGGGGCCCCCGAGTCTGGCTTTTCACCAGCGTGTCTGGTCGCCTCTCATTTTTCACCTGCATATGCCCAGATATAAAACTGGTGATACTGGGGGGCAAAGGTGCCCTTGACTTCGCTTCTCTGGACCTCAGTTTCCTCTTCTGTAAGTGGAGGGGTTGGGGCACGAAGGCCGTCTTCGGCTCTGATAGTCTGTGTCCCTGCCGAGCACCTCCTTCCCGATCTGCATTACCCACCCCCTCCGTTCCACTGGGGGTCCCTCCAAAGACGGGTCAGGCTCTGAGAGCAGAGGAGCTCACTTGGGACCACCGGGGATTTCTCCTCCTCTCCCTCCCCAGCTGTTCCACTTGGGGAAGGGAACACATGGGACGCGTTCACCCACCCGCCGTATACCCCCATCTTGGCTTCTAGCCGTCGATTTGGTTTTGTCTGCTCTCAAACTTCATATAAATGAAATCATCCCGTATGTTTCTCTTCAGTTACCTGCCTTTTGCTCAGCATTATTTCCTTGTAAAAAGTCTGAAAGATGACTTGCCCCAGAGTCCTTTTTGGTTTGATGGATGAGCTCAGCTTCTTGGGGGAACCGATCATCCTGTTTGCTTTGTCTGCTGACCTTTGCTCTTGCAGATGGTTTCCTTGTGTGTTTTGTAATGTCTGACTGTGAGCTTATCTTTTTGGGAAATTTTGTGAAATCCCACCGGTCTTAGTTGCGGAGTGTCCCTATTGAGTGATTTTACCAGACATCTTAGAGTTTATCATGGGCCTGGGACTGATTTTTCCATTAAGTGAGGAGCATGCATTTTCTTCCAGTCCATTCCAGGCCTGGATCACTGCTAGTCTTCTAACTGGTCTCCCAGTCCTGTCTGCCCTGTTCCCCAGGCCCCCGAACTATTCTCACTGGTAGTTTCCTCTGCCAGACACCCAAATGGATGGCTTCCTCCGCCCCTTGATCTGTTGTCATTTCTCGGTGAAGCCTGCCCTGACTATCCTTCTTAATAATATCCTAAAACAGGGGAGCCTAGGTGGCTCAATCGGTTGGGCATCCGACTTCGGCTCAGGTCATGATCTTGCCCTTCATGGGTTCTAGCCCCGCATTGGGCTCTCTGCTCTCGGCTTGGAGCCTGGAGCCTGATTCAGATTCTGTGTCTCCTCTCTCTTACCACTTCCCCACTTGCACTCTGTCTCTCTCTCTCTCTCTCTCAAAAATAAATAATAAAAACATTAAAAAGTTAAAAAAAAAAAGAAAGTAAGATTATGCAAGGGCAAGAGTCCCTGTCTGAGTTGTTCACAAGAGGCCTGGCACGTAGTAGGTACTCACTAAAGTATTTGTTAAAGGAAAGAATTCAAGGTCTCACTTCTAACTCCTTCCTGGCCTTATGAGACCCAGGGCCTCATCTCCTTTCTGTGTATGGATCCTAAAACCCGAGCCCAAAGCCACGAAGGCCTGTTTCCGGGTCAAATAACCAGGCTTTCTTTCCTTTGATCTCTTCCTCCTCTTTTCCGGCTCCACTCACTCACACCCCTTGGTCACCACGGTCTCAATGTTTCTCTTAATACTTTGGCTTTCAGATTCTTATTTCCTCCAGCACCTGGGGATTTCCTTTTATTTCTTGTGAGATCTGCTGTGGATTAAATATTTTTTAAAATTACATTTCATCTAGTATTTCTAGACGTTACCCGTGGTAGGGGTTCTGCATGAGCTCAGTCTCCCTCGTTGCCAGAACTCGAAGTCATATATTTTAATCTCTCATCCATCTGGAATTAATTGTGACGTATGGTGTGAGGTAAGGATCTCTCTCTTTTTTTCATCAACTATGTAGCCAGTTATTCAGTGACAACTGTTGGAAAAAAATCATTCTTTCTCAGTGATTTGAGATGCCGTATTTATTAAATGCTTAAGTATTCTGTAAACGTGGGTCGGTTTTCTGGATTTTCCATTTTGTTTCACTGATCTGTTTTCCTGCCACTTCCTATCTGTTTGGATGGTGCATTTTGGTGTCTAGTGGGTTCAGTATTTACTGACTTATTCTTTCACGTTGGTTCTTTTTCAGTTACTCTCATGGCTAGTCTTACGTATGCATGCATGGGCTTTAGGTGAGTTTGTCATACTTTGGCACGTGTGCCGTTGATAATTTGATGGCAGTGTCCTTACCCTGGACTTGGTGCCAGTGGATAGCTTTACATGTTTTAAACTGTAACCGTATCAACTCGAGTGTTGTACTTAATAGATTATTGAAATGCCTCCATGAGGGTTGTAAGGATAAGAAATGGGGAGGATGTAAGTCTGGATAAAACCACAAATTGTGTGTTTCCTTTTGTTTCTTCTAGGTAAGGTTTTAAAAAGTTTTATTGAGGGGCGCTTGGGGGGCTCAGTCGGCTGAGTGTCCGACTTTGGCTCAGGTCATGATCTCGAGGTCTGTGGGTTCATGTCCTGCGTCGGGCCCTGTGCTGACAGCTCGGAGCCTGGAACCTGCTTCGGATTCTGTGTCTCCCCTCTCTCTGCCCCTCCCCTGCTCACACTCTGTCTCTCTCTCCTAAAAATAAACATTAAAAACATTTTTTAATAAAAAAGTTTTATTGAGTTATAATTGAAATCAGTTAACTGTGATAGTTGAAGAGTATACTTTGGTTAAGTTTGATGTGTGTGTACCTATGAAAGCGTCACCACGATCAAGATATAGGACATATCCATCAGCCTCAAATGTTTCCTGATGCTTCTTTGTAATTCCTCCCACACCTCCTGCCCCTTTCTACCGCAGCGCTTTCTGTCATTTTATATTAGTTTGCCTTTCTAGAGTTTTATATAAATGGAGTCATATGGTATATATGACCTTGTCTGGTTTCTTTTAGTCTGCACGATTATTTGGAGATTCACGCGTGATGCTATGGCATCAATGGTTCGCTGCTTTTTATCGCTGGTGGTATTCTGTTGGGTGGACAGACCCCAATTTGGCCATTCACCTAATGATGGACAATGAAGTCTTTCCCTCTTTCTGGCTATTATGGATAAAGCAGGTGTGAACATTCTAGGGCATGATTTTGCCGGCAGAGACACTTTCATCTCTCTTGGGAGTAGAGTGACTGTATAATACGGTAGGGGTATATTTAAGGTTCTAAGTAGCCGCCAAACTGTTTTCCAGAATGGTCGCACCACTTTCCATTCATACCAGTGGTGTACGAGCGTTCCAGTTTCTCCAATTTCTGTTCCTCACCAGCATTTGATATGGTCAGTCTTTTTAGCGTATGTGCTGTCAGAGGGAGCACTGATATGGTCAGTCTTTTAATTTTAGGCATTCTAAGAGGTGTATGGTGGATACCGTTACCATTTTAAACCTTACAGTCCAGAAACGTTGAACGTTTCCATTTATTCCTGTCTTCTTTTGTGTCCCTCTGTAGGGTATATACATTTGTTTATCTTAGCCTCACACTTAAAAAAATATTTTTTTTAATTTTAGAGAGAGAGAACATGCATATGTAGGGGAGAGGGGCAGAGGAGAGAGAGAGAGGGAGAGAGAGAGAGGGAATCCCAAGCAGGTTCTACCCTCAGTACAGAGCCTGATGTGGGGCTCAATCTCACATCCCTGGGAACACGACCTGAGCTGAAATCAAGAGTTGGGTGCTCAGCCGACCAAGCTACCCAGGCACCCCTAGTTGCACACTTTTTAAAAGAAAGTTGATTTCCATGTGTTTATAATTTTGATTACTGTTAAGAGTTTTTTCCTTCTCATTTTGTTCCCTAATTGGATATTGTTGACATATAGAAAGGTTGATGATTTTTATATAAGTATTTTGTATATTTATATGCATATATTTATATAAGTATTTTGCAACCTGTAGCTCTTTAAATTACATAGTGTTTCAGTTAATTCTCTTTCCTTGGATTTTTTATATTCAACTGCAGCCCTCAAATCATGACTGTTTTAGCTTTTTTTCCTTAATTCTTGTACTTTTATTTTTCTTGTCTTACTGCGTTGGATAGTATTTGAAGTAATGGTGTATAGGAATACTAGCGTATAATCTAGTGTTGATTCTGACCCAAGTAAGAATGTTTCTAGAGTTTTATCCTTGGGTATGTTTTTCTTACTAGTTTTAAGATAGCCACGTTTTATTTACGTGTTCATCAGTTGGCGAATATTTGGGTTGTTTCCAGTTTTTGGCTATTAGGAATATTGCTGCTATGAGTACTGATGTACGAGTGGATATGGCTGTATGGATATGTGTTCCTATTTCTCATGGGTTATACCTAAGGGACTTGCTGGGTCATATGGTAACCCTGTGTTTGACTTTTTGAGGCACTGCCAGACCATTGTCCAAAGCAGCTCCGCCATTTTACATTCCTACACGCAACTGACGAGGGTTTCATTTTTCTCCACGTTCTTCTTCCTTTCCTTTTTAAAAAATTCTGTTTTAAAGAGAGAAAGCGAGCGCATCAGCAGGGGCGAGAGGCAGAGAGAGACAGAGAGAAAGAGAGAATCTTGAGTAGGCTCCATACCCAGCATGGAGCCCGCCGCGGGGCTCGATCCCATGACCAGGGATCATGACCTGAGCCTAAATCAAGAGTCTGATGCTCAACTGACTGAGCCACCCAGGTGCCCCTTCTCTATGTTCTTCTTGTCAATACTTATTCTCTTTCTGATTATAACCTTCCTGGTATCTCATTGTGGTGTCATGATTTTCTAAATTCGAACTGTTCTGGCATTTTGGAATATGTTTATTTGGTGATAGGCTGTTCTTTGATGAGATTTAATTTTTGTTTTTTTTCATATCTCTTCAAAAGTGAGCTTTGCCTGAACTTTTATCTCTTTATATTGCCCTTTGTATCAGGGTGATTCTAACTTTACATACTGAAATGAGAAGTTTCCAGTCTTCTCTATGCTCTGGAATAATTTAAGTAGCATGAGAAATAGCTGTCCCTTGACAATGTGGCTGAATTAGCCCATCTGGGCCCTGTGCCATTTTGGGAAGTAGTTATTCGATAACCATTTCAATCTCTTCCATGCTTATATGTTTATTCAGGAATTTTTCATCTGCGTTTTGAGTCAACTCTGGTAATTTGTTTTCCAAGAAAATTATCACTTACCCAGATTTTTAAAAAAATTTTTAATGTTTATTTTTGAGAGAGAGAGACAGAGCACAAGCAGGGGAGGGGCAGAGAGAGAAGGAGACACAGAATCCGAAGCAGGCTCCAGGCTCTGAGCTGTCAGCACTGAGCCCGACACAGGGCTCAAACTCAGTAGATCGTGAGATCATGACCTGAACCGAAGTCGGATGTTTAACCGACTGAGCCACCCAGGGGCCCCTCACTTACCCAGATTTGTAAGCATAGTTGTATATAGCAATCACTAAAACTGTTTTTAAAGATTTCCATATGTGGCTATATCACCTTTCTGATTTCTGAGGGCACATATTTATTCTCACTCTCTCTTTGCCTAGGTTTATTGTTTTCTTGATATTTTTGACAGTGACAGTGATAACACCCAATAATGTCTATTAAACACTCTCTGTGTGCCAGGCCCTGTGCCGAGTACTGCGTGTGCACTCAGTTTTAAAATCTTGGGGCGGCTGGGTGGCTCAGTCAGTTGAGCGTCCGACTGGGTTCCTCTCCGCTCAGGTCATCATCTCATGGTTTGGGAGTTCGAGCCCCCGTGTCAGGCTCCGTGCTGACAGCTTGGAGCCTCCTTGGGATCCTCTCTCTCTCCCTTTCTCTCTGCCCCTCCCCTGCTCTCTCTCATTCTCTCTCTCAAAATACATTAACTTAAAAAAATAAACCTTAAAAAAAAAAAAGAACTTGAACTTGCCTAATGTCACACCGTGACAAATCCCAGAGTTGTTACGCCAGTGGGACCCCCCTGCTCTCAGAACCAGAGTTCTTACCTACTGCTTGGTGCTGTCCCTTGGTTTTGAATGTTGTATATTGTTTCCAGTTTTCTTTTTTTTTTTTTTAACGTTTGTTTATTTATTTTTAGAGAGACAGAGAGCGAGCAAGGGAGGGGCAGAGAGAGAGGGAGAGAGAGAATCCCAAGCAGGTTCCACATGGTCAGCGCAGAGCCCGATGTGGGGCTTGAACCCATGAACCATGAGATCATGACCTGGGCCGAAACCAAGAGTCAGACGCTCAACCGACTGAGCTACCCAGGTGCCCTTGTTTCCCATTTTCTAATTTCCGTTCATCTCTATTCATTTCTTGTTTAGCTTTTTGTGGCCCTTGAGGTATTTTTCGTTAAATGCTCAGTTCGGCTAATATCACAATTTTCTGATTCCTGCTTGACAGCAAAACCATTCAAGGCCGTGACTTTTCTCTCCAGAGAAGTTCTCGGGACCCGCCCTTCGTTTCCATTCACTCTGCTCCTGCCACTGTCACTGCTTTGACAGTGACAATGTGTCATTGCAGCTTTGACCTTCTTTCTGCTCCTGGAGTTATTTATGAACTGGATTTTCATTTCCAGGCTTGCGGGGCCTTAAAATATAGGATTTGTTATTCCTGGCCAATTTTATTTTATTGTAGCCTGTGCAGTTATTAATAATCTTGTCTGTGTGTGTGCGTGTGTGTGTGTGTGTGTGTGTATGATTAGTTTTGCTGATATAGGAACTGAAAGAGAACTCTGTGTTTAGGGCAGAGTTCAATATATTTGTTAAATTGATCTTACTGATTTTCCTTTTTCTCCAGATACTCTGTGTCTTTGTTTTTATGTTTGTCTGCTTGGAGCAAAGACACAATCTTAGTGGGAGATGCTAGCATTAGCCATCACTCTCAGTATTTCACAAATTAGGTTAAAAGGCAGTCATCCAACCTTTTAAAAATTTGGGGCCATGCAAAGGTGTATATGGCACATGAACTTAAAGTAAAAGCGGGGGTCATGGGGTAGTATCTGAAGTGTCAAGTTCAGAGCCGAATGCAGGGACCAGGACAAAGCTGGTTCATCTATACTGATAGCAGGAAAAATGCACGCACCGCACTGTGAACTTGAGTGGATGTCACCTGGGCATTGGTCACCTCTTTAGCGGAAAGAGGGATTGGCAGATGATTTCTCAGTCTCTTCAGTGCTCCTGTTCCCTGATGGTGGTTTTGGGGTTCCCGCGATGTGGCGCCAGGGAGGGAATGAACCAGGAATGAGGATCAGAAGGAGCGCAAAGAGCAGGCTGACTCCTGGTGGAAGAGAGAGGAGTTTGAGCTGACAGTTGGGCTGAGTTTATTGCTTTGGCTCCTTCCTGTCCTTACATGAGCATCTGCCTCGTTGCCTTTTGGCCGGGCCGAGGAGGTTTGCTGAAATACAAGTCCGTCTACACGGACAAGATGGTGAGGCCGCAAGACCTCACTGACGTGGGGCGCTACCTCCCATAATGACGTATGACCCCGAAGGCGTGGTTTGGTTCTTGAATATGCCCCCTGCCACACGCCAGGAGCTCTGAGCTCCCCGAAACAGCATTCTGTGGGCGGCCTCCTGCGGGAACGGACAGGAGAGCCAGCTGCATGCCTGCCTCTGTTTCTCCTCCTTTTCCTGCTGAGGGGTGATGAATTCATGGAAGGAACAGGGATGCAGAAGACGGGCATGTATTTCGCAGGACACCAGAACCATAAGAAAGGCTGAAACTTAATGAGCTAAGTATCCAATTTTAGAAGTTGGAGGAAAAATTAACAGAAGCCAGACAAAATAGGGGTGGGGGGGGGAGATCAAAATAAGAGCAGGAGTCAATGAGCTAGAAAACAAATTCTCAACAGAGATGATCAACTAGAGGCAGAAGTTGGTTATTTGGAAAGACGAATAAGACAAACAAATATCTGGAAAGATTGGTAAAGAAAAAAAGAGAAGGCACGAATAAGAACATCAGAAATGAAAAAGAAAGGCATAATCAGAGATCTGGCAGAGACCAAGAAAAGATAATACTACTCTGAATAACTTTATTTTAATAGATTTGGAAGTGTAACCTCCTAGTATCTCAATCAAACCCTGGAGCATTTCTCAGACAGCTGCCAATAGATGATGTACATAAAATCTAACGTGGAACCCATGAGAAGACAGATAAATTGAATGTTATCAAAATTTAAGACTTCAGAGGATACTATCGAGAAAATGGAAAGACAGCCCGTAGAATGGGAGAAAATATTTGCAAATCATGTATCTGCTAAGGGCTCAGAATATTTAAAGAATATCATATATTAAAAAATCTTACAATTCAACAATATAAAGGCAAACAAATTGAAAACCAGGCAAAAGACCCAAGGAGACATTTCTTCAAAGAAGACGTATGCGTGGCCAATAAAACACATGAAAAGAGCTCCCCTCGTTAACCAGAGTAAGTGTGAATAAACGTCACACTGAGATGCCACTTTACACCCGCCAGGATGGCTCATAATCAAAAAGGTAATAGCAGGTGTTGAAAAGAATTTGGAGAAATTGGAACCCTCGTGCATACACTGGTGGTGGGAAAGAAAAGTGAGGTAGTCGCTTCAGGGAAGAGTTTCTCGAAAGGTTAAGCGTAGAGTTACCACGTGACCCACAGTTCTGTTCCCAGATATATACCCTAGAGAAACAGAAATACATACGCGTGCAAAAACCTGAACACAAATGTTCACAGGGACATTATTCATAACAGCTAGGAAGTGGAAACAGCCCAAATATCCATCAACAGATGAATGAATGAATAAAGTGTGGTATATCCATTCAATGGAATATTACTCAGCCATGTAAAGGAATGGAATACTGAGACATGCTTAAACATGGGCAGATCTTAAAAATTTCATGATAATTGAAAGCCAGTCACACAAGACCATGTACTGTATGATTCTGCTTATATGAAATGTGCAGAATGGGCAAATTCATACAGGATGCAGATTAGTGGTTGCCGGAGACTGAAGGGGGGAGGGGTGAATGAGGATTTGGGGTCTCTTTTTGGGTATGAAATAATAGTGGTGATGTGCAACTGCATGATTGTACTAAAATCCGTGGAATTGTACACTTTCCAAGGGTAAATTGCATAATATGCGAATTATATTAATTCAAAAAAACTTTGTGGGAAGCGGGAAATACTTATTGAAATGTATATTTCTGAGCCTTTCCCTGGCTTCATGAAGTCACCTCTCTGGGGGTAGAGCCTAGTAATCTACAGACTGACTAACACTTTCAATGACACCAGTATGCAGATAGGTTTAAGAATCTCTGTCCACTTATGGGGCACCTGAATGACTTTTGATTTCGACCCAGGTCATGATCCTAGAATCGTGGGATCAAGCCCCACATTGGGCTCTGCACTGGGGCAGGGAGGCTGCCTAAGATTCTCTCTCCCTCCGCCCCTCTCTGCGGCTCATGCGCTCTCTCTTTCTAAACTAAGTTTAAAAAATTAAAAAAAAAAAAAAGAATTCCAATTAACGTCAAAAGCGATGGGTATAGAAAATCACTATTGGTGGGGCGGGGGGAATCCCAGTAATAGTTGTTGTAGAGAATCGCAGTGTGTGCCCAAGTTAGCAAGTGAGGGTACAAGAAATAGAATGTTTCCACAGCGTCAGAGTATCTTGCCCCAATTTCCAATGGACAAGGAGTCCGTTTGTAATGAAGACATCAGGCAGATGTCTTAACCACGCGATCAGAGCTAACGTAACTATAGGAACGGGACATTCTCTTGTCACGTGCCTCCTGATAGGATGTGCTGGAGATGTTACATCCCTTCTGCAGGATCTTGCTGAAAATCCGTAACCTGCACTTAATCATGACAAAACGTCAGATAAAACCAAACGAGAGACATTCTACCACCTAACTGGCCAGTACTCTTCAGGAGTAGCAAAGAAAGGCAAGGAAAGTCTTGGGGGGGGGGCGCTGCCCCAGGCTGGAAAGGAAAGCAGAAACAAGACACGTAAATACAACATCAAGCCCTGGGTCGGATCCGTCCTGGACCAGGAAAGGACATTAGTGGGACAGTTGTTGTCATAACCTATAAATTTTATAGATTAGAATTTCAGTTTCCTGGGTTGTGATCCTTGTGGGATGGGGATGTGAGAGGCTAACATCTGGGGAAGGCTGGGTAAAGGGAACCCAGGAATTCTTTGCACTCGTTCGCATCTTTTTTGTGAGTCAAAAATTCAAATTGGAAAAAATGACAAAGAAATCACTCTCTTAGAGCGTCACGATTCACGATCTGAAAACCACTGGTGTAGCAGAAAGAGCTCCAGCTTTGGGACCCGACGGCCCTCAGCCGGACACCCAGCACCCTCACCTATCCTCGAGACCTCGGGCTTCCCAGCCTCAGTTCCTCATCTGGGAAATGGGTTTCATTGTGTCGGTGTTCTAGCACGGTTGGAGGGTTGAACGAAATTCCAAGCGCGGCGCCTTTTCGTAGCAGGGGCTCCGGGAGAGCCAGTCTCCCCGAGGTGCCTGCGTTTCTGCTCTTCAGGCTCAAGTCCACCTCTCACCTCGGAGCGGGAGGATCGGGCCTCTGGGCTGGACTCTTTGGGCCTGCCTGGCAGCTGAGGAAAGGTGCATCACGGGAGAGGGAAGGGGAGAAGCAGCCGGCCTGGGGAGCTTTCTCACAAGAGCTCTCTCTTGTTGGCAGGCTGCTTCAAGTTATACCAACTTCAAACAAAAAAGGGTTTTCAGACACAAAGGAAGGCTCAACCTGGCCAGTGCCAGGCCTGGCTTGGCATTTGAATTCAGAAATCCAAGTCCTCCGAGCTCGCAGACAGACCAGACCATCCGGGTTCCCGTTTGCAGAAATGCCAAGGACCCGGGGGCACAGCTCCTCTCCTGGGCTTGCTCCCATTGTTGACCCTGCGGACAAATTAATTAGACTTAAATAAGAGCCAGTTCCCCCACGGTGCGTATTCTGCTGACAGCTGAGACCGGGCGACAGGCCCAAAGGTGGCCCTCCCGACCACCTGCCTGTCCTCCTAACTCCTCCCCCCAACGCTGCGGCATGTGGGTACACGCGCCAGGCTGGTGTTCTTAATGGATTATCTCGAAAGCAAATAAAGCAGGTAGCGTACAAAGCAGGCCAGGTACCCTAGGTAGTTTTTCAGGGTGTGCGTTTTCACGTAGCCCCCTCTGAATTCTGTCACTTGGGCCTCCCACGTGACCAGAGGGACGCAGGAGAGTGAGCCAGCGTTAAAGGCGCAGCCCTAGAACATCGGAACAACCGAGCGCACGTCAAGCCTGCTTTTTCCTTGTGACTTGTCAGTCTCACCTGTCAGCGCCCGGCCTAGAGAAACACACAGGTGCGCAGAAAGGTAGCTGCCGGTGTTCGTCCCGGGTTTCTGTGGACCTAGGTCTGTCTGTCTGTCTGTCTTAACCTTCCTTTTCTCTCTCTCTAACTGTACATTTTTTGTTGACATTTATTTATTTTTTTGAGAGATACAGAGATACAAAGCGTGAGCAGGGGAGGGGCAGAGAGAGAGGGAGACACAGAATCGGAAGCAGGCTCCAGGCTCCGAGCTGTCAGTGCAGAGCCCGACGCGGGGCTCGAACCCAGAAGTGGTGAGATCATGACCCGAGCTGAAGGCGGACGCCCGACTGACTGAGCCCCCCGGGCGCCCCGATCTCAGTATGACTATAACCCGCGTCTGTAATATTTACGTATCTGGAATCTACGTGCACACACAGAACGAAACACGGCCCGGGTGTCCGCGTGGGAAGAAGTGGTTACATAAACCGGTGTCTTCACGCCCTGCAATCCAACGCCGCAGGGAACCATCGTAAACTTGCGCGTGTGCCCGCGGCCGGGATGCCTTGAGAGATGGTATAAAACCAGCAAGGCGTCAAAGCGAAATCCATTGCCTCACCTACAACTGACACACAGTGCTCCCCTCAGGAGTCTACCCTCATCCCCGCACCCCTCCTACTGCCCTGGCTCATAGTAGGCGCTTCTCAGAATAGCATCGGTTCCGGGAACTTTGTGACCTCACTGCCTTGGCTGATCACGTGCGGATCCTTAATTTACTTCATCGCATTAACGGAGAGCCAGGGAGTTGGTCTGTCTCCGCGCCGACCTGGGCCCTGTATGTAATCGACAAAATCGGCCTGTGGGCCAAATTCTGCCTGTTGCCTGGTTTGTAAATAAACTCACGTTGGCACGCAGCCACACCCGTTTGTTTACGGATTGTCCGTGGCTGCTTTCCGTGTAATGGCAGGGCCTGGTGGCTGCAGCAGACGCTGTGTGGCCTGCTCAGCCTCAAATAGTTACGATCTGGCCTTTTCCAGAAAAAGGTTGTTGAACCTTGTCCTAATCCCTTCTCCCAGCCCGGCCCCGTTTCTTTTCTTTCTTTCTTTCCTTCTTTCTTTCTTTCTTTCTTTCTTTCTTTCTTTCTTTCTTTTTCTTTCTTTCTTTCTTTTTTTTTTAAAGATTTATTTATTTATTTTGAGAGCCAGAGAGAGCACAAGCAGGGGAGGGGCAGAGAGAGAGAGAGAGAGAGAGAATCCCAAGCAGCCTCGCGTGGGGCTCGAACTCACGAACCGTGAGATCGTGACCCGAGCCGAGTTCAGGAGTCAGACGCTTCGCTGACTGAGCCACCCAGGCGCCCCCCAGCCCCATTGCATTGCTTCCAGTACCTGGGGGTTGTTCAGAAGAGCTGGCCTTCCCCCGACCCCCCTGTTGCTGTGTGACTCAGTGGGGTTTGGAAGAGCTGTCTGTAAAAGCCCGGACGAACGCTCGCGTTATTATAAATTGACCATTAAGAACGTCACCTTGTCCCTTTGCTTCACCGACACACGGTCCTGCAGCCACATCCTGTCTGCATAGGTCTCTGTAGGAGTTGGCTACAGAACTTCTGAAATGCTTTCTTTCTTAAGTAAGCCCCTCCCCTGCAGACCTGACCCCCTCTCTCCCCTCCCACCCCCATCTCCCGGCCTCCAAAACAGTCCTCTGGCCTTTGTCTTTATGTCCTTAAGGCCTCTCAGAATGCTGGCCCAGAACAGGTGCTTCAATAAACACGCGGTGGATAAATACACCAATGAAAAGTGTTAAAAAAAAAAATAGAGTCGCCTCATTGTTTTACTGCGGGCAGCCTATTCCGAGGGGATTCATCAGAAATTAAGGAAATCTGTTGACTTTAAGGAAACCACAAGTTGGACAAAGGATTAGCAAACGGAACGGGTCTCGTGCACCATTGGAAACGGTGTTTTGCCTCCCTTCCCTGGGGACCTGGTGACGATGGTAGGGGCACTGGGTGCTGTGTGGAGCCGATCTGTCTCCTGCGTGGACCGTGAATGCCTTGGCCCCTCCTGGTGCCCGTGATGTGCTTCCAGGCTGCAGAGAGAGGCTCTTCCCCGGGACCGGGCGCTCACCCACGTGCTTGGGCAGAGGGATCCCTTTCGGGTACCTGACATCTGATTTTTCAGACTTTCCTTTCAGGAAAGGAGAGTCTCCCTCCCGGAGAATCAAGCAGCTGGGTTAGCATTTCCAGAAGGGGTGTTGTCTGATTCACAGGCTAATTGCGGCAGCAGGGTGATTATCTCGAACAATGTGCCACACAGAGTGACGTCCCTGACAAGCCCAGATGTTAATTCCAGGAGGAATCTCGCTCGTTCAGGCCTGGGGAAAAGCCTAGAAAAACACGAGTGGTCCTGTGGCCGGCAGCCTGCCCAAGTTCGCCAGACCTGCCTGGCTCCGGGAACTGGCTTCTGCTTTCTCTCTGAGCAGGGCTGGAGGGCAAGGGTGGGGGCAGGTGGTGAGGGAAGGATTAACCCCCCCACCCCCATTTGTTCTATAATGGGGATATTCATCTTGCCTTGTAGAGGGGGTCTTTCTTTGGAATGAAAAAGATCCCCTGTGCAGTATTTGTCAAAAGGTGCCTTCATGAGGCCGAAAGAAAGGGGCAGGAGTGGGGGGGGCTGCTTCAGAACAGGAGTCGGGGGACGAGAATCCACACGAAATATCTGGAATGAGAGGGCTGGGTGGGTTTGGCGGGCGAGGCGGGAGACCCTGCCAAGTGGCGGGGGGGGGGGGCTCGGGGCGGGGGTAGGGGTGGGGTGGGGTGGGGGGCCAGAGTTTCAGCTCGAGCACTGCCTGGCCCCAGGTGGCAGTGGCCCACAGCCCTTCCTTCGGGAACAGCCTCCAGCCGGGCAGCACAAGAGCTCTGGGATTGCTAATGGGCCTTTAGGAATGCTAAATGGAGCATTTCTGTCGCAACAAAGGGGAAAATGAGTGGAGAAAGGAATTTTAGTTTTGGCCCTTCCTTCGGGGAAGGCCAAACAATGGCGGTGTAAATGGACAGAACAATGGCGGTGTAAATGGACAGAGTGAAAGTTTTATCTGGGTTCCCAAAAAGCAGAACAAAGTGCACAGGCCCTCTTGGCAGCATCTGGGCTGGGTGACGCGGGCACTGGAGCGGATCCGCAGAGCTGGGCGGGACTCTACTGGGTGCGCCATCCCCCTGGGCAAAGGGCAACGGGAGGGCTGAGGATCACTAGGTGGGTGCCTGTCTGAGCCAGACACTTCTGCAGGCCTTGCTGCCTTCATTCAGTCATTCCCTCGGTCATTCACTTGTTCCTTTCCTCATTCACTCGTTCATTCACTATCTGTCTGTCCAGTCACTCATTCGTGCGCACATTCATTCCATTCATTCGCTTACTCCTTTTCTCATCCACCTATCCACCCACCTACCAACCCAACCACCCACCCATCCATCCATCCATCCATCCACACGTCCATCTATCCACTTAAGCATGCAACATTCATTCCATTCATTCACTTATTTCCTTTCCTGTCTATCCAGCCATCCACCTATCCACCCACCCATCCATCCATCCATCCATCCATGCATCCACCCACCCACTCATCTGCTGACACATTCATCCCATTCATTCACTTATTCCTTTCCTCATTCATTCATGCATTCACTCACTTGTCCCCTCACTGGCTCCCTCAGCCAGCGGTCAGTTGCTGAACACCCACTGTGTCCAGGCAGACTTCTGAACGCTGTGAACACCAGGTCAGACAAGCAGGGTCCCCGCTCCCCTGGAGCACGTGTTCTGTGGGCGAGACAGACATTCCAGATGTAAATGATGGGAGGTAATAGCAGGTGTGATTGGTTGGAGGGCAGCACTGGACAAGACTCCAGGAGAGGTCTCTCTGAGGAGGTGCATTTGAGCTGTGACCTGAATGGGAAGGAGCCAGCCAGCAGGTGGGTGGGAAGGAAGAGAGCAGTGGGAGAGGCAGTGGAGAGCAAGGCCAGGGGTCTGCCATCAGGATGGGCTTTGCAGGCTTGGTAGGAAGGTTAGATTTTATTCTAGGACCATGGGAAGCTTTCGGAGGGTTTCAGGTAGGCTCGGGACCTGGCCGGTGGATGATGGGGACAAGCGAGAAGCAGGAAAGGGCCCCAGGCTGGAAGATCAGAGCTAGAGATACCCAGGGGGTCTGGCCTGTCAGCTCTGCACCAGGGGCCGCTCATCCCGGCCAGTGTGGGGTAGCACGTGATGGCCGGGGGGCCAGTCTGGGGCCAACGAAGGGCATCCATGTGGTTTGGGACCTCATCTAGAGGATGAGTGAGGCCAGGAGTGCAGCTCATGGGGGCATCAGGCTCGTGGGCGGAGTGTGACGTGTGAATCAGGTGGACACTGAATGCAGCTTGGTCAGGCTCTGCTCGGAAGGCAGCAGTGGCAGGGGACTCGGTGTCCCCAGTGCAGATTGGTAGGAGCAGCCGTCAAGTGCTGTGGGAAGAAACCCTTTTACTAGAAGGGAAAGGCGTGGTGGTCACACCTGCAGAAGCCAGCCACAGCCCCGTCCCTCTCTGATTCTCTGACACCCCGTGCCCTGCAGGACAGCACTGGCCAGTAGGGAGGGGCTGGGAGCACCTCGCGGAGCCTCAGAATGTCACTTGGGTGCATCAGCTCCCTGAGATGTGGGGTTGCTCAGGAGGCCGCCTTTCCTCTCGGCCCAGAGTAATGGTAAGTAATTAATGAGTAAGGTGGGGTGGAGCGCCCTTAGACACTCTGAGGCCACTGAGGATGCTTTGACCCCGAGGGCCTCTGGAGACATCGGGAAAGCATGCTCCAGGCAGGGGAGCGGCCTGGAGGGTGGCCTGGGCCGCCCTAGAAAGTGGCAGTAGGAAGGATGTTGGAATCCGGGTGAAGGGCAAGTAGCAGTAGGAAACAAGTGAGCCAGTCTTTTGAAGGAAAAACTGGGAGGATTTGGGACTGGTCCAGTCTGGACGGTGAAGAGAAGCCGGTAAGATTGACAGGTGGTCAAGAGAACACGCATTTGGGGGCGCCTGGGCGGGTCAGTCGGTTCAGCGTCTGACTTCAGCTCATCAGGTCATGATCTCAAGGTTCGTGGGCTCGAGCCCCGAGTCGGGCTCTGTGCTGACAGCTCAGAGCCTGGAGCCTTTTGCAGATTCTGTGTTTCCCTCTCTCTCTGCCCCTCCCCTTCTTGGCACCCTGTCTCTCTCTCTCAAAAAAATAAATAAACAAACAAAAAAAAGAGAATGCGCATCTTGCCCATGTGTTTGCTGCACGCTCTGTGTGCCTGGCAGTCAAGGTGACCACGGGGGTCACTGTCATGGCCACCTGCATATCAAATGCTTTTGATCCTTTACGATTTTTCTTATAAGAGCTCATATGGGGGGTGCCTGGCCAGCTCAGTCGGAGGAACGTGCAACTCTCCATCTCAGGGTGGTGAGTCTGAGCCCCGCGTTGGGTGTAGAGATGACTTAAACATAAAAGCTTAAAAAACAAATCTCACGTGGAAAGCCAGTGGGGAGAACTGGTCAACCTTGAGCTGCTCTGGTTAAAAGAGGCATTCGTGAAGCGGTGGGGGGTGGCTGGACTGTATCATCCTTGTCTGCACCACCCTCCCCCAGCCTCCCCAGGCCCTGTCTTACACACCTCCCCACTTCCCCATGATGACCAGAGGACCCCTAGGGCCTCAGAGGACATAGTTGGTAAGGAAAGGCCTGGTACCAACTTCTACAACCTTTCATTTTTGACCTCACTCAATTTACTGTGCAAACAGCAGGCATACGGGCGTGTTGGCTGAAATAATTTCATTTTCGCTTAATCCCCAATTTGGCCTGTGGCCAGTTGATTGCACATAGATCCCGTGGTGACCCCGAGTCTGTTCTCTAGCGATTGGCCAGGGCTGTCGTTCGCTTCTTTGCTTGTTGCTCTTCCTGCGGATCTGTTTCCCAGGGCAATAGCATGACCTCTCCGGCACTTTCTTGGTGACACTTCTCACCCTGCTGAACTCCCTTCCCCCTACTGTCTTTCTTTTGGGATCAATTTCTCGGTATTTTCCATTGCTGCTGTTTCTTCCTTGTTTTTATAATTCATCGACTGATCGTGGTTTACAAAACATCTTGGTAAAAATGGCAGGTGGGAAGGTGGGATCGTGGACCCAGTATGCAGGGCCACTGACTGGAGGCCATGGTCAGGTTTGAGAGGCCCTGCATAAGAGAATTTTCTGGAAAATTACACCCAGCTCCTCTAAATGCAATACTTTTATTTTACCTTGGGCATTTGGAATAGCGTCTTTCTGTAATGCATTTTATACTTACCTGCTTTCTTTTTTAAAAAAGATTTTTAAGGTTTTTATTTATTTTTAAGTGAGAGAGCTAACAGGGGAGGGGCGGAAGGGGGGAGAGAGAGAGAGAGAGAGAGAGAGAGAGAGAGAGAATCCCCAGCTGGCTCCACATGGTCAGCACAGAGCCAGACACACGGGGCTTAATGCCATGAACCGTGAGATCATGACCTGAGCTGAAATCGAGTCGGATGTTTAATCGACTGAGCCACCCAGGCGCCCCTATACTTACCTGCCTTCTTAAACAGAGCACCCCAAACATTATCGAGCTTCTGTTTCTTTTAAATGTTTATTTATTTTTGAGAGAGAGAGACAGAGACAGAGACAGAGCACGAGCCGGGAAGAGGCAGAGAGAGAGGGAGACACAGAATCCGAAGCAGGTTCCAGGCTCAGAGCTGTCAGCACAGAGCCCGACCTGGGGCTTGAAGTAACAAACCTCGAGATCATGATGTGAGTGGAAGTTGGGCACTCAACAGACTGAGCCCCCAGGCACCCCTCGAGCTTCCGTTTTTAATGGTTCAGGTCATCTACATGAACTTCGGTGATTGTGTTTTGTTGAATGTAGTTTATGTCTTGGCTCACATGTCCCTGGATGGCCAACCAATTCTTAATAATTAGCATTGTGTATTAAAAGGGTCACTGTTCCTATCCATGAAATGGGGGTGATTATATTTATCTTTATAGGATCTTTGTGAATATTAGGGCCGACATAGGATTCTTGACCCATGATAGGCACTCAAAAAAAAAAAAAAAAAAAAGCTTAAAGAAAAGAAGGAAAAGGGGCGCCTGGGTGGATCAGTTGGTTGAGCACCTGACTTGGGCTCAGGTCATGATCTCGTGGTTTGTGAGTTCGAGCCCTGCATTGGACTCCCTGTTGTGGGCACAGAGCCCGCTTCAGATCCTCTGTCCCCCTCCCCCTCCCCCTCCCGCGCTCACACACTCTCTCTCAAAAATAAGTAAATTGAAAAAAAGAAAGAAGAGAAGGAAAAGATGGCAGTAGCTTTGCTGAATGCCAGATACTTTTCATCATGAGCTCTTTGTGTTTTACCTGGTTTTACTTTCTGATCCCCAGGTCTCGGGACTACTCACCTCCAACACACACACACACACACACACACTCCTAGTATTTGTTTTTAAGGAGGGGAGGGAAAATAAACACTAGAGAAGCTGATGGTGTGATGATTTCAGAGACCACATTTTGGGAGTCCGACCACCTGGCTTGTAATTCATCTTGGCCCTGCCACTTCCTGGTCGTGGGACTTGGGGCAAGTTCCTTAATTTCTCTGTGTCTCAATTCGCTCGTCTGAAACATGGGGATAATACTACGAGCTGCCTCACAGGGCTATTCTGAGCATTCGGTAAGTTGGTGAACATAAAGCCGTGAGCGGAACGCGTGCACATAGTAAGCGCCCTGTGTCATCATTGTCATGTTCGACGTGGTGCCTGCCTACCATGTGGCAGGCACCACGCTGATGTCCGGGCGTGATGGGAGGCTATGACATGAGGTGTCTGAGCTGTCATTCCTGCCCACAAATGACCCTGGGTGGGGGCGAGCAAACTGAGGAGCTCATGCAGGTGTCTCACAAAGTTAAAATGTAGCATTACCATGTGGCCCGGCAAGTTCACCCCTGGATATATCACTCACATAACGGAAAGCAAGGGGATCAAAACAGCGTCTCTCGTACGTCAATGGTCATGGCATTATTCACGGTAGCCGAAAAGGTGGAAGCAACCCAGATGTCCACCAATGGATGGATGGATAAACACAATGTGATTTATACACACCATGGAATATTACTCGGCTGTAAAAAAGAAATGAAGGACTGTAACATGGCCGAGCCACAAAGACGTCGTGCTGAGTGAAAGACACCAGACACCAGGGCGACAGATTACATGACTCCATTTATATGAAATGCCCGGGATACGCAAATCCATTGAGATGGAAAGCAGATTTGCCCAGGGCCCAGAGGAAAGGCAGTTTGGGGGCAGGGGGGAGCGCTTAATGGTTATGGGGTCTTCTTTGGGGGTGATGAAAATGTTTTGGAACTTGACAGAGGTTGATAGTTGTACAGCATTGGGAGTGTACTAAATGCTACTGAATTGTATCCTTTAGGTGGTTAATTGTAATGTGAGTTTCACCTCCATTAAAAAAAAATCCATGGAGAGGTGCCCGGGTGACTCAGTTGGCTAATAAGCGTCTGATTCTTGGTTTGGTTCAGGTCACGATCTCACGGTTTCAGGAGTTCGAGCTCCGCATCGGGCTCTGTGCTGACAGTTCGGAACCTATTTGGGATTCTCTCTCGCTCCCTGTCTCTCTTACGCTGTCTCTGTCTATCTCAAAATAATTTTTAAAAAAGTATAATTAAAAGCAAGAAAAGATCCTTGGAGATGGGAAGACACCAGAGGGCAGGTCCAAGCCACCAGGGCCGTGTACAGGTGAGTGTGCGTGTCTTTGAGCCCTGGGGGTGAGGGAGGGGAGTAACGGTGTGGAAGGATGGCATGGGGCAGAGGAAGCTGGGCACGCTGGGCTCAGGGTGCATGCGTGTAAATGTGTCGGCAGATTTACCCAAACACTAGCCCTAACGATAAAGGCCCCATGAATGGAACCTCCCACCAGCGGGCTTTGGAACAGGTGCAGCTCAGAGCATAGAAGGTTATCCTGCTTTTTGCAGGCTGTTTGTCTGTGTTTTCATTAGCTAGTGGGATGGCAAGGAGGAAGGCAGCAAAGGTTTAGGAGAAAGGCGTAATTCGAAAAGCATAACGCTGAGGAAATGACAACTAGTTACTCTGCTGCAGCTCCCTTAGTTGAGTCTCCTTAGGTAGCTTGCTTTGCTGGGGGAAGACCATTGTGCTCTGCTGTCATATGGTAGAATGCTCTGGTCCCACCATTAGGGCCCCGCAGAGGCCAGGGAGGTGGAGAAGGCCTGGTGGAAGAGAGGGGGAGTCTCCATCTGGGTTAGTTGAGTGGCGGTGGGACAAGGGAGTGAGGAATAGAGCACATTCTAGGTGAGTGATGGTCCAGAGAGAAAGGGTGGGGCTGGCATTTTTTTCAGGGCGGGGGGTCCAGTCAGTGAAGGAGTTTGGCCAGGACCTGGGCTAGGAGTGGGGGAGCCACCAGGGATGGAGCAGGGAACAGCACAGGCAAGATGGCGGCAGGTTGCAGAATGTGGGCTTTCCATAGGCAAGCGGTGGTCAGAGTCCCAGATGGCTGCCACCTCCCCCAGAGACTCAGTAGGTCTGGGAGAAGGTGTGCAGAATTTGCATTTCTAGCAAGTTCCCCGGTGGTGCTGGGGGTATGCTGCTGGTCTGGAGGCCACACTGGGAGAACCACTGATAGGCAACGGGGAACCAGGACTGGTTTTTAGTAAGGGACAAGCTTGATGGAAAGATACAAATGGTGGCCACTGGATGTGGCTGTGAGAGCAGTAACTTCTGGAATCAGGCGATCGTATTCCCCAGTCAGGGTCATAGCTTGGTGGATCCTCACACCCATATACATACATACCACCTGCTAGCAAAAAATAATTTGAGACCACTGTTATAATTTGAGGACCTCAGGCTCTCCTGGTATATATTTCTCAACTTGAGGTTAGAGACCCTGGCTACCAGAAGACTTAGGTCTATTCCTAGGCTGGAGAAACAATGCAGAAAAATGTTTTGTGCCTAAGTGTTGAGATTTTCAGGATGTTAAAAATTTTTTTAATGTTTATTTATTTTTGGGAGAGGGAGAGAGAGTGTCTGTGAGCAGGGGAGGGGCAGAGAGAGAGAGAGAGACAGAAAGACACAGAATCCAAAGCAGGCTCCAGGCTCTGAGCTATCAGTACAGACCCCAGCGCGGGGCTTGAACTCACAAACTGAGAGATCATGACCTGAGCTGACGTTGGACGCTCAACTCAAGCGTCCCTGAGATTTTCAGGATGTTTTAATGCTTTATAGAGACATGGAGCAAAATGTTTGAACTTAGTTGTGGGGGAATTTCAGGCTGTATGTATATATGTGCCTTTTGACACCCCTTTTTTTTTTTTTCTGAAAGCTCTCTCCCAATTCCTCCCCTGACAGAAATACGGCTTCTCCAGGTGCGCACCGAACATTTGCTTTTTTGCAGCCAGCAGAGTCTTTAGCTAAAGGGAAAGAGCCCTCCTACCCTTGGTTTCAAAAGGTTTTGAAATGCTAATGCACAGCCACGAAATATTCTGACAGCCTGGAATGTTATTCAGGGCAATCAGGCACCTTGATTATTACCGAAGTGTGAAAGGTAAATTGCTGCTACCCAAGAAGTCAGCCGGCTTTTCAAGAGAGAGCTCAGAGAAATAGCACATGACATTATGTTCAGGCATTGCATTTCATGTATCACGTGATCGGGATATCTGACACGCAGTGTATCCGTAGGTGTGACAATGTCAACTCGTAGTAGAAATCTAACAGCATTTGCCAGCGTTGCCTTTATGTTAAGGGAGGAAAAAAAAAATACAGGGCTATGGCAAACATTTTTTGAAATTGTTATATGCCTATTTAAAATCTGAAAGCACATCTTCCCGAACTTGTACTTTTCCTTTTTTTTTCTACTGAGAAATCCCACCCCGGAGATGAGACTAAAATACCCTTATTTTTTTTTTTTTAAGGAAAGATTCTAATTTCCATCCATCCTGTATCCCGTAGCCTTTTATAGATCGCCTTATTAATGACTATCAAAGCTCTGTTGTATTTTTTGCGACGGGAAGCGGGAAATGGTGTTTCTCCGTGGTCTGAGCTCAAAGGCAGGCTTTCGTCCACGATCGGAAGATTCCACACCTCGCTGTGAATGAGGTTGTCTTGTGCTTTTAGCTGAGTAATGATTCGCTTGTAGCCAAGACCGATGGCTGCCTCGAGGTAGGAGCCACTGACCTAGCCTTATTGTCCTGTGGGAAGGAGAGGACTCCATCTTGATTACTTGACCCAGCCTTTTCCAATATGATTTATGTATTTTTCAAGCATTAAGTGAGCAATAGAGTCTCTTGGTTACAGGTTCCTTGTTTGGCTCTTGCTGGGTCGAGGTCTAGTGGGTAGTTATAGTTTGCTGCCCTCTTTGGAGGGGCAGGAATGGGGGGTTGTCCTGTCTTGTAGGGATGTAGAACCCATAAGCCAGTGGGGAGGAGAATGAGTGTAGTGAGGAAATAGTTCTCTTTACTCGGCTGATTAGGGTAATCGGTTTGGGCTGTTTGCATGCAAATCCGTCCACGCATGCGTCCATCTGTCCCTTTCCTGCCCCGCCGTCTCTCCTGACCCTTCCTCCTCCGTCTGACCGTCAAGCCCGAGTTCTTTCCTCTCTCTCCGTTGTACACATTCTCTCTGTAGGTGACCTCACCCTTTCTCTTGGCCTTGCGCGAAGCCACGCACCCCCCGTTTTCCCTCTCTGGCCCTGGCGCTCCTCTGAGCTCCAAAACCCCAGCTCCCGATTTCTCGAAGCCTCACTCGGAGGTCTCGTGGGCACACCGCTCAGGCCAAACGCCCAGGAGAGTGCGCCTCACGTCCTCTTCCTCTGCCCCCGCCCCCAGTTAGTCCGTCGCTGCGTCTGGGCAGCGCCTTCCAGAATATTTCTCCTCCGTCTATTCCACGTCCTCTCGCCAGCCACCACCGCTGCCGTCCCGTGACCGGCCGTGGTAGCCTCTTCCTTGCTCTCCTGCTTCTGCTGGTCCCCCTCTTTGATGCATTTGCACAAGGCAGGAGTGTGGCCGCAGCAGATTGCAAACCCACTGCTCTAAACCCTGTGCGGCTCCCGCCGTGCCGCCCTGTCTCCTCCCGTCCCCCTCTGCCTCCCCCCTTCCCCACCCGACGGGGGGCTCCCGCGTGCCCTTCTCTTCCTGCAGCCCAGCCTCCAGCTGCCTTTCCTGACCACCTGGTCCCAGTAGTGGCCTCACACCGTATCGCCCCGGTGTCTGGTTCTCACCATCTGAAATCATCTTGTTTACATACGTGTGCATTTTATGCCTGTCTCCTGGCACCACAGTGAATGGGCCATTAGGACAGAGTTGGCTTTGACGCCCCTGTGCCCCAGGCCGGGGACTGTTCTGGGGACAGCGTGTGAGCTCGGTAAGAGTCTGCTGTGAGTGAAGAAAGGAAGGTGTGAATGGCCACGAGCAGGAGACCGTTGGGCACCTTGGTTGATCGCCAGGTGGCCCTGGGGTTAGCAGAGTATGTGGACACTTAAACACTTCCCCACTTACTGACAAGTTCTAGAAATGGAGGAGGAAAGCTTAATCTGAACAAATTGTAATAACAAGCAGAGTTGACCGACAACGCATAAATTCCTCATTTATCGTTTTGTTAATCCTCACTTCTCTGCTCGAATGCGTCTTTAGCTTGAGATTCTATACACACATCAGCGTCTGGGAAAGGTATAAAATGCAGGCACAAATGCAATAGAGTGGACACCCCCATGTGGATGTATTCATGAAACATTACAAAATGGATAAAATGCAAGAATTCTTGCTGGGTTAAGAAAGTCACTGGTTGTACTGAAGACATCAGAGGGGCGCCTGGTGCCTCAGTCGGGTAAGCCTCCGACTCTTGATTTCGACTCATCATGCTCTCAGGGTCATGGAATCGAGCCCCAAGTTAGGCTCCCTGCTGAGTGTGGAGCCTGCTTAAAATTCTCTCTCTCTCTCTTTCCCTCTGTCCCTCTCACCCACTTACAAACTCTCTCTCCCTAAAATAGAATAAGGGGCGCCTGGGTGGCTCAGTCAGTTAAGCGTCCGACTTTGGCTCAGGTCATGATCTCAAGGATCATGGGTTCGAGCTCCTTATTGGGCTCTGTGCTGACAGCTTAGAGCCTGGAGCCTGCTTCGGATTCTCTCTCTCTTTCTCTCTCTCTGCCCCTCCCCTGCTTGTGCTCTGTCTCTCTCACAAAGAAACAAATATTAAAAAAATTTAAAATAAAAAAATAAGCTTTAAATTAAGAAAAATAAAGGCATCATAGACTAGTTTTGGCTGCCTTCTGTGTGGCCCAAACAGGATATCCAATAATGGATGACCAGAGTGGTCAAATTAAATTCACAGGTGCCGTGAGTAACTGGCATTGAACATGGCACTGTCGGTAGGGACATGCATGTGGCAGCGACTCCTAAGGTGGCTGAATACACTGGCAGTAGGCTCTGGACATGGGGACGGAGAAGGAATCCGTGCTCTGAGTTTTAGAATAAGCCATAGAAGAGAACAAAGATTTTGAGTCTTCGAGTCTTTGAGGCTTGTGCTCCCGTAGAATCATAATTTTCATGATAATACATACACGTCATTGAAATAAGGTACATTTTATTAGCCCCGGACTCTCTCGATGCGTCCACTCACACATCCGTTGTTCGTTGGCACACCAACCCTCCGAGCTGCCTTTGCCCGTGATTCTGATTCCCCATCCCTGTCTCTCACAATCAAGTCCAAACTGCGCACAGAATTCGAGGCTCTTCTCCACCCCTTCCCAGCTCCCCTCTTCCAACCTCTCCCCCACCTCCCGTGTCCTGTTAGGTGTGTGCAGTACTGGGGGTACCCTGCGCTTGGGTGTGGAGTTCTTACAGGCATGTCTGTGGGTCCAGCCCCCAGGTGAGATGGGGGGCAGGTGATGAATGCCAGGTGCATCACTCCTCACCAGGACGCTGCCAGATGCCCACGTGCTGGGTCCCCTGGCACATACGCGTGCATTTGCTTCTACGGCTGTAGAGCCAAGGTAGTGTCTCCCTGCGCGGCGCTCAGTGTCTCACTGGGGACGCTTAATAAAGATTTATTGGCTGGATAGATGCTCAACTGGCTGAGCTAAGTGGGGATCGATGAGCTTACGGAAGTACCTCTTTGGTGTGAATAGAGAGTCAGGTTATGTTCCCTGGTTATGATCTTTCATCTATCTGTCTATGTCTCTATCATCTTTCTATCCACCTACATACCTTTCTTTCTTTTCTTCTTTTCTTTCTTTCTATTTACCTATTTTTCTATCTATCATCTATCTACCTACCTACCTTTCTATCTATCTATTTATCATCTTTTCTTACTTTAGATCCTTGGGACGGAACAGTGTATCAACCTCAAGTTATTAGCAGGGGATCCGAGGTGAAGGATGGGGAGTGACAGGTTTCCAAGTCATGCCAACAATACAAACTGACCCCTAGCTCTCTCCCTGGCTGGTGCCCTGCGTTCTGGACACGCATCCACCCCTCCATGAGTATAGGAATAAGCTTGTCTGCTTTTTAAAGTAGGGCGCTGAATTTTCCCAGCCTTGCAAATAGCCTCTGGCTTCCCAGCCTGGCTTCTTCCACGGTTCACATGAAGACCCGGCACCGGAAGCCTCGTGCTGGTGAATTTCACAATCCTGTGGGGACTGCGGGCTGCTGGGACGCTTTTCTTAGCTGTTAAATTTGAACCTCTTAGACACCAAGATCTCACTTCCCCTCCCAGGAATTTTCCTATTAAAACATTTGGAAGGTCTCTTCAGCTAGTTTATAGTTATGGGAATTAAAAAAAATGAGTAGGAATTAAGTTTTAGGGACATTTCCTTCTGGTCTTCTTTAAAGATTGGTTGTTATTGCAAAGCAGAAGAATGAATTTTTTTCTTTCATATTTCATAATTTAAAAGCCCTCAGCAGACTCTACATATAAACTATTGCTTTGCATGTGGATTAATCCACTTTCACTTTGGTAGGGCCAAGAAGGTCATTTCCTGTTTAAGAAGAATTTGAGTCTTCTGAGAGGCCTCTTCCTGGACCCCTGCCCCTCACCTCAGAGGTCTTGCCTTGTCTGCCTCTCAGGGACCTAGCTTTTTGTCATCAACCAAGATCTGGGGACAGAAGGGCCAAAAGGCAACTTGGAGGATGGATGTGCAGGGCTCAAACAGAAGTGTTTCACGGGGCTCCCAGCTGTTTCTAAGGAAAAAGGACTGTGAGGTTGATCCCCACGTTAAGAAAATGTTTGAGGTTAAGGGGCGCCTGGGTGGCTGAGTCAGTTAAGCGTCTGACTTCGGCTCAGGTTATGATCTCATGGTCCGTGGGTTAGAGCCCCGCGCCGGGCTCTGTGGTGACAGCTAGGAGCCTGGAGCCTGCTTTGGATTCTGTGTCTCCCTCTCTTTCTCTCTCTCTCTCTGCCTCTCCCCTGCTCACGCTTTGTCTCTCTCTGTTTCTCAAAAATAATAAACATTGACAAAAAAAGAAAGAAAGTGTTTGAGGTTTTGACCTTCTCTTTGCAGCCCTACTATGTACCATCTTTGCGTCCCTTGGTGAGTGGACCAAGACGCCATGTTTTGCCACAGGGCCAATGAACCCCCTAGGGATCTACCTTCCTGGGAAGAGTTTGGTGGGGAACCCAGATATAAGCGGGCAGCCCTTTGAGAGAACAGGCACCCCTGTTCCCTAGGAACGTGGCTAAGGACCTTTATGGCCAGGGCATATTGGCAATCCTGCAGCCACGCGTCCTTCTTGGCAGGCATGGAGTCTTGTCCCTCTGTCCCAGTGTCTAAGGCTCAAACCCCACTTCTATCACGTTCTGAGTCTGCAACACTGGGCAGGTGTCTTAGCCACTCCGTGACCCACGTTCTCCTAATGTCTGTCTGGGATGATGGGGACGCGCCCTCCTGTGATTGCTGTGTGTCCAGGAAGTTCCTTCAAGTACTTGGGACCATATTTGGGTCACAGTAAATGTTCACTGTGATCCTTCCGGGTGGATTTTACCTAAGCTGCTGGTCAGGACGACTCAGAAAATTTCATCTGTAGGTGTTTCCCCCTCTTTCAGAAAGGGGATTGTTTTACTTCTGTCTAAACGTACTCCACTCTTTGGAGAGATCACGGAGACACAGGAAGTCGACAGAGAGCAAGCCCCGTCTCTAGCCTGAGACCTTGGACAAGCGTATATGGAGTTAGAACCTAAGTCTCTTACCTCTTCTTCATTCAGCGCTTTCCCCACTCATCCAAGCGGCTGCTGACTTGCAGCTCCTTTTTAAGAGACGCGCTTGGGGCGCCTGGGTGGCTCAATTGGTTAAGTCCAACTCTTGGTTTCGGCTCCAGTCATGATCTCATGGTTCATGGGTTCAAGCCCTGCATTGGGCTGGGATTCTCTCTTTTCCTCTCTCCTTGCCCCTCCCCTGCTTACACTATCTCTGTTTCTCTTTCAAAATGAATAGATACACATTAAAAAAAAGAGAGAGATACGTGTTTTATGTATTGCTTTGGGGTGGCTGGACCCCCAACTGGGGCTTTCCTAGACTTCTGGGCTACTCTGTTCCAGAATGTTCCTGCCCTGGGTGACCGCCACGGTTCCTCCCAAAGAGCCCTTCTCTGGTCCCCCACGCCCTACAGACCTCCGTTCCTCCTACTTCCTAGAACCTTCCGTATTTCGAGAACAGCCCGCAAGCCACTATGGGTGTGAGGCTCATGAACTCAGCCCTTTTCCACCTTCATCAGCTGCCTGGAGGCGTCTCTCTCCGGGGACACAGATCTAATTCTGTGTAACATGGAATGAACACCGATAGCCTCGGACAGAGTTGATTTTCTTCAGTATTTCTTGAGCATTTAAAGGGCAGTGTCTGGAACGGTCACATTAAGCGTCTGACATGGTCGAGGGCTTGCTCTAAGCCTGTTTTGATCACTTTTCTAGTATAATGATATCTCTTCACGTTCTTGGTAATTAGACTTTATAATCCCTCCGTTCAACTCTGTTTGACCTTTATCTTAAATTAAATTTTTTATATGAAGTTGAAAAAGCAAACAAACAAAAGATCAAAACTGTGCTTGCAAAGACAAAAATGTTATTCAAAGGAACTATAGTTTCTCCAGCCAGCACTGACGTGCCCCACGGAGGCCAGCGCACTTGGCTTAGACCGAACCCTGGGTCCGGGGGTGCCCACCTGCCTGCCCGGCGGAGGGAAAGGCCACGCACATGCCCTTCGCCAGCAGCCTGGGATGGAGGGTGGAGGGGGGGGGGCAACATGCCATCTTGTGGTGGCCGATTTCTCTTGTATTCCTTTCCCTTACACCCTAGAGAGGGACTGAAACCACAAACATATGTCTCCAGAGTCACGTCCAGGGTCTTGTTTCCCTCCAGGATTCTTCAGACGCTCGGGGTCCCAGCGTGAAACCTGGATGGACGCAGGAGTCTGGGCGGGTGGTGGCGGTGTGGACGGTTGCCTTATGTGGCGTGGGGGTCCCTACACGCCATAGCCTCTAGCAGGTGCCGTGCTTTCAGCATCCCTGGGCAGGGCCCGGAGAACCCGCAGCGGGCTTTGTGGGATCTGAGCAGACAGGCAACCTTGAGAGATGGGAGGGAAGCGGGGCCGGGGACCCGAGCTGAGGTCCGCCAAGGTGCCTCTGGGGCCGTGTGACCTGCCATTTCCTGGGTGTCGGCGCCAAGGCGTGGGCCCCAGCTTTCCAGCTTCGCACCGGCCCCCTCCCCGGTGGCCCTGGAGCCTGGGTTATTTGCTGTTTTTTCAAGCCAGCACCACACCCTTGGACTGTCTGCCAACAAGGACCATTGTTCATGAGAATTCCTCCCCGGCTGCAGCTAACCCTTAGATGCACTGCTCTGGGGTTGTGCCCTGAATGATTCCTTTGCTTTTTCTTAAGCCCCCTCCTCCTGACTCCTTCATGCCTCCCCTCAACCCGACCTGCCCACCCAGCCTCACTTGGTTGTCTGGAAAGCTTAGAGAGGCGGGCAGGGGCGAGGAAGGGAAGTCCTTCGGGGGACATGGAAGGTGGCTGCTTGGCTTGGTCTCCAAAGCAGCCCTGCAGCCCGGCCTCGGAGAGGAGGCAGGGAGGCCGAGAGCTCAGGCCGAGAAGGATGTCGGGTCATCTCAGCTGTGTGTTGGGGGGGAGTGGGGGGGCGCGGAGCGCTGGGGAAGGGCGCGCAGGTGGGGGTGGGGTGGGAAGAAGAGGGAGGCTGAGGACTGAAAACCAGTATCTCCCCCTCCCCTGGACTGAGCTGATTAACCTGTAGCAATGGAGGTCCTGCCAAGCCCAACTTCCTTGTTTCCAGAAACCTTGGCACCGAGGCCCCCGTTTCTGGCAGAGGCCCGTCCCCAACAGGGGAACCGGTGCAGCAGCTGCTGTGACTGTCTTTTTCCTCTCGCTGCTGGCAATCCCGAATGGGACTGTTTACTTTCTTCTTCCCCTTTCCTTCCCCACCCTCCTGTAGCAGGGAGTTGGTTCTGGTTAATGTTGAAGATCATAACATGATTACCCCAAAGTCTCATGAAATTAAATCACTTTTCTTCAAAGAGAAAGGGGTGGGGGGGACCGTCTGGCTGGTAGGCCAGCGAGGGACGAGCGGATATTGAAAGCAGGCTGGCAGCGGGCTTTGGTTTGCACGGCGCAGGCCCAGCAAGGAGGAGGCAGGGCCCACGGGGGCCAGGCTTTGCCCGCAGTGGCTTGTGGGGGTGGGCTCTCCCACCTGGGCCCCAGACACCTGCCTCCTGGGTGCAGGGAACAGGGGTGGGACAGGGTGAAGGTGCCCGTATCCAGAGCCTGAAAGTGAGTCATTTGGGAAGAAATTGAACTCAACCGAGTGCAGTTTTCTGTCACCTCCTGCCCTGAGAGTTCATCGGGTCGGGACATGAATTTTGGGGCAGTTCTGTCCCTGGAAGACCCTGGGGTAAAAAAAAAAATCTCCGTCTCCTGCAAAGGAAGGGGCGCTAGTGTCTGTGGTAGGCTGGGGGTGCGCACGTGTGCATCGTTCTTTGCGTCAGATTTTTATAGACCTATTGGAAAATTTTTTTAAGTTTATTTATTGATTTTGAGAGTGGGGGCGGGGCAGAGCGAGAGGGAGAGACAGAGAATCCCAAGCAGTCTCCAGGCTCAGTGCAGAGCCCGACGCAGGGCTCGATCCCACGAACCGTGAGACTGTGACCTGCGTCCAAGTCAAGAGTTGGATGCTCAACCGACTGAGCCACCCAGGCGCCCCTAGACTTACTGCATTTAAGGGGTCAAGTGGACCTTAGAGATTACCCAGCATCTGATCCACCACCCAGCACAGGAATCCCCTTTACACGTAACCCTGACAAAGAACACTGAGCCTCTGCTCTGTCCCCTCCGGTGACGGGTGCTTCCTCTCTCACAAGGTCAGTCCTTGGAGAAGGATTCGGGAAGTTGCACCTGTTGATCTGCTTGTGCCTTTTTGGGGACACAGACAGTAGCGTGAGCTTGGTCAGTGCCTGGCACATAATAGGAGCTTGGAAAGTGCCTGCCATGAACGTGGCTGTGGCCTTCTCTTTGGTGTGGCCACCTGTTGGGGTTCCCAGCTCTCCTGGCTACAGGGGGGCTCAGCATCCCTGAGCCGGTTCCTTACCATTTGCAGTGGTCTTGCCAGGGGGCACAGGGAAAGAGAGAAGCTGTTTGGAAACAGAGCCTGGATGACACGTGATTCTTGTTACCAGTATCCCAGTGCCCTGAGCTCTCTGGGGTCAGTGACCAGCCCGAGAGGCCCAGGGATCGGTGGATCTGTTGAATGAGGACTCCAGGGGACCTAGAGCCAGAGGCACCACTCTGCCAGCAAAGGGGGCGTCCAGGAGCAGGCGGTGCTGGTGGCCGCCCGCGCCACTGAACTCCAACTGACGCCAAACAGGTTGGTGACGGTGGCGGTGGGTAAGTTCAGCGATTGCATTTTTCAGAGGGATCAGGGATGGGCCTCGGCCAGCTCGTTCTGGTTGGAGCTCGGTGCTCGTGACTCATGCTCCTCTGGGTCAATGAGCGTGTCTGCGCGCGGCCTTGGGCTGAACTCCTCACCTGGCCAGCCTTCTCGAAAATGTGTGTCATTCTTTACGGAGGAGAGTCGTGGAGCGGGTGAGCGGGAGTGCGGATCAGTGGAAATTCATCTCCACCGCTGGAAAAACAACTCCAAGTTCATGACTCCTTGGCTTCGGAGGTGTGACTGTAAGGGATGGAGCCGACTTCTTTGTTTTTCCCCAAACAGACCCGGGTCGACAGGCCCAGATGAGTGTCCTGTCCACTTTAGTAGCCACCTTGGGAGGAAAAACACTTCTTCCACTGGCCTGTGCAGCCCTTTTACCAGCCCCATGGGGGAAAACTGATTTTGTTGCCTTGCCGCTACACTTAAGTTTTCATCCAACAACAACATCATCCAAACTTGCTCTCTGCGCCTGTTCACCAGACTTGACATCCAAGGTTTGGGGCTAGAAGTCAACGTCTTATCTGGATCCAGGGACTTGAGAAGGTGTCACCACCCAGGATGCTCAGAAGCCCACGAGGGCAGGTCCTTGAGACAAGTACTCAGCCTGCCTTCCCCGACACGCCAGGGTCTTACTCAGTGGAACATGTGTGCATGCGGATGTGAATGGTCTGGCGCATTCAGAAGTCAACCTCACCATGTTGTGGTCAGGCCTAGTGGGCTTGACCAAGGGTGTGAACTCTGGAGCCAGACTATCTGGGTTCAAATCCGGGCCCCACCTGTTCATCGTTGGTATGACCTTGGGTGAGTTACCTACTTCCGTGGGTCAGTTTTTCCATATTACTGCTTCCCTTGGCTGCCTTGGGAGAGACCTTAGGAACCTCAGGGACATCAGCCCTGTGGTCTGAGGCCAGGGCGAAGTGTGGCCCGGTGTCAGCCTGCAGCCACCTGGAGGTGTGGCCCCAGGACAGACCCTGTGCTGAAGGCAGGAGGCAGGGCAGAAGTCAGGGGGGAGAACACACCACCTTAGGGGGTGGCAATGGGGGAACTGGTCAGTGGTTGGCAAACACTCTTAGTTGACAGAAGTCTATGTGGACCCCGAGTAGTAGAACAGAAGAAAGAGTTGCTTGTGTTGAAGGGGGGGGCCCACAGGCTAAGCCACCCCGCACCCCCAGCGTTGCCCTTGAGGGGATGCCACAAAATCCCGGTGCCCCTTGAGGTATTTTAGAAATTGTCAGTCAAAGAGGAGAAGTGATTGCCCAAGGCCACTCGGCTGGCATCACTCATGGGAGCTGACCAGAGAGCCTCACCCTTTGCAAGGTGCATGCCCACGGCATGCCCTTTGATACGCAAGACAGCCACTGCCTCCACTGACGAAAGGGGGCCCCAGAATCAAAGTGGAATGGAGTCAACCTCAGAGGAGTGGCCTGCAGAGTCCCCTGTCTTCCCCATCCTATGCACACACACTGGCCACAGCCGGGCATTACTTCAAGGCACAGCAATGGAGATGCTTGGACACGGCCCCTTCCCTATAGTGTCTCAGTCTTCAGCATGTCTAACAAATAGAGTCCAAAATGAATACCCAGAGCCGTGCATTTTGTGCTATTACTGATTTGCATATTTTGACCATCAATTATTTTCACCTCCCCGGTGACTTTGTCAACTGCCTGCCACCACCCAGGTGTTCCTGGATCCGTGCTGTCAGAGGTGCTTTCTTGCTGGGGGAGCTCCCCTGTACCTACTCGAGGAAATCCAGTGTAGACCTTCAGCACACTCCTAAATGGTGATGATTCAGAGTGCCTCCACTCTGAGCTTTGAGTCGTGAGTGTGGTTTCCAGCGTCTTGCTCACCTTGCATAGAAGTAGTCAGAAGGGAGGGGATTCATTTTGAAGTCGAAAGAGCCACACTGCTGATTTCCGCCCTGTCTTTCCTGGAGAAGCACCCTGCCCTGTTCCATAACAGGTGGTGGTCACACGGTTGGGTGAATGTAGGATGGGCCATGCTATTGCTGTCTTTCCTGTTTGGGGCGTCTTGGAATTAACAAAGGAAGGGCTAGAGGAAAGAACTGATAACAGCTGGAGGTGAAATGTCTCCAAAATGTGGACAGCCAGCCCCAACTGTCCAGCTGGAAATGGAAATATAAAAAAATAAAAATAAGAAGAAAGAAAAGAAATGGAAGAAATGATGTGGGTTTTGGCCAGGAAGAGGGACAAGGTTTGAGGAGCAGACCCAGGAGAACATAAGGTCGGATGCAGTAGAGGTGAGAGGGAAGGCATCCAGAGGCAACAGGATATTGGAGGTGGGGCACTGGGCTGGGAGGGAAAAAGGCCAGGTTTCTGAGGCCAGCATTACTGTCAGTTCTTTTTAGCACTTTCAGCAAGTCTCTTGACCTTTCTGAGCCTCAGTGTCCTCACCTGCAAAATGGAGGCAATAATCCACAGCTTCCCCCCTCCCACCAGGGTAGTTGTGAAGGCCAAATGAGCTAAGATGGAGATGACATACTTTGTTTTTTGGGTGTTATGCCACCATCACCATCATCACCATCACCACCATCATCACCATCACCACCATCACCATCATCATCATCACCGTCACCGTCATCACCATCACCATCATTATCACCACCACCATCATCATCACCATCACTACCACCATCATCATCACCATCACTACCACCATCATCATCATCACCGTCATCATCATCACTGTCACCATCACCATCATCACCGTCACCACCACCATCATCGTCACCATCACCATCGTCATCATCACTGTCACCATCATCATCATCATCACCACTGTCATCATCACCATTGACACCATCATCATTGATGTGATGTTTCCACTGGAAACGGAGTGGGGAGAGTTTGGGAGGATGAACTTGAACTGCTAGTAAAATATCCAGGAAGATCGGCAAGATGGTGGAGAGGTCATTGGAGGGAATTTAAGACAGGAGAGATGATGTGTAAACCGCCCTTTCATCTAATCTCAGACAAGCTCTCCAACCCTGAGTCATACAGGAGAGCCAAGAATCCATCTGGGTGGGTGTGGCTGGGCTGAAGCTCAGTTATCCTCTGTTGGTCATCAGTATTTGTAGAGGCTTCTGGGGCCCTGGGCTCCACGTTGGGAACGTAAAGGTCATCCCAAGGCAGATGTTTTCCATAACACAGTCTATTGCTTATGTGTTCCCCTTCCCAGATGGTGGTTAAGGTCTCCTTGTCAACACTCAGTGTGCTGATTGTTCTTTTGCCCTTCCATCCCTCTCTCCTTCTGCTTTATTTTGAACCCACTCTTTGGGGGATGTACAAACCGACTGAGGAGACTGGGGTGCATCCTTTGGAAAGGAGGTTCCTTCTGGCTCCTGTGGTCCTCGTAACTCCCCAGCTTCTCCCTTCCACACATCAGCCTTGGACCATGGGAGCGGAGATCCGCTGCAGGAAGCAGGGCCTGAAATGGCAAAGGAGCAGAAGTTCAACAGCACCTAGCTCCCAGGGTTCTCTGTGCATCCGGGAGCTGAGGTCCCCATAGACCTCAGTCCCTCTTCCCCGGCAGATAGGCTTCCTCTGCAGGTTCCCGTCACCATGCTGTGGGAGAGGAGCCCTGCTGGAGGATGCTGGGTTGTCACTCTTGGGCATGGCAGGTCCCCAAAGGGAGAACGTGGTGGCCAGTGCTCCACCTCCTTCAGCCTGGCCACTTCAACAGTGACTGAAACACTTCTTCCTGAGCTTTAGGCTCGTTCCTCGCCCTCCTGAGAACATTTCTTGCGTAACAGAGTGGGCCGGAAGCTTATCTCCTCTTCCCCTTGTCTTGATGACTTCGGGGTACACCTTGTTTCTTTCCCTCCTTGAACTCCATCCCCTTCCCCTAACGCCCCTCTTCACTGCTTCTGGCCCTTGAAGGAATGGCCCCCAGGCAGCTGTGATTCCTGGATTCTTGTGGGACCCCACACAGTTGAATTATTTTTAAGTGAGATAGCCACTGACCTTGATAGCTAAACCTGGTGGCTCTGCTTGACTTCTTTGAAGCATTTGGCTAAATGGTCCCCTCTTTCCCCACTGAACTCTCTTCCCCTTTGACTTCATGGCCATGGTGTGTCCCCATGTCTCTGCTCAGGCCTTGTCTCTCTCCTTCCTTGGCTTTTGCCCTCCTCCAGCTCCTGAGATGTGGGTGTGTTCTGGGGTGAGCCCTACTGTCCACTTAGCCTTCTAGACTTCTTATCTCAATGACTCCATTCATCCTTAGGGTGGAGATGTAAATGGTTCCAAGTTATCCGTCCGTGTTCTAGTCTTTATTGAAACTTCAAATAGTGTCATCTCAGGCTTAGAACATTTGAAATCTCACCTCTAAACCAAAATGTACTTCCTCCGTGTGGGCCAATGAGAGTCACCCAGGAGCCCCATCTTGGTCTTGACTTGCCAACTGATGACCCAGTCTTGTTGATTTGCATTGCCCTGTTTATACCTATTTCTTTCCATTCTTATTGCCAACATGCAAGTTTTCTTCACCTGGAGACTTGACTACCCTCCCATCTAGTCTTCCCACCAGCCTCACAGATCCACACTCACTGTCATAAAGTACCTCCTTCCATCATCAGCGTTAACGAGAAAGCAGACCTGTTGGCACAGAGGGAGTTCGAGGCTCGGGCCTGCCCTTCTCAACATTTTTATTCCTTTGAGGAAGGGATTGATGACCGGCCAGTAAAGTTCTGAATGGCAGGAAGTTGGGTGTGTGTGGGGTGGGATCGCCATGGGGGGGAGCCCTTTAATGTTTCCCGGCTGAAGGCAATAGTTGGCCAAATAATCAAATAAGTCAGATAAACATTTAAATATTTGACTTTAAGACATATGAATGGACATCCACTTACTTGCCAAGCTTTTGATGCAGGGCCAAGGCATTTTCTTTGAGTTTGGGTCTGTTGGTTGGGTTCTGTGTTCTTTCTTGCAGAAACCCAGCCTACAATGCCTCTGGTCTCCAGCTTTATTAAAGTGAAACGATTCTCTTGGAGAAGCTTGTGAAGTTATCTGAGTTCAGAATCTTTTCTTTCGTAGACTTCTCCCCAGTCTTTTTTTTTTTCCCCCAGAGACCTCCTCCGCATCTCAGTTGACAGCACTTTTGTAAATGTAGTGACTTACTCGTGCTGTCTTTCTGGTTTGGTTTTCATAGAAGCAGCAGCCCTTTGCTCACTATTTTCAGGGGCGCGGGGACCCTGTAGAACTTTCCTAGAGCAGCGGAGAGCCGGGCAGTCCTGACGGCACTCACTTCGCTATGGACACCTGTCCGAGGTTTCAGGGCAAGAACAGAAAGTGGAAATGGAGCCGGCAGGTGCAGTGAGTAGAGAGAGGTCACAAGAGGTTTTGCTCCTTCTGTTCGAAGAAGATGAAAGAAGTGATTGATGACATTCACTGCGTCAGCCTAATCAGATGAAGAATGTTGGGGAGAAATCTAAAGTCACTGTCACGGGTCCGAAGAGTGAATGGGCACCGTTAACAGTGTGATGGGTCCTCCTGTTATCAGAGAGACTTAAGGATTTTAGGGGAAGGGAAGGTTTGTAGGTGTCAAATGCGGGATGCGGCTGCCAAAGGAAGCCAGTGCGGTCTTTGGTCGCTGATCATCTGCCCGACACCTGCTCCATCCCTCCTCCTCCCTTTTACAGCCACGTGGTCCTGGTGCGTTTTGTCTGTGATTTGTCTAATCCAATCAGGATGACTCCACCCCCCTCACCACATGGTTGGTCAACACACAGCATTTCCCTGGCTACAGGAGTCGGTTCAGGAACGGACGTGTGACCCAGTGTGGGCTCGATTCCTAAGAGCACATCGGCTGGAGGCTTTTGGAATGAGGTACCTCACTCTTCCGGGGGAGATTCCGGAAGCCAGCTCTTCCTCTCTTACATCAGATGGTGTGGCGTATGGATACAAAGCCTGGAGCTACTGCATCCATTTTGCCCCCATGAGGGATACCCACCCTAGGATGACACTGCTGCCACAAAGGCCAGGACAGATAGAAGGAGCCAAGTCCTTGATAACATCCCTGAACGAACTCAGCTCTACCGCCAGACCTTTCAATGACCCAGACCCGCAAAGTTCTCTTCAGCCATTTTGACTTGAGGTTTCCATTCCCCGCAGGGATGAGAGACCTCACTCGCTCAGGGAGAGACACAGAAGCTTTGAACATTGCATTTGCTTCTGGGCCCTGGTCTTTTAGAGGCATCTTGAGGAACTGCAGGGTCCCTGATGAAGAGCTGCTAGGCTGAGCAAGCGCAGGGGACCCAGGTTTAAAAAGCATCTCCAATGGGGGTGATGATCTACTTTAAAGTATGGATGCCTAATAGCCCTTTCAATGGAACACTCGCCACGTACATTCTTAAAAGGATAAGGTTTCGTGGAGACGCGGAGTTGTTAACTTCGGAGGGGCACGTGTTTTGCATGAGATAAGGTGTCCTTGTGGCTGCCACGGACATGCTGGGAATAGCAAGAGAACGTTTTCACAAAGGCCCAGGATGATGTGAATCAAAAGCCGTTTTGTCCAGTCATCATGGGGTGGGGGGGGCGGTAAACGCGAGCTCCACCGACTGTCATCATTCCAGTGTAGGAACAGTTACCCGAGTGAGGTTTTCACAAGGTGCTGTCACCGGGTGGCCCCGGAGGGAGCGCAGAGTGGCTTGCCTGGGAGATTTCCATCCGGGGAGCCGTACGCCTTTGAGTGCTGGCTCTTCTGTCCTGCCGCTCTGCGGAGCGCCGGTGGGAGACCTCTGGACATGTCACAGCTCACGCCGCTGCTGTCGTAGGGGCTTCTTAGCCTTTTTTTCTGTTTATTTTGGAGCTTTAACACTTCCTTCTGTTGCTACACACGTGAGACAGGCAGCTCCACTCCCTTGTACCGGATGCTACGGAAACAAACAAACGGAATGAGCTGTGGGACTTGGGCAGGGAACCCCTGGTTCGTGGTAGGCTTGGCTTCTGGAACACAGAGGCCTCAGAACACACTGGCTCCGACAAAGTGGATGTTTATTTCTCTTTCACTTAATAGCTGGGAGGTGGGCAGCTCTCTCCATGACGTCACCCGGGCAGGACCCAGCCCTCCGTCTTGTTGTTCCACCGGGCCCGTGGGTGTCATCTTCGCCTTCGCGGTGGCAGCTGGTCCCCCAGCACCCTGTCTTCGTTCCAGCCCTGCCAGGAGAATGGAGAGAGAGAAGTTTCTTGAAGGAAGTGGTGTGGGAGGTGCACATACCATTTCTGGTCACATCCCACGTGCCTCGGTCTTCGCCACATGGCTACACCTAGATGCAAGGCATCCTGGGAAGTATGGTCTCTAGCCGGGTGGCCGCGAAACCCGGTAACTGAAAGGAAGGGGTGGAATGAGCAGGGGGACAGTTAGCTTCTCTGCAACAGAACCTCGCTCTCTGCATCTACGGAACAGGGTCCACAGGGCCGCTCTCAGTCCCTCTGGCCCCTGCCTCAACCTCTCTGAGCCTCGGTACCTTCGTCTGTGAAACAGAAGCGACAGAAGTGCCGACCGCAATGACACGTGGGAAGGGACTTTGCCGGCCACCCACGCAGAGTCGGGTACTCAGATGGGAGCTGCCGTGATGGCTGTTTTCATTCAGCCAATCAACAGATAGGGCTCAGTGCTCGCTGTGCATTCATGGTGCTGGAGATTCCACAGGGAAGAAACCGAACCAAAGTCCCCACTCTCAGAACGCTTGTATTCCAGTGGAGAGGACAGCTGTGCCTGCTTGGGGAGAGCTGTCACCTCTTCTGACCACTCTCCCCACCCTCCCCGGCTCTCAGTGTTACCAAACGTGGGATTTCCAAGTTGGGGCACTTTGTAAGCAGGAGTCTTCCAGGTCGTTTCTTGTGGTTAGCGTTAGAGCCCAAGTGAGGTACATTTCTGCTGATAATTTGTTAAAGCCATTGACTAAAAACCAGGACCCCCCTATATTTGTACCTATTTTTAAAAATCATTGTTTTTCCCATCCTTTTTATGAGGGCTGTTTTGTTCAATGGTGGCAAGTGGATGTAGGTGTTAGCATATTTATATACAAACCAACAAACATTAATATCATTCATTTACTGTTTCTTAAGCGTCTTTCTCATGCGAGTCTCTGTGCTAAGTGATGGAAATAAAGTGGAGACCATTGTGAGGGTCAGAGGGCAATACCCACCAGGAATTACAATATAGGGTGATAAGGACCCCAGTAGGGGTTAGACCAGTGCCGTGGAAGTAGAAGAAGAGGCACCTGGGCCAGTTGTGGGGCAAGAAGGAAGGCTTCCTAGAGGAAGTGGAATCATCACACAAATCACCGCCACCACCTTCATTATCACTACTGTTGTCACCATTGTTACCACTGTCATCACACTCACTATCATCATCATTGTCAGCTCTGCTCCCACCATCACCATCATCACGACCATGATGATCAGTGTCCTCATCACCATCACCGTCATCATCACCATCATCATTGTCCTTATCACCATCATCACCATCCTCATCACCATCATCATCACTCAGTGTCACCACCATCACCATCATCGCCATGATCACTGTCACCATCACCACCACCATGATCACCATGATCACTGTCACCATCATCACCACCATCACCACCATCACCACCACCAATCATCATCATCACCACCAATCATCATCATCACCACCATCATCACCATCACAATCATCACCACCAGTCATCACCATCATCACCACCATCATCACCACTGTCACCACCACCACCATCAGTCACCATCACCACCATCATCATCACTGTCACCACCACCACCATCACCACAACTGTCACTCTTTGTCACCATCATCATCACAGCCAGTGTTCATCTAGTACCTTCTGCATGCTTGACCCTGGGCCAAGCTCTTTGATGTGCTGTCTCATTCACTTCTCATGAAGTCAAGTTATTAGTCTCATTTTAGAGGTGAGGAAAATAGGCTTATAAAGGTTAAACAGTGTGACCAAGGTCACACCGTGAGTTTGTTGGTACCAGACTCGGGATTCAAGCTCAGGCTGTGTGCTCCAGAACCTTGTCTTACTGACCACGTTAGAAGGACAGGTGGGAGTTGGCCAGGCAAGGTGTGGGGTCACGAGCATTTCAGGGAGAGAGGGTCACAGGCATGGAGCCCAGTGGTGGCAGACAGCTGGTGGCAGTTGAGGACCCAAAGAGGCTGTCTGCTTGGCATCTGTGGGTGAGGGGTGAGAGAGGATGGGGGGCAGAGTCCACTCCCCAAGCCCCTGTCGGCCGTGTCCAGCACTTGGATGCTGTGATGTCAGCGGGAGGAAGGCAGTAGTGGAGAGTCAGGGCGCAACTCAATTGTGCTGTGAAAGAATCACGTTGCCAGGTGGACAGTGGAGCTGAAAGGGAGACTGAGGCAGGGAGCTAGCAGCTGAGGGGAGTCTGAACTAGAAGTAGACACCCTGAGAGGCACGGGCCCAGAAGATGAAGGACAGATGCCCCTGTGCATGTGCGGTCCCCTCCCAAGTCCCTCACATGTCCCCCCACCCCGAGACCCCCGTCACTCTCCTTTCTCAGCACGGCTGCCCTTTGGTTGTCCTGCCCCCAGGGAGCTTACAGTCTGCTCAGAAATAGGTGTAGCCACATCAGCGCCCCTAGTCCCGTCCTCCCTGCTGCCGTCCCCTCCCTTCCTCGAGGCTGCCGCTTGGCTCTCAGTGACTTTCCCGGAGAACAGGGCCACCGTGTCCAGAGCTGGGGGCCACACCACTTCCAGAGCCCCGGTTCCACCAAGCTGGTGTTGGCGGTCAACAGGCAGGAGGCCGGAGGAAAGCGCAACAACAGCTGAGGGCTGTGCTCGGCGGTGGGGAGGCCGTGCCCCCGTAGGGTCCATCTGCAGGCCGGCCTCCAGGGTCTTTGGCCACCTGTTCTACGACATGAGATTTCCTGTCGTCCTGCTCTTGAGATTTGGAGGGATCTGTGTTGAGCTGGGGTCGTCCCAGGCCTGGCTTTCCCACTGGCTCCCTGGGTAACGCTGGGCCAGCCCTTCCCTTCTCTGGGCCTTGTCAGGAAACAAGGGGTTGGCCTCAGAGATCCTCTGAGGTCCCGTGCGGATTTCTGGAGCCCCTAGAACCCCAGCGGCTAAGGCTCAGTATGCGCCCCACACAGATGGGTGGGCCGGCTCCGCGTCGGCCGCTGCCCCGCTTCCGGGTGGGTCGAGCATTTGAAGCCCGAGACCTCGGGGCAGACCCGGAAGCCTGGAACACGTTCAATCGTCCCAGATGGAGGGTTTTTCTGCTTCAATTATCTTCCTTGCAGGTTTCGGGTTTTCAGACAGGGCCGGCAGCTTGGCTGAGTCACTATTTCCGAGCTGGCTGGGAGCAGAAACGGGGGACCTCGGGGTTGAAAATCTGTTCTTCTCCTTCCCGTATCCAGAGTTTGAATGACTTCAAATCCAGAGAAACAACCTGTCTCCGGGTTCCTTGTGGCCAACCGTCGCCAAAACCTCTCTCGCACCTGTCCACCCTGCAAAGCGTGATGTGTCTGAACGATTTAAGCGGTTGGGTTTATTGATTAATTTCCCCGCAGCCCCGTGCCCGGACGTTGGGTGGCTGCTGTACCCATTTTGGTTACCCTGCAATTTTCCCTTTTCACGCCCTGAGGCGCGCGTCGGAGCCGCGTTCTGGGTGATGATCGTTTCTTGGGCAGAGGACACGCCGTGACGAAAGTTCGAAGTGTTTCTCAGACGCGCCCCATCCCTGGTGGGTTTCTCACTGCTGGCCGACCCTAAGTGGTCATCGCCTCCCCCCGTTTGAGGACCTCAGCCCCGCCACCTCGCTGCCTGCACGGGACCCCCTGTGCCTGCGCGTCCGTCCTCAGCCACCCTGGGGCCACCTCCTTCCGCTCACCCTGAACATCCCCGCGCTGGAGCCCGGGCTTGTGTTCACAGCTGTAACTGCATGTGATCATCTCTTTCCTGGGGTTGGGGGGGGGTCCCCTCTCTTTCTCTAACCTGGCTCCTGCCGCCAGCCTCCTGCCGTTTCTGGCGAGCACTTGTTAGAGTGGCCAGAGTTTTTTTTAAACACTAACAGAGGTATCTGGAAATAGCCGCGTAGTTACCAAGCAAAATTAACGGTGCTGTCTTCTGTGCCGGGAAATCCCGAGACCCACATGCCTGCCCGTCCTTTTGAGGCCCCCTGGGGAGATGGGCATTTGAGGACACGGGGGACATGCTGAGGCTGCCGAACAGGCCACGGGTTGTGAACAGAGGATGCTCTTGACACCTGCCCCAGCTTCAGACTCTGATCGTCTTTTGGTGGGGAACCGGGGGCCTGTGCCCTAGTCCGTCTTGACTTCCCTCATTTCCCCCCAGCAGTTCGGGACTCCCATCTGCGACACTGACCGAGAAAGTCATTTCATCTCTCTAGCCACCGAGGAGCAGAAAGATAGGCGTGGTGATGCCAGTTTGTAAACTGGGTGGCGTGCGAGGCGGCTGCCCTTGAGAACTTACTGGGGCTACTTTCTCCCTGCCTGCCTTCCCTGGCCACCTCTGCTCCGGTACAGAAGCCGGGCCAAGTGCCTGGGGAGTGTTGAGCTTTTTGTCGTGAGGAGGGGGAGAATCAGAAGGAGGTCCAATGTTCCTCTGGACTGGGAGCCAAGAGAAGGGGGTGGGGAGGCTGATGGGGCTGGCGGAGGCTGGGCCACACTGCCCGTCCTGAGGCTGCTGCAGGGGAGGGTGGGAAGGGGCGGCCAGGGAGGGGACCTTGCTGCCCCCACCATTCTCCCGTGGGACCCCTCAGCCCCAAGCCTGGCAGATGGAGCTGACCGGAGGAAGAAGGGCTGAGAAAGTGCCAGCTTGAGAAGGGGAGAAAGTTCTTTGGAGTGATGGTCGTGTCTCACTGTCTATAATAACACCTAACTTATTTGGCATTATCAGAGGCTGAGCTGTTTTTCCTAAGTGACTTTGTTAAAGAACCAAAGCCCCTTCCCCAGACTTGAACAATGGAACTATTTTGTGCATCAAACCTTTTTTCTTTAATTGCGGTCAACAGACATTCTGTAAAATATACCATCTTAACCGTTTTTAAATGTACACTTTTAAAATTGCGCTAGGTCATCACATCTGTCTCCAAAACTTCCGTCCTTCCCAGCTGAAACTGTGTCCCCATCAAGCACCGACTCCCCATGCCTGTCCCCGCCAGGCCCTGGCCACACCATGCTCCTTTCTGTGTCCGTGAATCTGACCCTTCTAGGAACCTCGTGGAAGTGGAGTATTTGTAGTAGTATTTGTAGCAGTATTTGTCCTTCGGTGTCTGGCTTATTTTCACTCAGCATAATGCTCTCAAGGTTCATCCGTGTTGGACTTGGTGTCCGAACTGCCTTCCTTTTTAAGGCTGAATTGTATCCTGTGATGTGCACGGACAACCGTCGCTGGACACTCTGCCTTCCATGGCTTCTGCCTTTGGGCCATTGCGAATGGTGCTGCTGTGAATGGGGATGTGCTCACGCTTTCCTTTGCAGATGCCTTTTTAAAAGTGCTTTTTCTGGGACTCCTGGGTGGCTCAGTTAGTTAAGTGCTGGACTTCGGCTCAGGTCATGATATCACCGTTCGTAGGTTCGAGCCCTGCGTCGGGCTCTGTGCTGACAGCTCAGAGCCTGGAGACTGTTTCCGATTCTGTGTCTCCCTCTCTCTCTCTCTGTTCCTCCCCTGTCACGCTTTGTTTCTCAAAAATGAATAGACACTAAAATAATTTTTTTAATTTGTTTTGCCTATTTGAATGGTAAAGAATAACATGTAGCTTTGAAAAGTATGCATTTCTTTGAACACTTTTCGGTATATGTCTGTAGGCCATGTGTGTTTCTTCTTTGGGGAATTGCTTATTCATGACCTTTGTGTAGTTTTTCCTTGGGGGGATTTCATATTTTTGTAAAAATTAATTGGTAAGAAATCTTTGTATATCAAAGATGTAAATTGTTTGTCATATCGACTGCAAACAATTTTATCCCAGTTTGGCCTTTGCCCCTTAGTTTTGCTTTTAGCGCTTGTTGATGAAAAGAAAGAAAGGAAGAAAAAGCCTTGTTTTCACATAGAGACATTTCTAAATGTTTTCTTCTAAACTTCTGCATTTGGTATCACTCTTAGCAACTTATGATTGTCTAAGATGTTCTAGATATTTGTCTACGTTTTAGTTTATCCTAACACGTTCGTAGCTTCACTTTTCACACTTAAATGTCGAATCCATTCCTAAAATGATCATATGTCTCCTGTGAGGTAGAGGATCCAACCTTACCTCTTTCCGAGACGGTCCTTTTCCTACTGGTTCAGAACGTTCCCTTTGCCATGTGTTAATTCTCGCGTATTTTCGGTTCTGTTTCTGGGTTTTTTTTTTCTTCTGTCCAATGATATGAATCTATGTTCTGTTGCCAGTTCCACACTGTTTTAATATTTTAATTATTTTTAGGGCATGAATCCCATGATTACAAAATTCCTTGGCCGTTCTCTTGCATTTTATTTCCAGATGAACTTTAGAATGATTTGGTCAACTTGGAAGAAAAAATTCCTCTGTGATTCTGATGGAAATTGCATTACATTTCAACGTAATGAAGGTAGAGGGCATTGGAATCTTTATATTGGATCTCCTCATCTGAAACTTCAGTGGATGTTTTTCAAGTGGTTTTCTCATGTAGGTTTCTTAAATTTATACTTGGGCATTTTGAGATGTTTGCAGCCAAGGCGAATGGCGTATTCCACTATACTTTGTAATTGTGTGCTGTTGGCATATATAGAAGAAACTGATTTTCCTGTATGTATTTAGGAATTGGACTGCTCACTAACTGAGGTCCTCTTTCTGGGTGTAATGGGTAGACCATCAGAGCATCTTGGGAGAGTCTTCTGTCTCTCTCCAGCCTTTCTGCTGCTCATTCTCTTTTCTTGTCTTGTTACATTGGCTACTGTCTCCAGAACAGCTTTAAGGCAATATATAGCAAGGCTGAGAGCAGGGATCCTTATCTTAATTTTGCCCTAAGTAGGAAGATCTCTAGTGTTTCAAACTTTTCTGCTTAAAGACTGCTCAATGCAATCTAATCTTATTTTGATCTTTCAGAGGAACTGTTCATACATAATGAAAAATTATTCTATCATACAGTAACATCACCAGGGATCAATGTAGGGTCTTGCTTATCTATTTGACTTGTAGGTCCCAGACTTATTTTACTCTTACCTTTATCCTCTCTCTCTCTCTCTCTCTCTCTCTCACTCACTCACTCAGGATTGGCTTACTGAAATTTTCCTTGTATCTTCTGTCTTGTTCGCAAGCTGTCTGTTATCGATTATTTCTGCTGTCACTGAGTCTGCTTCCAAAAGAGTACTTCCCTCTTCCCTCTTTCTTTTTTAAAATTGTTTTAATTGAAGTCATAATCCATGAGCATGGAAAACCTTTCCAGCACAAGTAAAAATTCAAAAGCAGAAAATTCAAACATCATAATAAAACCTATCTCCCTCTTACAGGGTCTGTTTATTCCCTCTGAAAAAGGCAACGTTTTGTATCCTTCCACACACGTTTGATGCTTGTACCGGGACATACATAAACACACATCTTTGTATATTTTTAATACAAATTGAAACACACTGTCACATGATTAAGTACATTTTTCCACTTATTATATTGTGACAATCTTTTATTGATTTATTTATTTCGAGGGGAGGGGAAAGGCAGAGAGAGAGGGAGAGAGAATCCTAAGGAGACTCTGCACTAAGCCCAACGAGGGGCTTGATCCCATGAACCATTAGATCATGACCTGAGCCGAAATCAAGAGTCAGATGCTTAACTGACTGAGCCACCCAGGCACCCCAGTCTTTCTAAATCAGCATCTATGAATCTCTCATTATGCAGTTGAATGCAGGTAACGTAATTTATTTGTACGGTGTCCGATAAGTACCGAAAACTTAAGTTTTCCCAGTGCTTTTGCTATGACAAAAACAGCAAACATCTGTGTACATCTGTATAAATATAAGCCTTTGCTCCCCTGTTCTGATTTTCTGCTCCCGAGCTACTTGCTCTGATTTCTGTGAGAAGGGGAACAGGTGAACTATTGAACACTGAATGTAAACTGAGAATAAACAGGCTCTGAATGAGGGTCTGCTGACTCCCTCAAGCAAAGTGAATGGAGTTTAGTGAAGGACTTCGCATCGTTGATTGCAACTGTGTTTTTTAAATTTTTTTAATGTTTATTATTTTTGAGAGAGAGAGACAGAGAGCAAGCAGAGGAGGGGCAGAGAGAGAGGGAGACACAGAATCAGAAGCAGGCTCCAGGCTCCGAGCTGTCAGCACAGAGCCTGACGCGGGGCTCGAACCCACAGACTGCGAGATCGTGACCTGAGCTGAAGTCGGCCACCCAACCAACTCAGCCACCTAGGCGCCCCTGTTTACTGCAACTATTAAAGCGTGGCCTTGGCTCATTTCTTTATTATCACCTGGCCTTGTTTACTTCTGAGTTTGCCAGATAAATGATCCCTCCCACCTCCGCCCCCAGAGATGAGGTTGATGCCACCTGGCCACGTGACCCGTATCCACCAGGGCTGTCATTGATTCTCTTCGTTTCCTCAGCATCACGTCTGGGCCAGGTGAGTCTTACCTGGCCACGCAGCATCCCCAGCGATGCAGTCAGATGTCCCAAGAGGCACCTGCGTGGTGTTGAGAATTACACACCGCAGGGAGCTGAACCTCAAGCAACGAGAGATAAAGGAGTTGCTGTGTAATAGGTCCTCAAGGATGTGGGGGGCGTCACTGCAGAGCGTCCCGCCTGATGCAGCCGGTGGAGACAGAGAGACTCTGGCAGAGTCACAGCACCAGGCAGGAACCTCGTCCACGAGGCCCGTGTGGCGCCAGGCACAGCCGGATGCTGTCATTGCGGGACCTGGGCTGGAGCCGTTCGTGGGCTGCCGCTGGCCATTCCCAACCACACCAGCCCAGGAAGGGTCCAGACACCATCCATAACTGGGATGTGGGCCACGGAGGGTAGCGGGACGCTTCTGAGAAGGGAGGTAGGAGGGACATTAGGGTGTTCAGGTTGATGAGCCGTTGTTCTCTCGCTTTTCCTTCAGCGTTAACCGCTCCGTTCGCTTCCTTTCTGATTCCGAAGGCAATGCGCGTTATTTGAGAAATCTAAGAAAATACAGAAAAATACAAAGGAAAAAGTGATCTGAAGTCCTACCATCCAGAGAAAACACCGATAACATGTTTGGCATACACTCCTCTGGTGTTTTTTCCTATTCCTTTATATGCACGTGCATCTTTAAGTGCGATAGAATTATACATATTGTTTTGTGACGTAGGCTTTTTATGTGCCTCATTCGAAATGGTTTTTTCCATGTTATTAAATATTCTATAACATCATTTCAGTACTTGCATACAGTCTTTACGAGTGCAGAATCATTTATTTAAAACCAAGTTGCTATAGTTAGAAATTTAGGCTGTTTTGGTTTCTCTTTTTCTTCCTTCCTTTCCTCCCTCCCTCCCTCTATCCCTCCCCTCCCTCCCTTCTTTCTTCCTCTTAAAAAAATTCTACAATGAATCTCCTAGATGTATATTTGTGTAAATTCATAATTTCCATATAATAAATTCCTAGAGCTGAAATTCCTGGGTCAAAGGATAAGCATGTTTTAAACTTACATTTGCCCTCCAAAAAGATTAGAGCAATCCTGTTTCCACCAGAAATATATGAGAATGCCTTGAACTCTTGCCCAAGAGTTATTATTAAAAGAACGTCTTTACCTATATGTTAGGCAAAATAATCATCATGTACCATATATATATATATATTTTTTTTTTTAAGTAATCTCTACACCCAGCTTGGGGCTCTAACTCATGACCCCAAGATCAAGAGTGGCACGCTCTACCAACTGAGGTAAGCCAGGCGCCCCCACGTGTATCATATTTTTTTAAAGTTGAATTGTTTCTTTCCTGAATTTTAATCCGTGTTATTTAAAAAAAAAAATGAAACGGGGGCACCTGGGTAGCTCAGTCGGTTGAGTGTCTGACTCTTGATTTTGGCTCAGGCCGTGATCTCACAGTTTGTGGCTTTGAGCCCCACATCGGGCTCTGTGCTCACAGTGCAGCCTGCTTGGATTCTCTTGCCCCACCCCTGCTCTCTGTCTCTCTCAAAAAATAAAATAAAATAAAATAATTAAAAAAATTAAACAACATAGCAAAAATCATGAAGAACAAAAAGTAACTGAGTAGCCCTTTTCGACCTAGAAACAATCACTACTAACATCAATTCTTTGAGAGTCCTGCCTTTGTTGTTCTGCTGACAAACTGAAACTTTCTCTACCAACCTCTACTTCCCCGTGGCTTCAAGTTTGGGCTGTTCTCCAGCTGGAGGGCCTTCCCTGCTCCTTTCCAGGGGTCAAGGTGACCTGTCTGTTAAGAGACCATCTGAAACCTCCCTCCTCCCTACCCCCGTTGGTTCTGTAACCAGACATTTTCTCGCCATTGTAGTCATGATGTCCTGCGTGCACTATGTCCGTACCTTCCTACCTTTATTGCATCCTGCTCTTATATTAGTTACATACTTGGAGACCATAAGCTCACTGGAGGCTAGGACCATCTTCCACGTCTGTGACCCTAGCTAGCGTCATCCACCCAATGTGTGGCCCGTAGCAGAGACCTCCGTAAATACCTGCTAGATGGAACTACGTTGAATTCGGGCGGACCAAGGGATCAGGTCTAGCTCAGGGAGTTGGTTGGCCTGAACCTTAAGACCAGACGTGGGTGACTCTCTGTCCTTTTCCCGATTGCGGAATGCTCTGTTGTTTGTGGGCGCATGTGTTCCAGAGAGGAACTTTTTGTTCCTACGAATTGCACACTTGTGTTTGTTGACTTTTTGCACTGGCTGATGACATCTGGCACTCTTGGCTGAAGGCCTGGCCCTTGGGACACTGTTATGAGCGAAGAGTTACTGAGGGGCGGGCCAGCCATGCCTGACGCTGCCCGGGGCCCCATGACAGCCTGGCCAGGTGAGCAGAGAACTTAGCCTCATCTCATGTAACACAGCTCAGCCGTGGATTTCATCCTGTGCCCGGCTGCAGAGGAGGCTGGAAGACCCAGCCGTGCAAAAGACACTGAGATCCCTGCTGCGCCTTCTTGTTCGGGTTTGTGACCTGCTGCTAAGACTCCAGAGGACATAATACCGTCAGTAGTCCTCAGGGAAATGCAAATGAAGGCCTCAGGGCACTACCACTGCATACCCACCGGGATGGCTGAAACGAAAAAAAGAGTATATCAGATATTGGTGAGATGCTCTACAGGCAGGAGTAGAAACTGGTACAAGCGTTTTGTTTTATAAATATTTTTTTAATGTTTCTTTATTTTTGAGGGCGAGGAGGGGCAGACAGAGAGGGAGACACAAAATCCAAAGCAGGCTCCACGCTCTGAGCTGTCGGCACGGAGCCTGACATGGGGCTCGAACCCATGAACCATGAGATCGTGACCTGAGCTGTCGGACGCTCAACTGACTGAGCCCCCTGGGCGCCCCAGTACAAGCATTTTGGAAGACCGTCTGGCTTTGCCTACTAAAGTGGGCATATGTACACCCTGTGACCTAGTGGTTCCGCTCTGAGGTATACATATACGTGTACACATGCTTACCCAGAGCCACGTACTAGAACGTTCGTAGCAACACTGTCTGTAATAGACCATAAATGCCCATCAACAATAGAATAGAAAAATAAATTGCGACAGAGCACACTGTGGAATGAGACACAACAGTGAGTGTGGCTGACCCACAACCACAAGCCACAGTCGACTGAGCCCTACACACCACTGTGTTGAATAAAAGAAGACAGACACAACTGTGTGACTCCACTTACGTAAAGTGTGAAAAGCCCCGGCAAGACTAATGTATGCCGTTAGAAGTCAGGATATTGGTTACGTAGGTTGGATGGAGGCTATAGTGACCGTGGAAGGGGGTGTCACAAGGGGGCTTCTGAGGAAGGGGTTGCGTTCAGGTTCTCGATCTGGGTGCTGACTTCATGGGTGTGCTCAGGTTTTTTTAAGTATATTTATTTTGAGAGAGAATCCGAAGCAGGCTCCACACTGTCAGTCCTGAGCCCCACTCGGGGCCAGATCCCACGAACTGTGAGATCATGACCAGAGCCTAAATCAGCTATGTCAGGAACAAGCTGAAAAGTAATTGGTGGTGGTGGTGGTGGTGGTTGGGGGTGGGGCGCCTGGGGGGCTCAGTCAGTCAAGCGTCCACTTTCGGCTCAGGTCATGATCTCATGGTTTGTGGGTTCAAGCCCCGCATCGGGCTCTGTGCTGACAGCTCGGACCCTGGAGCTGCTTCCGATTCTGTGTCTCCCTCTCTCTCTGCCCCTCCCCCACTCACGCTCTGTCTGTCTCTCTGTCTCTCTCAAAAATAAACATTAAAAAAATTTTTTTAAAGTAATTGGTGAGGTATACACCCCAAAAGAGTTGAAAGCAGGTATTTGCATGTCCACGTTCAGAGTCGCATTCTTCACAGCGGCCAAAAGGTGGGGGATGAATGGATCAGCACAGCGCCGTGTGTAAATGATAGGATATGATTCAGCCTTAAAAAGGAAAGAAGTTCTGACACCGGCTACAATTTGCTGGAACCTTGAAGACATTATGCCGAGGGCAAGGAGCCAGACCCAGGAGGACAAATACTATGTGGCAGCACTAATAGGAGGTGCCTAGAGCGGTCAAGTTCATGGAGACGGGAAGTAGAATGGTGGGGTGGATTCCAGGGCCTGGGGGAGACGGGGAGGATGGGAAGGTGGTGGTCAATGGCGACAGATGAGCCAGCGGCGATGCAGGACTTGCAGAGATGGACGGGGGTGACGATTGTACAGCACACGAAGGCACCTAAGGCCACCGAGCTGTGCACTGACGGCTGGCAAGGTGGTGGGTTTTAGGTGACGTAGGTTTTGCCGCAATAAAAAAAAAAGTAGATGCACTTAACGATGGACCGCACGAAGCCGGCTCTGCTGAGGGATGGGGGTGGCCCCCCGGGGAAGGGGGTGCTGTGGCTGAGCCCAGAGCGCAGAGGGAGGCTCTGAAGCGTGCAGAGGGCCTGCTGACCTTGGAGGCAGCACTAAGGTCAGAACCAGCGGAGGCCCGTGGCTGACCTGTAGAAACCCGCCCAGCGGAGGGCGTGCGTGCTGGCCGAGAAGAAGCTTCTCTCGCCCCACGGCGCCCGGCCTGGCCGTTGTCTGAACCTGGCACATCAGGTCCCGGGGACGGGAGACTTCAGACGGGCCATTTGGCCGGAGGACGGGCAGGATTTCCCCTGCGGGCTTTATTCTCAGTAGTTGGACCTCGGGGCCTGCCTGACAGCCAGGGCCTGCCGCCTGCAGGATATGCAAAGTCAGAGGCAGATCCCTGCACCCTCCCCGTCCCCCCCCCCCCCGGGGCAGTGAGGGCCTCCAAGGGGGCGGGGGGGGGGCCTGTGGGAATAGCAGCCCTGCTGACCTGTCCTCGGGCCCTGTGGGGGCAGAACTCATGCTTCCCGAATATGTCAGAACCCTGGGCAGCTGTGCGGTTTTGAATGGCCACTTTGGGACGGGAAGGCCTGCTGTTAACACTCTTGCCAGCAGGAACACGGTTCCCAGAAAAGCTACCTCCTGACACCTGGACTTCAGGGCCAGCCCCGGCCGGTCAGCTCGGGCCATTCCGCCTGCCCAGTCCTGCGAAATGGGCTCTTCCTGCCCCACAGCCCCAGCCCAGGCCTGTCCTCCCGGGGCAGCCAGCTGCCGATCGGGGCCTTCTTGGGAGGCATCTGGACCCTGGGGTGTTTGCATGATGGCCTGGAAAGCCGCAGGAACATTTTTGGGGGCTGAGAAAAGCATGCTCCCAGCTGGCAGGTGAGATGGAGGAGGCATTAATCCAGAATAATTTTTCCTGCCGAGACAGTTTTGTTATAAATCTGTGGAGACGTGGGAGTTCCTCAGTGCTCGTGACATTAACCCTGGCGTCTGCGTGGAGGGTGGGGTGGGGGTGAGGGCTCCACACTACGGAGAAAAGGAATTTGCCCCTAAAAGGTTTTCTTGCATTTCCTGGTATCTGTGCACACTCTCTGTGTCTCCATGCTTTTTTAAAAAATGTTTATTTATCTTGAGAGGGAGAGAGAAAGAGAGAGTGAGTGGGGGGAAGGGAAGAGAGAGGGAGAAGGGGAGAGAGAGAATTCCAAGCAGGCTCCGTGCTGTCAGCGCAGAGCCTGATGCAGGGCTTGAACCCACGAACCATGAGATCGTGACCTGAGCCGAAGTCGGCCGCCTAACTGACTGAGCCCCCCAGGCGCCCGCCTCCATGCTCTTGACAGACAACAGTCAGCCTATCTCTGGTTCTTTAGGAACCATGGGATTCCTCCTCACCCCCAGAACCCAGGGCTGGGGCAGAAAAGGAGGCAGCCCGAAGATAGAGGGGGGTGGGCGGAAGAGAAGGAAAAGGAAGGGAATGGATGGTGAGCAGACGTGCCCTAGTGTTCTGATGAAAGCGTGCTGGGCTGGGGCTGCGGGAGCCGAGGAATCTTCCAGGTCAGCAGCCCCCAACGCGTGCTCTCAGGATGCCTGGCCGTCACATGGGAACTCGTTGGCAAGGCCCCTTATTGGGCCCCACCTCACACCCACCCAGTCACGGCCAGCTGGCATTTTAACAAGATTCCCCATGGTTCACACGCACCTTGATGTTCGGGATGCACTAACCGGGCCGTGTGTCGTGGCCAGGGACGTGAAGTGACTGGCTGTGACCCCACAGGGGGTTAACTGCAGAGGGGGGCGCCCTGCCCACCGTGCAGGTGAGATAGGGCAGCAGGACCCAACGCTTGGAACGAAGGGTTGCGCCTGGGTGAATCCATTTGCGTTTTCTGTCTCGGGGACCGAGGTTTTGCGTGGGCTGTGAGGTCGGAGAGCGGCCCGAGAGTTAACGCGCAGAGTTGGGGCCCGGCTCACATCGCCAGGTTGCTGTCTGGTGACTGACATTTCAGAACAAGTTTTTTTGTTTTTTAACAGTTGTAATTTATTTTTGAGAGACAGCGAGCTGGGGAGGGGCAGAGAGGGAGAGGGAGACACAGAATCGGAAGCAGGCTCCAGGCTCTGAGCTGTGAGCACAGAGCCCGACGCGGGGCTCGAACCCACGAACTGCGAGATCATGCCCTGAGCCGAAGTCGGACGTTTAACCGACTGAGCCCCCCAGGCGCCCCTGGAACAAGCTTTTTCTACCTTTGTGGCCATCATCATCATAGTGCTGACCCTTTATTGCGTGCTCCCGGGGATCCCTGCCCTGGGCTTAACGTGGGGTTATCTCCCTTGTCACAGCTGCCCAGTACCGGTCTCACTTAGAACTGAGGAAACTGAGGCGCAGAGGAGAATAACGTGCTCACGGTCGTTCATCTTGATAACGGAAGAGGTGGAGTTTGGGCCGAGGCCCGTGTGGCTGGGGCACCACACTTCCTTATGCTCGGGAGCCCAGGCAGAACTGTAGTGCACTTGTGACGGTCCCCAAGTTCCTCAGCTGTGGGGCAGAAGTTCCGTAAGTGCCAGCATTTGCTTAGTTATTAGTACCATGTGTTAAAGGGTGTTAAGGCATCTTATGAACACTAATGTCTGTATTACTTTCAGTTTCCAAAAGCATTTTAATTGTGTTTTAATTAAAGACCAAAGTGGAGGGGCGCCTGGGGGGCTCAGTCAGTTGAGCGTCTGAGTTCGGTTCAGGTCATGATCTCACGGTTCGTGGGTTCGAGCCCCGCATCGGGCTCTGTGTTGACAGCTCGGAGCCTGGAGCCTGCTTCGGATTCTGTGTCTCCCTCTCTCTCTGCTTGCGCTCGGTCTCTCTCTCTCAAAAATAAACATTAAAAAATTTTTTTAAATGTGATTTATGCTATTACAAAAAACAAATCGGAAGGACACATGGATACTATTTTCCTAGTTATGACTGTTTCCAGATTATAGATTTTAAGGGAAGGAGGAAGATGGGGTGGGGGGCAGAAGTCCCTGTATGGACATGGAGACATGAGATCACGTCTATGGCTCGTTCAGTAGGGACAGGGACATAGATACCTGGGGTAGGACTTGTCCCAACTTCTGCACAGGTTGGGATCGCTTTGGTGATTGACTTAATGAATGTTTTGCCTGTGGTGGGGGTGGTTGGCAAACTATGGTCCGTGGGGAAAATCCAGCCAGCCGCCTCTTTTTGTAAATAAAGTTTTATTGGAACACAGCCACACCCACTGGTTTACATAAGTGTCCATGGCTGCTTTCACACCGCGACACTGGAGTTGAGTCGTTGTGACAGAAACTGTGTGGCCTGCAAAGCCAAAAATATCTACTGTCTGGTCCTTTATGGTAAGAAAGTTTGCCAGACCTTGGTCTCATGTTCATGTGTTGGATGTCTCCTAAATTTATTTACACTGTATGTCGTAAGTGCTTGAAACTCACTCATTCGCTGGGTTTATGTATTTATCAAACGTGGTTTGATCACAGCGGCGAGAACCCTTAGCTCAGGGGCTGTGGGCTCCCGAGGAAAATGTAATCAAGGGCCGCAGGCTTGGTAAGGAAATGTTCAGTGAGCTTGCACGGTCAGGGCTCTTAGCTGCAAGTGACAGAATCTAGGACCTCAAGCAGAAGGGGACTTGTTAAAGAGTTTGGTAACTCTCGGAGTTGCTGGGAGGGCTGAAGGAAAGGCTCTGTGCGGGCTCGCAGGAGCAAAGTCCCCAACCTTCCCGCCCCCCACCCCGACCCCCGGGTTCACCGTCCCTGGAGCCCTTCTGCCAGCTTGAGAAACACACCTTCCTGGAACAGCCCACCCTGTGAAAGGATGCCCTCGCCCTCTCTCCCTGCTGATTCACACTAAAGCCTAATTTTCAGAACCAAATGGTACAAAGAGCCTAGCTGCAAGGGAGTCTGGGAAGGGTTTCCTGCTCTCCTGCGCCTGGACGCTGATCAGACAGTCCACAGCCACACGACACCACCTAAGTAGTTTTGCCTTGAAAGGTGGATACAGGACAACCTTGGTTTGCGAGTGTAATTCGTTCCGGAAACACGCTTGTCATCCAAAGCACTTGTATATCGAAGCGAATTTCCCCATAAGGAATAATGGAAACTCAGGTGATTCATTCCACACCCCAAAGTATTCATATAAAAATGATTACGATACTGTCACATAATACAAAATGATAAAGGAAATACAAAATATAAAGAAAAATTAACCTGCACTTAATTGAAAAACCTTCGTGGTGAAAGGAGGGTGTCTCCTTCTTCATGAGGGAGACAAAAGAGAGGAGGGTTACTGTGTAGGACAACTTTCACTATCACTAATGGGTGTTGACTACAGTATGTTATTAATAAACTCTTGTCACAGACTGTATTTCATGTCACTGGCAATAAGGCAGCAGAGGAAAGGGTCTCTATCTGCAGGCAGCCTGACCTAGACTGGAGCAAAGCGTTCCTAAGCTCCCTCTTGTACGGAAAAGCAAAGGACTGTCCATGGGTGCTTTGAAGTGACAGGAAATACACTAGAGCCAGTTGTGGGCACCTTCCAGTGTTCTGAAAAATCACTGATTTCTGTCAAACACTGTGGCCTGAGACCAAGCATCCGAGCTTGGGAGCCGATCACCCACAATCCCGCAAAGAGAGACTGAGAGAGAGAGAGAGGGAGAGAAGAGCCATTGGTTCAGTTGTGATCATGACATTCAGCATTACGTACTACTCATAATGTAAGACAGCACTCATTTATCAAGTTAAAATTGATTAGAGATGTTTGCTCGTCTTGCAGAAAACTCGCAGAACAAGTGACTCGCAGTCCAAGGTTTTACTATATTTTACTTCTTACATTGAAATTTGAGAACTTAAGACATTATTCAGTAAACACGGCAGATGAGACTGGCCCGGAGTGTCCGAGAGAGCTGGCCTAGCGAGCTGTGGAAGAGATTCTCAGACCCATCTCCAAATTCCACCTCTCCATCTTTCAGGGCTCAAGGGCTACCTCCTCTAGGAAGCTGTCCCAAGGGGGAAGTCTCTGGCCTCTGCATTCTGGGACCACTTTCTCTCTCACTTTCCAGGAAGTTATGATATTCTCCTTCATATGGTAGTTAAGGGCTTTCACATTTTCTCTTCCGTGTCTTTGTGACTTTCTTTGAGTAGGAGAACACTGTTGATATAGTACTGTGTTCTCCCATTTAATTCCATTAAACTCCCTTCTTCCCAGGGACAAATCATACAACTTATCTTTCTATATTTTTTCGATGTTTACTGCATACGTGTGTCTATGCACCATACAGAGTGTTGTTTTTTTTTGAGCTAATTTGTTTAGAGTTTATCTGAATTCTTTTGTACCAAGTGTATCATTTTGTAATTTGCTGTGTTTTGAAATTGTTTTTAATGTTTATTTATTTTTGAGAGAGAGAGAGAGAGAGAGAGAGAGAGAGAGAGAGAGAGAGAATGCAAGCAGGGGAGGGGCAGAGAGAGGGAAACACAGAATCTGAAGCAAGCGCCAGGCTCTGTGCTGATAGCTCAGAGCCTGACATGGGGCTCAAACCCACGAACTGTGAGATCATGACCTGAGCCGAAGGTGGACGCTCAGATGCTCAACCGACGGAGCCACCCAGGCGCTCCTGTAATTTGTTATGTTTTTGAGATGTGTACTTCATTCATTTTAAGGCTTTTACCATATGACATCTCATAAACAAGCTACAAATCATTTATCCATTTCCTACTGATGGCTATTCACCCTTTCCCCCAGTTTTTTCTTATTATGGACATTGCTGCAGTAAACAGATCTGTTTGTCCTTCCTGAGGTCACGTGTGCGATTTCTCTATTACAGACATCAAGAACTGTAATTGTTTGGCTATTTCCAGCACTGCCAGATACGGTCAGATTGCTGCCCAAGGTGATTGAGCCAATTCCCACCAGTTCTGCATGGAAGTTGTCATTTCCCTCCACTTTAGCTAAGACTTGACATCATCACACTCATATATTTTTTACCAGTCTGATGGGTGTATTGTTTAAACCTGCATTTGCGTATGCATTGTTTTAATCTGCATATGCATGATTTTATTTGTATATTCATTGTTTTGATTTGCATGTGCCTGATGCTTATTGGCTGTCCACATTCCCTTTTCTGTAATGTGCATATTCATAGCTATTGTGTGTGTATGTGTGTGTGTGTGTGTGTGTGTGTGTGTGTGTTGTCTTTTTCTTGTTGATTTGTTGGAGTACTTTATATATTCTGGATACCAATCCTTTGTTATATGTGATGCCATTCTTTTTACCCAGTCTGTTGTTGTTGTTCTTTGTCAGTTCTGGTTTTTTTTTTTTTTTTTTTTTAATCCCCTGACCTGGTTTTGCCTCATGAAATATTTGAGTGAGGGCAGAATAATGCTTCCCCGCTGGACGCCCACCACCCCCACCCCAACTCAGAACCTCAGTATCTGTATCAGTGCGAAAGCCCCAAATCCCTTTCGGTGTTGCCCCTTGAGATGGAAAGGGCAGAATTCCTTTCCTGTCTTCCCACCTCCCGCATCTGTTTCTCTCCATGTGTGTGAGTTCCCTGCAGCGGCTGTAACAAAATACCACCAATCAGATGGCTCAAAACAACAGAAATGTATTTTGTCACAGTTCAGGAAGCAAGGAGCCTGACATCAAGGCGTTTGTAGCATTGTTCTGCCCAGGCAGCTCTGGGGAACAATCTGTCCATGCCTCGCTCCTAAATGATGGTGGCAACATGTAGCATTCCTTGACTTGTGCACAACACACAGCGTTGTGGCTTCCACCTCTGTCTTGACAGGGCCTTCCCTTCTGTGTGACTCTGTCTTCCATCTTTCCCTTCCTTAGGAGGACACCCATTGGTGGGTCTAGTGCCCACCCTAAATCCAGGAAAAACCTCATATCAAGATCTTTAACTTAATTACATCTGCAAAGACCCTGTTTCTAAATAAGGTCACATCCACAGGCACCAGGGATTGGGACATGGACATATCTTTTGGGGGCTATTCGATCCACTACATTCGGCAAACTCCACAAATCCCAGAGAACAGCTGTGCTAAAAGCAGGGGTGTGTGTTGTGTGTGTGTGTGTGTGTGTGTGTGTGTGTATGAAAGAGGTACCATGTACAAAAGGAAAAGTACATTCTGAGAGAGGCAGTATATTCTACGTATTATTCCCCCAGAGACGTGGGCCATACGTGTTGGGCATTGTAATTTATCACTTTGTTTCATTTATTCAGAGTCCCAGAAAACAGGAAATGGGTATAAAGGAAGGTGCCCCTTGGGTGAGCAGGTATAAGCCAGGTAGAACCTTGAAAGTGCCCTTCAACCTGTCCCTCTGCTGTTCAGCTGAGCAGGCAACTGTCCCCCAGCAAGAGCTGGTCAGGACAGGACCCAGGGTGGGCTCCTCTGACTCTTAACAGGTACTAATCTTGTGTGGGTCTTGCCCATTTGAAGGTAAGTAAAGGGAAAACAAGCAGGGTGAATAGAAAAAGTAGAGCAGAGTCAAGGAAAAAGAATAGGACCGTCACGCCTCGTTACTTGTGGTTTCCGTATGTGCAAATCTGCGTACTCACTAAAATTTATCTGTGGCCCCAAGAACAATACTTTCGTGGACTTTTCCAAGTGCCCGTGGCACAAGCCCAGCAGTGAAGAATGTGAGTCACCTTACATGCACGTCCCAGCTGAGGTTGAACAAGGTGACTCTCCGTGTCCCGTTGCAGCTCTCACTCTGTAAAGAAATGTCCTTTTGGCGATCTTCTTGGTGCCACATTTTTTGAATTTTTGTGCTTTTTGTTGGTGATTTTGCTGTTTACAATGGCCCCCCGAGTGTAGGGCTGCAATGCTGCCGGGTGCTTCTGACCACAAAGAGGCTGCGGTGTGCCTTATGGAGAAAATATGTGTGTTTAGATGAGCACGAGTTCCATGATGATGGCCATGGGTTCAGTGCTAATGAATCAACAGTATGTACTAAATAAGGTGTCTTTAAACAGAAACATACGTGAAACAAGGCTCATATTAAAGGGTTTGTGAAAAGGCTGTGAGCACAGGCTCACAGGAACTTCCTCTGTTTCCCTCGGAGCAATGGTTCAGTATTTGCCAACGGAGTCCAGCAACTTTATAGACTATACTGACACGGACATAGCACTCAAGGTTAACTACACTGGAATTAAAATAAAATTTGAAAAAAAGAATATGACCACCATGAATAATGAGAGTCAACTGCATCTGGAAGTTCCCGCCTCTGAAAATGACAAAATCCAGGCGCGAATGTCCGGACATCGGCACCCTCAAATTGCAAGCCAACACGTTCTCTGTGTAACCGAAGCCAACATTCCTCAGTAGAGGATAGACTCACATTAAAAGGCAGGATAAAATGGCATATAGAGAAAGGTTACAGGAAACCTAAAAAGTTAATCACAGGATCGAAATCCATATGGCACGCAGTGAGGAACAAAAAATGTCTCCAACAATAGACTTTAGAGTAAGCTCTAATATAGGCATAGAGTGAAATATGTATGAGTCAGCTGTTAAGGTATTATGTATTATTCATTGACTTGCAAAGAGTTAGGAAGACAAAAGCAGGATTTAAAATAGTGTGCGAGTGCCTGGGTGGCTCGGTCTATTAAGCATCTGACTCTTGACTTCAGCTCAGGTCATGATCTCATGGTTCGTGAGTTCAAGTCCAGTGTCAGGCTCTGTGCTGACAGTGCGGAGCCTGCTTGGGATTCTGTCTCTCTCTCTTTTCTCTTTCTCTCTCTCTCTTTTCCTCTGCCCCTCTCCCTGCTCCCACTCTTGCTCTCTCTAAAAAATAAAAATAAAATGGTATGAGCACACGATAAGTTTTTTTATTTCCCCTTTTAAGAAACTGTTACTTAGAGGAAGGTCTGGATAACTATCTTATTTAGGGCGGGATAAAAGTTACTTTTCGTGTGTACCTTGCATGTTTCTGCACTGTTTGATTTTTGTTTTGCAAAACAACATATGGGTGGATTACTTGAGGTAAAAAAAATGAAAGTGTGGCGCCTGGGTGGCTCAGTCGGTTGAGCATCCGACTCCGGCTCAGGTCATCATTTCGCGGTTCGTGGGTTTGGGCCCCACGTCAGGCTCTGTGCTGACAGCTCAGAGCCTGGAGCCTCCTTCAGATTCTGTGTCTCCCCCTCTCTCTGCACCTCCCCTGCTCGCTCTCTGTCCCTCTCTCGTAAATAAAGATTAAAAATTTTTTTAATAAAAAAATTAAAAAACAAAGCAAGGATGAGACGAGGCAGGCGTGTCCAGTGTAAGCTGTGCAGAAACACGACTCCCCCTCTCTCATCTCTTAACGGTCTTGGGTCCTGCCGGGGTGGCAGTGTCCATCTCATGTCTGTGTCCGGCTCCCTCTTGAGGCTGTGAACTGCTGAGGGCTGTGTTAGTATTTCTTCTTCTTCTTTTTTAAAAATGTCATTTATTTTGAGAGAGTGTGTGTGTGTGTGTGTGTGAGAGAGAGAGAGAGAGAGAGCGAGAGAGAGAGAGAGAGAGAGAATCCCAAGCAGGCTTCGCACAGTCAGCACACAGCCTGACGTGGGGCTCGAACTCACAAACCGTGCGATCATGAGCAGAAACCAAGAGGCGGACACTTAACTGACTGAGCCACCCAGGTGCCCTAGTCTTAGCATTTCTAGAAACTGACCGACTGGGTGCCCGCCCGTGAGAGATGCTCGGGGCATCCTTCCTGGAGGAGGTGGCGGGCTTGCAGCAGGGAGCCGGCGCTCAGGGCCTGGGTACCGCCCAGAGCTCTGCCCCTCGGGTCCCCCGGGCGGCTCTCCCCGACTCTGGCCCGAACTTCTTCAGGGAGGGAGATGGGAGAATGAAGAGGGTGACCCGGCGCTCGTTCACTGCGGAGGACCAGAAGGTGTGTCGAGACCCAATCAGCAAGTTCAAGGCTTCGGGAGCAACCCTCTCGAGTTCTGGGCTCCCTGGCGGTCTCCACGCTGACCCACTGCGTTGGCCTCAGCTTGGCCGGGGTCCCCCGGGGTCGGCCTGGGGCGCGCAGCCATCCTACCGACCCGCCGGCCGGTTCCCTCGGTCCGCGGAGGCTCCGAGCTGGACAGATCCCGGCTGCCCGCCGCCTGGGGAAGGTTTGATGAATGCTGTCAACGCCCCCGCTCGTGCGCGCCGGGCTTAACTTAAAAACCAGCTTCACAGACACGATCGGGAGGATCGGGAGGCCTCGGAAGGGAAGGCAGGCGGGCAGGAGCGAGGGCTGGCACTGACTCATCTCCCCCCCCCCAGGGGCGGTGACACACGGCTGTGACATTTCCCGCGGCCACAGCCCCCAGAGACCGCAGGCCGCGCTGAGGCCCCGGGGCGCCTCGCGTGTGGCTCCGGGCTCCCCGTGTGGGAGCGCGGGCCTCGCCGTCTCCGTGTCCCCAGCCTGGGAGGAAGGGACCCCGTCATGCCTCCCTCGGTGACTAGGCTGAGTCTCTTTCTCTCCTGCAAAACAAACTGGAGCCGACGGGGCGGAGGCCCCAGGGACGGGCTGGCCGGCCCTCTCCTCAACCTCTCTCTACGTTGGTTTCTCCTGGGGGGCAGGTTGGGGAAGCTTCTCGGAGGACGGGCTTTCCCGGGAAAGCCACCTGCGGGTCTCATCATCTTACTTGGTTAACCGAGCACGTGGCCTCTTGGTGCTGGCGAGGACTCTGTGGTTCTTGGAGGGGAGGCTGGGGGCCTTTCAGACCCTTGTCCACACAGGCAAGTGTCTGCAGAACGTGGAGTGACGGAGCAGGTGCTCCAGGGAGGAGGGGCCGGCTGTGTGCTGGGGGGAGGGGCCGGGAAGCAGCCCCGGGGCGGGGGGGGGGGGGACCCCCCACCGCCCCCGGACTCGCTGTGTGGCCTCCGACAAGTCCTTCCCTTCACTGGGCCTGAGTGTCCCGTCTCTTGCTTCCGGAGGTCAAGCTGGAAGATTTCTGGAGCTTCTGCTGGCTGTCTGTCCACGTGCGTGGACCACTGAAGGGGCTACTGTGAGGGAGGGGACTTCCTCCCGGACCCTCCCCGCCTCCACTCTCCCCTGTTCTATTTCCAAAGCGGAGAGACCAGCCCCTCTGTGGAGCTGAGGAGGACGTGCTTGTCTCAGCTCCAACGCGGGGTCCAGCAGATGCTCGCACCCACCAACTTCTCATTGTGACTTTAGAAGGTCCCAGAAAGTCAGCCTCCAGCGGCCTCTCTGTACAGAGTCCTATTTGTCTTCCTTGGGGACTGGCCTTACCCAGACCTGCGGGGGATGGGGGGGGGAATACCCCTTGTCCTCCCCCAGAAAAGGTGCTAAGAGCGTATTATTTGGTAGGTGGGGAGAATATTCTGATGCATTAAAGTACAGAGTCTGGGATGTAAATATTTTTTAGCGTCGGGGACATCCTGTTTACTTTATCCTTGACTGAGGCTATCTTGTCGGCCTTCAGGAAGGATTTGTGGCCAAGGGGTGGCTTTTGATATGAAAATGTGTGTTGTGGCTCCCTGAAAGGGGCGTGGGGGAGGGGAGGGGTGGGAGGACCTCCCCCCCCTCCCTCCACTGGGCTAGGCTGACAGGGGGGCCTCTGTGCGGTCCCGCCCCCGAGAGCCACACCAGGGAAGCTGGGAGCCCTAAAAGGGTGCTTTTAGGAAAGTCTGGATCAGACATGATGTTATAGGAAAAAATGCAGTGTCTAAGGGAACAGCGCGTGAACAGAGAGAAAGCTGAGACAGGGCAGGGAGGCAGAGAGGAAGGACACAGCTCGGCTCGGCTGCTGATGGCAGAAGTCAGGCTTGTGCATTTCCTTTTTTTTTTCTTTTAACTTTTTCTAATGTTTATTTATTTTTGAGGGGGGGAGGGGCAGAGAGAGGGAGACACAGAATCTGAAGACAGGCTCCAGGCTGTGAGCTGTCAGCACAGAGCCCGACGCGGGGCTCGAACCCACGAACCACGAGATCATGACCTGAGCCGAAGTCGGACGCTCAGCCGACGGAGGCCCCCAGGCGCCCCCCACGCTTGTGCATTTCTGAAGCATGAGGACAGTCAGAGCCACGAGCCCCTGGTCTGGGCCCAGCGGAGTGAGCCGTTGCCTGGAGAAGCCTTGTCTGTACAGGGCTCGTGCCCCGACTCTTGATGCCCAAACTTTGGGGTAGGGGGCAAGGTCCACAGCAAGGGCAAGGGGAGCCATCTTGCCTAGACCCCAAGGGGAAGGAGCGAGAGCATGTCCCCTCCACATCTCAAGGAAAGAAGGACAGGTGCGTACCTCAGGCTGCAGGCACTTTCCATTGGTGACTGAGAGTGTGTGTGTGGGGGGGGGTCTGAGCCTCTGTTTTCTTCACCTGTAAACCAGGATTAATGTCAGCGCCTGCCTCAAATGGACATGAGGATTAAGTGAAATCAGTTTCTTTATTTTTAGTTTTTTTATTTTGAGAGAGACAGAGAGAGAGAGGGAGAGAGGGAATCCCAGGCAGGCCCTGTGCTGTCAGTGCCAAGCCTGATGCGGGGCTCAAACCCACGAAACCGTGCCACCGTGATCTGAGCCGAAATCAAGAGTCAGATGCTCAACCCCCTGAGCCACCCTGGCGCCCCGAGTCAAATTGCTTTTTTTTTTTTTTTTTAAAGCAGCCGTATTGAGGCATAATTTCCATAGCATATAACGCACCCATTTTAAAGTCTACGGTTCTGTGATTTTTAGTATATACAGTTGTGTAACTGTTACCGCAGTCCGTTTTCATCACCCCCAAAAGAAACGCTGTACTCGTCAGCTGCCTCTGCCCATTTTCTCCCATCCACCCTTCCTCCTGGCCAGTCCTAGGCAGCCACTACTTTCTGTCTCTGTACATTTGCTTATTCTGGGCACTTCGTCTAAATGGAATCATATGCGGGGTAGTCAGTCGTCTGGGACTGGCTTCTTCCATGTAGCGTACTGATTTTCAGAGAGCGTGCGTTACAGAACATCTTTGCTTGCAATGGCTGGGTAACATTTCAGTGCATGGATATACCGTAGTTTTACATGTTTATTTATTTGTATGTTTTTACGTTTATTTATTTATTTTGTTTGTTTGTTTTTTTAATCTTTATTTTTGACAAGCAGGGGAGGAACAGAGAGAGAGAGGGAGACACAGAATCGGAAGCAGGCTCCAGGGTCTGAGCTCTCAGCCCAGAGCCCGACGCGGGGTTCCAACTCACGAACCACGAGATCATAACCCGAGCCGGAGTCGGATGCTTAACTGACTGAGCCACCCAGGCGCCCCTAGTTTATTTCTTTATTTTGAAAGCGAGAGAGTGCACACGCAGGCCAGGGGAGGGGCAGAGAGAGAGAGGGAGGGAGAGAGAGAGAATCGCAAGCAGACTCCGCCCTGTCAGCTCCGAGCCTGACGAGGGGCTTGAACCCACGAACCCTTAAGATCATGACCTGAGCCGAAATCAAGAGGTGGATGCTTAACGGACAGAGCCACCCAGGCGCCCCTGGACCTACCGTGTTTTATTTATCCATTCATCCGTTGATGGACCTTTGGGTTGGTTCCACTTTGTTGGCTCTTGTGAATGGTGCTGCTAGGAACGTGTGTGTGGGTTTTGGGCAGGCACGTGCTCTCTTTTCTCTCGGGGAGACACCCAAGGGGGGGGGGGTCCCTGGATCACGTGATAACTCTGGGTTCAGCTTTTTGGGGAGTTTTTCCCCGAGTGGCTGCACCATGTTACATCCCCACCGGGCACGCGTGAGGGTTCCGTTTCCTCCCTCCCTGGCCCCCCTCGCCTCATTGTGGTTTTGAGTTGCATTTCCCTGATGTACCGATTGGCCTGATTGGCCATTTGTACATCTTCTTTGGAGAAATCTTCCTTCAGGTCCTTTGTCCATTTTTAATGAGTAACTTAGTCCCTGGAGGAATGTCCTGCTCAGGGGACGCGCACCTGTAGGTTACTGTCAGGTTGATTTCCCAGAACTGGGGGTGCCAGACTTCTGGGCTACCTGTGCTAGGGAATGGGGGCCGGGGGCGCGCCCTAAATGGCCAGTGCTCCGCTTTACGTTTTCTTCAAATAGTCCTCCACTCCGGGAGAGGCTGGGACGTTTGCTGCCCCCAGACGCCCACCTGACACTTTCCAGGTTGGTTTTCCCCCGAGTCCCAGTGGCAGCCACCTGCCTGGCCATGCCTGGCGATGACTTCAGCGCCGCCCGGGATTTGGGTTCTGTTCGCCCGCAGGTCCCCCGGAGGCAGCCAGCGGTGCCGTGGGCCGGCACGCACGGTGTCACGGGGGCCCCATCGAGCCACCCCAAGCTCTGCCCCTTGCCCCGGCCGTCTTGTCACAGCGCCTTGGTCTCGGGCCGTTCGCTTGCTGCTCAGGTGGCCGTTGGCTCTATAAAAGCCTTCCTTTTCATTGTCCTCTTGCTTTTAAAAATATCCCGGTTTTTTCAAGAGTTAATTGTCTTTGGCGAGGATTGAACTCAGGTTTGGTTTGACCTCAGCCTTCCACGTACGTCTCTGGCCCTCCCTAGGGACCTGTCCTGAGCTTCAAGAAAGGGGACTCACGGGGACCTTGAGGATTAAGGCGCCAGACCGTCCCACATGGTGGGACCAGGAGGGAGGAAGGAGGTCGGCCTTGGGTCAGTGCAGGGCCGGGGTGGGGACACACCGGGCAGGTAGCTGGATGTCATAATTAGAATTCCTGCGGGGGCTGAGCTGCTCACAGGGTGAACCGCGTCCCCACAGCCAGCTTGTTAATGGCCCCCTGGTGACAAATGTCCTATCTCCTCCTGAAGGACACCTCTCTCCTTTTCCCAGAGGCCATTTCGACTCAGCTCCGAGCTCCCCTTGGCTTTCTGTTTCCCCTTGAACTAGCACCTCTGGGCTTTTTTTTTTTTTTTTTTAATGTTTTTATTTATTTTTGTGTGAGAGAGAGAGAGGCAGAGCAAGCTGTCAGCACAGAGCCCGACGCGGGGCTCGAACTCACGACCCGCGAGACCATGATCTGAGCCAAAGTCGGAGGCCCAACCGACGGAGCCCCCCAGGCGCCCGGACCTCTCGGCATTTCTGTGCTTACCTGTGGTTGTTACTGTTCTGTGCTGGCTGACGTGAGCTCTGCTGCTCCCCCTGCCCCCCTCCTGTTGCCCACAAGTCCTCCCCAGCCCCGTACAGGAATGAGTACAGCATCTGCTCAGCCACCCCGAGGCCCGGCCCAGAGGCTGGGACCCCACGGAGCAGCGGCCTCGGCTCCTCCACTGCCCTCGTCTTTCCTTTGCCCGGATCACACCTACTTCCTCCAGCCGCTCCTCCCGTGACCCATCCCAGACCTCTTCGTCTCCCGTCACCTCCCCTGATGCCCTCTGGTTCGTCAGTGCCCCTCCTGATGTGGGAAAGCTGGAACGTGGCCCGGTCAGTGCCGGGGTGGGGGGGTATTGTCTTTCTCAGTCTGTACGCACGTGGGATTTGAGAGACTTACTTTCAAAATACGTGTTTCTGGGCAGCAATACTCCCCCCCCCCCCTCCCCGAAGTCCCTTCAAATTTGATTCATAACTAGCAAATGGTCTCTTGGACGGGAATCTGTGGGCTTGGGGGCAATGGCTTTCCTTTCTCAGTGATACTCCTGGGCAGATATGGGGGTGCTATGAAGATTGACCCCAGCAGGCGAGTGGGTCCAGGGCAACATTACACACCAAGGAATGGTTGGGGTGTGAAAGCATAACCTCAACTTCCCAGTCTTGGGCTTTTCTTTCTTTTTTAAAAAGAAAAAAAAATCTGGGGGGGCACCTGGGTGGGTCAGTCAGTTAAGTGTCTGACTTCAGCTCCGGTCACGATCTCACAGTTTGTGGGTTCGAGCCCCGCATCAGGCTCTGTGCTGACAGCTTGGAGCCTGGAGCCTGCTTCGGACTCTGTGTCTCCCTCTCTCTCTGCCCCTCCCCTGCTCATACTGTATCTCTCTCTGTCTCAAAAAAATAAATATTAAAAAAAAAAACCTTTAAAGAAAAAGAAAAAAATTTTTAATTTTTTTTTTTTTTTTTTTTTTTGAGAGGGAGAGAAAGAGAGAGGGAGAATTGAAGCAGGCTCCAGGCTTTGAGCCGTCAGCACAGAGCCCGACACGGGGCTTGAACCTTGAGATCATTGACCTGAGCCGAAGTGGGACGCTTAACCGACTGAGCCTCCCAGGCGCCCCCCACAGTCACGTTTTAGTAAACTTTTCAAATGTCTGAAATATCTTGGTAGAAGGTGTGAAAGTGGAGCGTGACTATTGTAGTTCGTGAATGGTAGACCAGTTGTCTCCCTGATGCCCCCCTCGCCCGTTCTACGATACAAACAGGTGTTGTTTTAGACTTTGCACTTGATTGCGTTTTCCTCTCTATTCGCCTGGGCCGGTTCACACTATTTTGATTCTTGAGGCGCAGGCTCCACTTTTAAGACCCTGGGCGGCTTTGCGAGTGGCAGGACGCCACGCAGAAGGCAAAGGACCATTCACGATGTCATATATTCGCATGTTCGGATGTTGAATACGCTTAGGAGCCCTGTGTTCCCTGGTGAAAGTAAACCGTCTGTATTCGTTCAGAGCTTTCCTTCAGGGATTCCTCTGATCCAGGGAACGCTCGGGGCTACCAGCAGCCTGAGGCTTGTCCCCTGCCACTAAGCCCGACCACCGTCCTGATGCCCAGGAAAGGCGGGTCTGCAACAGCCGGGGCCCTTAGCGTCTCTGTGTCTCTCTGTGTTTTTCTTAAAAATCAGCAGCCCCGCTCTGCTGACTCATGTGCTCTGACTCCTAGACGCTTTTCTTCCATAATTGGGCGTGCCGGGCACAATCCTTGCTTTTTCCTTGCCGAGGTGGGGAACTCAGGGGTGGAAATGTGGTGGAGGACATGGCGCTTCGGCGGGTGAGGGGCGCCCCTTCCCTGCCCCACCCCCGTAGGGGCTGTTGCCATGACAGTGGTCGGACAGACACGTCCTCCTGTGCCCTCCTCCCTCCAGCTTCTCGCCGGATCCCACTTCCTGAACTTGGAGGCGGCTTGCGGGTGGGAAGCCTGCTGGGTGGTCTGCCCAGACTTCCAAGGGATCCGGGGCCACACCTTGTGCAGGGCCTGATACGGGCCACACTCAGACCACGCTCAGCCGTGCTTTCTTTTCCGATGACGGGGCCGCCCGTGATAGCGACGAGGAGGGGGAGCCCAGTACCAGGCCGTGGCCGGATGATGCCGTGGAAATCCTGCAGAGGCCTTGGCTTCCCAGGTCAGTGTTCAGTGACTGGGCACCTGCCTGCTCTGTGCCCTGAGCAGCGGGCAGGGGGCCGCAGGGGGTGCAGAGGAACCTGCCTTCTCAGGGCTGGTCCCGATCCTCTTTCCTAGGGCAGTAGGGCCAGGTGGTGGGGGCTCGCAGACCCAGGACCTGGCTGCGTGGGCTTGAACCCTGACTCTGGCCCTGCTGTGTCATGGGGACAGACGATTAACTTTTCTCTGCCTCGCTTTCCTCATCTGTAGAATGGGCATGATGCTTCACAGGGGTGATGTGAGGGTTACATGGGTTAGGACGTTTGACGGTGCCTGGTACATGCTGCGTGTTTGCAGCTGTGTGTGTGTGTGCACGCGTGTGTGTGCGTGTGCCCATGTATGCGTGTGTGCGAGCCCGTGTGCATGTGTGTGCAGTTGTGTGTGCACATATATGTGTGTGTGAGCTCTTGTGCCTGTAAGTTCATGTGTGAGTGCAGTTGTGTGTGCGCACATGCGTGTGCATGCATGCGTATGTGCCTGCATTCGTGTGCGTGTGTGCAGTTGTGTGTGTGCACGTGTTTGTGCGCATGCGTTTGTTTGCATGTGTGTGCCTATGTGTGTGCATGTGCATGCGCGTGCCGCTGTGTGTGCGTGTGCATGCAGTTTGTGTGTGCAGGGACATGTGTGCACATGTGTGCATGCGTGTGCGCGTGCCGCTGTGTGTGCGTGTGCATGCAGTTGTGTGCATGCGTGTGCATCTCTCCCCTGTGTGCTGCAAACTCCGTGAGCGCCTTCTGTCCTGGTGTTTGGCGTCACACAACCTTCCACGGGGCGGATGCTCAGTAAACATCTGATGACGGTACCGACGGGACTCGTCACCGCCCTGTATTGTGCGGTCCTTATCGAGTTGTCTGATGCAGCCTTCGCGAAGCCTTTGAAGTGGGTGTCACGTGTTTTGTCGTCAGAAACCTGGGAGCTCGGGGAGTCCAAGCCGCTAGCCAGAGATTGCCCAGCGGACAAGTGTCAAGGCCAGGAGTCATCCACAGTCGGTCCGACTCTGGAGCTCAGCCAGGACAAATGGATGGATGACAAATGGGGTGGCCGCGAGGGACACATATTTGAAAGGCTTGGAGAACAGGAGAACGTTCTGGCCCATCCCCGGCCACGCTGGTTTGCCTGGCTCCGCGCCCCAGCTGCGGGGGGGTGGGCGGCCGGGAGGGGTGCGCTTGGCCTTAGGCTGGGACACTGTGAGGAGGCCCGGGGTCTGCGGCGGCGACCGGACGGGAGCCACAGGAGGCAAGCGCACCGGGGAGTCGTGGCCTCGAGGGCCTCACGCTGTTGGGGGGCCGCAGACCTGCCCTGTAGGAGGCTTGTGTTTAGGCGACCAGGATGGGTGTTTGCTGGAAGCACTGATGAGCCCCTCTTCCCTTGGGGCAGGGCTGTGAGGCACGCTGCGTGTGTCCTGTCGTGTCCCGTGTTCCCCCCGAGAAGGGCCTGGCGTGTGGCTGAGCAGCAGCGGTTTCTTGGTCCCCAGTTTGTGGCCCCGGAGCGTGGTCGGTTAAGCGTCCGACTTCAGCTCTGGTCATGATCTCACTGTTCGTGGGTTCGAGCCCCGCATCGGGCTCTGTGCTGACAGCTCGGAGCCTGGCGCCTGCTTGGGCTTCTGTGTCTCCCTGTCTCTCTGCCTCTGCCCTGCTTGTGCTCTCTGTCTCTCAAAAATAAATAAACATTAAAAAAATTTTTTTAAGAGGCAGTCTGCCTGGAAGTCTCTGCCCCCAGAGAGCCATGCCTTCCCCGGCCAGGGAAGAGCAGTCGGAAATGGAGGCGGACGATGTCTGGAGGGAGTGCCCCGCTGAGTCTCTGGTGCTCTGGGCTGAATGTTGTTACTCTGGGATTACTTTTATTCCCCTTGGATTTTCCCTCCCTGGGAGGAAGCGGCCCCTCCAGCCCCAGCCCTCCCTGGCTGACCTAGTGAATCCCATCACGCCTACGGTTCTTTCGCATCTAAAGCTTGTGCATATGTTAAAAGGAAACCACAAATGAGCCCGGGGGCCCCCCGTAGCCCATCACACGTCACACCCAGCGTCAGCCTCCCCTAGTCTCTGTGGACTCTGCATCACTGGTGCCCCATTAGCCATGCCGTCACCTCCCACCCTGCAGGACCGGACATTCCTGGGCAGGCAAGGGACTCTGGACTGCCCCCTCCCCCGCCACCTGGTCCGCGGTGGCCCCAGAGGTGGCAAAATGCAGAGAAATGTGCATCTCGGGTGGATGAGATCCGAGATATCTCAGTCCAACAAAAGAGTTTGAAAGCTGCGACGTCACGGGGCCAGTGGTTGTGTCCAGACCTCCTCCGGTGACCCAGCCGCTTGGCCATCGGTTCTGGAAGAAGGTGCCTTATTTGTGAGCAGCTTTGTGCTTTGCCGGTGGGTGCTCGGGATGCGAGAAGTTAAGTCTTTCTGTGCCCCAAAGCCATTGAGGGCTTGCTCGGACCCTCCTGCATCAGGGTGGTCGATGCCTGCCTTCCCCGCTCGCTCTCTCCCTTGAAGGGAGTCAGCAGCAAGTTCGAATTCCTCACCTCTGGGAGGTGAGGGGTGCGGTGGGAAGGGCAGAGCCTTGGGTGGAGATAGACGTGGATTTCCTCCCAGGTCTGCCCTTCCTGTATGTCCGCCCTCCACGCACCTGTTCCCTCGGCTAGAACCTGGAGATGATCCCAAGGATCAAGATCCCAAGGATCTCCACGGGCGGGCGTGGAGACCCGTGAGAGGTGCTCAGAGGCTCCTCCCCTCTCCTCCTCCCTCTCCTACGCCCTGGGGGGGTTCAATCAGAGAGCAGGTGGTTGGTTCAGTGCCCGGCCTCCGGAGGGGAGTTTCCGATGCCCCTTGGAGACCTCACTGTCCCCCGTAGCTGCGGCCGGGGCGGCCAGTTCCCTGTCACTAGCTGCCCCTCAGACCCAACCACCCAGGGCTGAATCCACCTGCCCTCCGCCTGTCCCTGCTCTGGATTGCACCTCTGGTCCCTGAAGTGTCTTGGACGCTCAGGACCTCGGGGTCACGCAGACGTCTCCCCGTCTTCACGCGCTGGCATGCAACCCCAGGCCTGCCTGACGGACTACGGCGCGTTTCCTCCTCGGCTGCCATCGACTCAGGCCCCCAGCCCCCACCCGAATGGCCTCCAAGCTCCGTCCCATCCCGCCCAGGTTTGCGAGGCCTTGTGGCATGATAGTTGTTCTTATCCATCATGAGCAATGTATCCTGATTATCTCAGTGTCTGGACCCTTTATTCACCCATTGATGTTGAGGCTGGGCTTACATCCACCAGGTGGTTTTTCTCTGCCAGGTTAGAGACCCCTCCTCCGTCCCAGCCCTAATTACCTATGTGTCTTCTAATTATGGCCCCTTGCTTTCCCCTAACCTGCTAGACACACTCTGCCTCAGGGCCTTTGCACTGGCTGTTCTTCTGTAACATTCTTCCCCTGTGTATCTACACGGCTCACACTGTAACTTTTCATGAGGTTTCCACGGCTACTGTTTAAAATCACAACACTCCGCTCTGACCCCCAGCACATCCTGTCCTTTCCTGCCTGATTCTCCTTCAGAATATTTATCCTCTACGTGCCGGGCGATTTCCTTACCTGCCCTGTTGATTCTCTCTCCTCAGTCACTAGCGACGGGGACTTTTGTCTGTCTGTCCGCTGCTGAATCCCCGGGGCCTGGCACGTAGGCTTTCAACAAATATCTGCGGAATGAATGAGCGAATGAATGAATGAAGTGCATTACCCCATCTTTTAAGTGGCCCATTTTGGTCTCTCCTCCACGAGACCCCCCTTGAGGCCAGGGCCGTGCTGCGTTTGTCTTAGTTTGGGCCATAGTATTTCCTTGATTCCTTTTTGAGTAACGAATGCCTGTCTCGGCCTCCATCCGAATTCTCCCGAGTACAAATCTGAGCACGTCACTTCGGTCTTCGGGAGGCTGGCTTCCTGGGCCGCTTCTCTCTCGCTCTCACCCAATCCCGTATCACCCGGCCACCGCCCACGTCCTGCTTTCTGTCCCCTCGTCCAGCCCCTGAGGCTCACGCCGGGTTCCTGTTCCCCCTCACTTTGTGCACTGGGGAGCCATGTGCTTTCGTGAACACCATCCCTTCCCACCTCCGCGACTTTGCTCCTGATGTTCCGTGTGCCCAGGATGCCCTTACCTTTGGCCTTGTGGAAAACTCCTATGCATCCCTCACCTGCTTTGAACCCTTCCTCCCAGGGCACACCCTTACGCATAGCCCCTCCAGCAGGGTCCCCACTCCCTGGACCCTGCCTACCTCCTTTGCTGGCATACGATCTTTTCAAGCCACCTGCCAGCCACCTGTTCGCCTTTGTGCCCCTTGGGTCTAGTATCTCACACCTTGTAGGTTCGAATTACCTGGGGGGGCTTTTCAAAACTGCCCCTCAGGGCCTCACTTGGACTAGTTCACCAGATTCATCAGTTCCCCACCTAGCGGCGGGGAAGCCGCACTTTTTCTATAGCTTTCCGGGGGAGTCTGAACGGCGGCAAGCATGGGGAACCCCCAGAAAGAACTGATGCTTGCTCCGCTCTAAAAACCAGTTAGGCCTTCCGGGCGGCCCTGTGGACTCACGGGTATCATTCTGGGCACAGCTGCTCACACTTCTTGCCCTGCCGGGACCGGTCCAAGTGCAAGGGGAGCGTGCGGACACAGCCCCTGCTCCACAGTGCGTGGAGCTGACGCCTGAGGCCTGGGGTCTTTTCCATGGTGGCCGCCTGCTAGGTATTTGCGATCCTGGGTCCCAAGAGAAGTGAGCAAACTCGTTCCAGGACCTGACAGTCTAGTCTGGGAGGCCCGTCTGGGTTCCAGGCCCTGGGGGGGGGGTGCTGCCTTCCGGATGGACACCCCGTCTATAGTCCCCCAGTGTCTCTCTAACCTGCATAACCCGGACCAAACACTCTGAGCTCTTTCCCCAGAAACTGGTGTCCCCGTCCATTCTGGGCCCAACCAGGCACGATGCCCCCCAACTCCTGACTGTCCCTCGTCCATCCCGTCCTCTCTGTCGCTCTGCAAGTAGCTCAGGCCTCCGCCTCTGCTCACCTTTGCCAGGTCTGTGCGCCTCCACCCTCGTCACCTGCCTAGCCTGGTCTCTCCTTGGTCCCAGCGGCTCCCTGTTCTGCAGAATGTGTCTGAGAGCACCTGCCACGCGGGGCTGAATGTTCCAGGTCCCCCAGCACACGTCTGCCTGACTCCGTCCCTGACTCGGCCCCGGTCTCCAGGCCCTGCCGTGCCAGCCAGGCCACATCGAAGTTGTTCTCGGGCTCTTTGCCCTTCTTTGCCACTGTGCCCCCTAGTTTTCGAAGATTAAGCTTGTCTCCTGCCCCCCGCCAATCTCGGGGTCCACTGCTTAGTCCTTTCTGTCCCGACCCCGGCAGGAGAGGATTATCTCAAGTCCATGCTCTGTGGGGCTTACGGACGCCCTTCTGGATTGTGAAGACCTGGGTGCTGGTGGGTTCAGCTTGCGTTTGCAAAGTTTGTTCTCTCTGCTGATACTGGGCCCTGCTGTGTTCTGGCGCCATTGTCTCATCTATAGATGGAGGTTGTGCGTGCGACTCCTGAGCCACCCAGGCACCTCTCATTTTGTTTTGAAACAGTTAAGAGAAGAGGATACTGCAGGGGCGCCTGGGTGGCTCCGTCGGTTAAGCGTCCGACTTCAGCTCAGGTCATGATCTCACGGTTCGTGGGTTCGAGCCCCGCGTCGGGCTCTGTGCTGACAGCTCGGAGCCTGCTTCTGATTCTGTGTCTCCCTCTTTCTCTGCCCCTCCCTTTCTCACACTCTGTCTCTCTCTCAAAAATAAATAAACATTAAAAAGAAGAAGAGGATATTGTGATGAAGACCCATGTATTTGCCCTTGGCTTTATCAAAGTGCAATGTTATGGTTTCTTTTGCTTCATCCTTTTTTTTTTTTTTTAAAGAAAATTGGTCTTGATGAAGCCCCCCCGCCCCCCGAAGTCTTGCAGACTGGGAACATGCCGGAGCTCTTTAGCGTCCGAAAAGGAATGTACGTGAATGGTAGGGAAAAAATTAACAAGGTGACTCCTTACTTACTCAGGCTAATTCTCTGCTTCAGGGGTCAGGAGAGAGGCCCATGACCCGGGACGCTCCATGTCATTCTGGATTTTCCCCAAGCCATTTCCTCTACCCAGAATGCTTTTCTGCCCTTCTGTACTGGCTCCTATCTGTTCTTCAAGGGCCTGGCTCACCTGGAATTTCCCTTATGGTTTCTCTGCTGCCCTGTCCGAAGCGGTCTCTGCATTTTCTAAAACCCTCCTCACGCACTATCTGTGCCTGGAATTTGAGTTCTGTCCTCTTTCTTTCCCTTCCCGTCACGCTGTTAACTCCCAGAGGCCGGCGACCTGGTCTCCTGTTCATTTCTGTATTCCTGCCCAGCCCCTCCTCCCTGCCCCAGCCCCGGTCAGTTATGTTAAGAAGATGGAGTGCAGTGACCGTTTGCTAAGTGAATATCTGTTTCCTGCGGGGTCGTAGAGCAGAAGAACCTCTAGGTTGTGGTCACTCCGTGAAGATTTGCTGAGTGAATAAAGGAATGAATGAACAAATACGCAGAGTGCCCAATCTCTGGGGCAGTCATGTCTCTGCTAGTAAGAGTTGAGGACCATTTCGGGCGTTCCTGGCTGGACCCGGAGCTTTCCCCGTGTCTGATTCTGGGACTGAGGTGGGTGTCTCTGGGGCGCCTCCACCAGAGGCTTGCCCAGGACGGGCCCCCCTGCAGCGCGTCTGGTCTAGTCGCAGGGAACAGTGAGCAACAGGGTGGGCTCCGCGTCGCCTCCCCAGCCCTGCCTCCCCCGCTGCTCCTGGTGAGGCCAGCAGCCTCCTGAAGCCGCAGGGCCTGCGGGTTCGCAGGAACCCCGGTGTGTTTTTTTCCCAGCGAGTGACTTTCAATCAACTTTAAAACGATTGCTCAACTTGAAAACCCCTGCAGGCGGGTGTCTGGGGTGGTTTGGACCCTGCTCAGCGCTTCATTCCTTTCCCCAAATTGCTCATTATTTCATTTGCATAAATTTTAGTGGTGAGATACTGCCCCAGGCCTAGGAAGCTCAAACAGACCTCGCAACGGGGCCGCGGAGATGAGTGGCGGGGCCGCAGTCTGGCCCGGGCACGTGCGTCTGCGACTTTGTCGGGCTCTGTCCTCTGCAAAAGCTCCAACCAGAGCCGGCGCGGCCGTGGGAGGAAGACGAGAACACGCTGCCTCCAGGAGCCTCGATGCCCTGCGGGGGGGCTCCGTGTCACACCCAGCTCCGCCCGTCAGTGACCTTGCTCTCTCCCCGTCTCTCCTCCCGTTGTCACCAAAGGCCCCTCCCCGGGCCGGAGACAGAGACCAGACGGACCCTGGCTTCCACCTGGGCTCTGGCATCTCCTTGCCTTCAGTCAATCCGTCCACACCAACTTATTGAATGCGCGCACCGGCGAGCTGACCGCAGGCGCCGGGTGCCGCCCTGGGGAGATGAAGACGCAAGGACACGAGGAGATGAGAACTTGGGAGGAGCGGTGTGCACCAGACAAGGTGTCTGTGCGAGGTGCCAGGGTAGGGCGGGCCCCCGGCCGTCAGAGCTCTGGGGGAACGGGGGTTGGAGAGGGGGCGGTGGGCAGAGACAGGACTGGGGACCCAAGGGCTGAAGGTGGAGACTTTAAGAGGCCTTTGAAGGGGCGCCTGGGCAGCTCAGTTGGTTAAGCGTCCGACTTCAGCTCAGGTCATGATCTCGCAGTCTGTGAGTTCGAGTCCTGCGTCGGGCTCTGTGCTGACAGCTCAGAGCCTGGAGCCTGCTTCGGATTCTGTGTCTCCCCCTCTCTCTGCTCCTCCCCTGCTCATGCTCTGTCTCTCAAAAATAAATAAACGTTAAAAAAAAAAAAGAGGGTCTTGAGGGTTGGCCAGGACCCCTCTGGGGCTGAGCTCCCACCGATGAGTCCCACTGCGCACTGTTGCTTGAAGTGAGTGTGGTGGAGAAGGTTGGAACAGGTGTTCGGGCCGAGTCTGTGGCTGCCATGGAGGAGGGGGAGTGACTAGCTGGGTGGGGGGCAGTGGCGGGACGTGGGGTGACATCAGCAGTGGGGATCGGGGAGGTCGCGAGGAGCCTCGCGTGCCAAGCTGGGGAGTCTAGGTACGTCCTTCGGGCTCTGTGGACCCAGGGCACGTTTGCGACAGACAAAGCACCTGGGGGAGGAGACACTTGAGATCCAGCAGTGGCATGGGCGCCGAGGAAGGAGTGTGGGGCAGGATCTCACGTGGGCAGGGGGTGGTGGGCAGGTTGAGGACAGGGGGAGGCCCCAATGGGCGGCCCCGATGTCTCAGACCCGGCGCCTGCCACGCACATGTACCCTCCTCCCCTGGGGCAGCGCACTGAGGGAAACCAATTTCCCCCAAAGCCTGGCTTCAGGGTCAAGGTGAGGCTGTTGCAGGGGGAGCTGGGTGGAGAGCTTCTTGGGGCCCCACGGACTTCAGTTCCAGGAGAGGTGGCCCGGGCTACCCCTCCGCGCTCGCCCTCGCTGTCTCCACACTCAGATGATCCCCTGTCTCTCAGAGTTTGGCCAAGAGAGCCTCCTGGGTGCCCAACATGCTCTCCGTCCAGTGAGGGAGTAGGAAAGAAAGAAAACATGGCCTTGGCCCTCGAGAACTAACCATAACCACGTTCGGTGGAACTTAAATTAAATTTTTGGACCATGACACACAGTAGAAATATATTTATTTATATATATATTTATATATATTTATTTATATATATATTTATTATGAGTCATGGCCTAGTACGTCTGTCCATCCACCATCCATCCGTCCGTCCTTCCCTCCATCCGAGTTTAATGAACGCTTGCTAGGTGTGGACCACCCTGATCTTTCCTATTCACCTTTTTATTTTTAGTGCTGTCCCAGAACCCATTACCCACATCACATGACTTGCTCACTAATGGGTGATTACCTTCGGCTTGTTAAGCGCCGACCACCCTGGAGAGTTGAAACGGTCACGCCGAATGCCAGTTAGCAGGCAGTCTGGGAGAATCTGTCTGACGTTCAGGGCTGTCTGTGCTGTGGGTCACCGGGAAAGGAGAGGTCATCGTGGGGACAGTGACGAAGAGCGGGGCTATGCGATGCTGGGTCCGTCTCACCCGGCTGTGTGTCCGCAACTCCCTCCCCTCCCCCGCTCCCTGCGGGAGAATCGAGGCGTGTGCCGAGACCCACAAACTGCAGGTGGAATTTTGGAGGTGAGCGAGCCCGGGAGCTGGCTTTGGACGGGACGGTGTTTGTCCAACCCTTGCAACCTGTGGGGCTCGGATCCCAGGTCAGCGAAGGGTGACGACTGGGACTGAGGAAGGGAGCTGAGGGATTGGGGGGGAGCTTTGGGAATTCAAGAGTAGACGGGACTTGGGACTTGGTGATGGAAGAGGTGTCAGGGTGAGGAAGCAGGGGGTGACCGGGCGACTCCTCTGTGTCCAGCCTGCACGTGCTGACAAGCGTCCTAGAGGGCGGCTGGGTTTGGGCCCCTGAGAGACTGGAGTCGGGGGGCGGGTGGCGGCGGGACACACATGTCAGAGGCCCGGAGAGGATTTCTGGAGATGCAGGATGATGATTGACGCGGGTGAGATGATCAAGTAGGGCAGCAGAGCGAGAGGAGAGGAACTCAGAGCCTGGCTTTGATTAGAGCAGGCAGGAGGGGAGACAGGGCAGGGGTGAGGGAAGCCAGGTGCGGTGCCGCTCTCAGCATCAGAGGAAGCAGGGCTTGCGGGAGAGCCGAGGACGGGCCGGCAGGAGTGATGGTGGCCATCGGTGGGGTCCGCAGCATCGAGGCTGTGGGTGGCCTTAGCCACCGTGGGGTCCTGGTGGGACAGTGGGACGGGGCGGGCAGAGTGGGGTGGGTGGACGTGAGCCAGCCGGGGAGCCGAGCTGGGGAGGCAGGGAGAGAGGGCAGCTACGGGGAGGTGTAGGGGCTGCACAGAGGGCTCGTACAGAGGGGAGTAGGCTGGGGGTCCTGCATATGAGGGGGTTGGAAGGGAGAGGCCGGCTATCTGAAGGAGGGGAGAGGCGATGCTGTGCTTCCTGAGGAGACACAGGGGTTAGGTCTGGAATGCAGCAGGGTGGGAGGATGGGCCCTGCAGGGGAGGAGGGGGCTGCCCCCAGAAGGTGGCTTCAAGGTGGGAGCCGCAGGATGGAGTTCTTGTCTCTCTGGGCGGTTGGAGGTGAGGCAAGTCGGTAGGGGTGGGGAGGAGGGAGTGCCCGAAGGTTTAAAGAGGGTGGGGGTGCTTAAAGTGGGGGGTCACTCCAGGAAGTGGGCGAGGGAGGCAGGTCTTGAGGACCCATTCGTTCATTCATTCTTTTTTTTTTTTTAGTTTATTTAGTTTGAGAGAGAGAGAGCAAGCAGGGGAGGGGCAGAGAGAGACGGAGAGAGGGAATCACGAGCAGGCTCTGAGCTGTCAGCGCAGAGCCTAGCCGGGGGCTCAAACTCACAAACCACGAAATCACGACCTCGGCTGAGACCAAGAGGCAGACGCCCAACCGACCGAGCCACCCAGGCTCCCCGTTCATTCGTTCTTGACTCAGCCCATGTTGCCGGGGACCTACTGTGTACCAGGCCCTGTGTCTCAGCCCTAGGGGTACAGCTCTGCACAGAAGAGACACACACCTTCATCAGCGGGTGTATGAGGTCTCCGTCTGCCGTAAGATGACGTGACGGGCAGAAATCCACGTGTGCCTCGTGTGTGCGCGCACGTGCGCTAGACATGACGTGTGCTACGGGCAGAGCAGGGGTGTGGGGGGCCACCGCTGAGCGTGTGCTGTCCCGGAGGGTGGCCTGGGCAGGCCTGTCTGGGAAGGGAGAGCTGAGTGGTGAGGGGCTGTCTGGGGAGGCTGGTGGCCACGGATTTATGGGGTGTCCCTCTTCCCTGTGGTGTGACTTTTCCCAGAAGGGCCGGCTGTGTGGGCCGGAGTAGAGGGGAGGGAGGAGGTCATGACCATGAAGGGGCCGCTCCATGGGCCCTGACTGACTTGTTCAGGCGGACGCTGGCGTGACCCAAGCCTGTGGCCAGGCCCGACCACCATCTGCTGGGGAGGTCGGTGTCCTGAAGCCCAGGGGACACTTGTCCGCAGCGGGACAGGAGGGGTGCATGGGGTCACCTCTGGGAGCCCCATGAGCTCTGCCGTCCACAGACTGCAGCTCTGTTACGCACCTGCACCAGACACCTGGCGGACGTGAGAGCATCCGTCTCAGTGGAGGGAACCGGGGAGCGTCGGGGCGGCCGCTCAGAGATTTTCTTCCTTCCGCGCCGTTCTGGAAAGGATAGACCGTCCCAGAGAGAAGCCCTTGAGGCCCTGGGCACAGGTCCCCTGCAAGCCGCACATTTTCCACGGATGCCCGCAGTGTGTCATCAGACTGCCATTGCACCTCAGCTCCTGTTCGCAGGTGGACGACTTCATTGTGCTCGCTTCCAGATAAGGGAACTGAGGCACAGAAAGGTTTCCAAAACACACCCAAGGTCAAGGACACCGCGCTGGTGTCAAGGGCAGGATCTGAATGCAGGCGTCTAGCTCGAGGCTCACCTCCTCCTTCGCTGTGTTTTAGAAGCCTTATCTCATCTGATAAGGGAGCACTCAGGATCACTGCCCCTTTACGGGCAGGTGATGGGGTCCCCGGGCGCGCAGGTGGAGGATGCAGACAGGCCCCTGAACCCGGGCTCCTCCCCTCCTGCCTCGGTGGCGTTTGCCAACGAAGCAGACAGTGGAGCCTGGTCCCTCGCCCCGACTGCGGCCTAATGAGTCCCGGGATCGCAGCTTGTTTGAATTTGTGAAGTTAATTGGTTTTCCAGACAGAGCCACAGACCAGGGTCCCTGCCTCGTGCCCACCGCGCACTCCCACCGCCCTCCCCCGTGCCCCGGGGGTCCTGACAGCCGCCTGGCCATCTCGGGTCCCGGTGAGGGCCAAGGATGGGGGCGAAGGGCCCCCGGGCGGCCGTGAAGATCGTCGTGCCTCCCCCGAGGCCGGCCGGGCTCCCGCTCCTGGGCCGGGGCAGGCGCATGAAATCCGAACTCTGGAGGGAAATTTACTGCACAATAAAGAAAGAATGGCCCGCTTTGGGGACAATTAAAGCCACATTACTGTGGAATTACAGAGGGCGCCCAGGGAATTAGCCCAAATCCAAAGCAGCCAGAAGCACCAGGGCCAAGAAATGTGGGGCGTTCCCTTGCGGGGGCCCCCGCCCTCCCGGCCCCGGCCCCTCGTACAAGGAACCTGTCTGGTTCCCAAACCCCCTAATTTTAGGGCAAGAGAAAAGCATTTCCAAAGACGTTACCTGAGGGGCACTGTCGTTACAAGCCAGCCCCCGTCCAGCCTAGCTTGTGCCTTGAAGAGTTCCCTTCTGGTTTCAAAGCCACCCGAGGCACAGCGGAAGCCCGGAGGGAAGGGCTCAGCCCCGCCGTTTGCAGCTGACCAAGAAGGAAGGTTCCAGATTCCGAGCTGGAGCCGAGCGGGGGCCGCCCAGGGCCTCGACGTCCTGGCCTGGAAAATGGGCTGTCTGTGAGGCTGTGGGGTGGACGACGCAGTTGAAATTAAGCCTCCTTGGTCCTCCATCGTTTTGCTTTTATGGCTTCCTCTGGTGAGATGAAAGGGAAGTGGTCCAGCGCGGGGCGTTCGGAAGAGCGAGTGCGTCTGCGCTGGCATTCCCTCCGTGCGGGGACCAAGGGGCCGGGGGCTGTTGCTGCAGCCGCCAGCCGGCTTCGGGGCTGGGGGGACCCTGCTCTCTCTCTGGTTGTTGGGGAGCGAGGCGTTCTGCCACATTGGCTCTCAAACAGTTTGGAGGAGGAGGGCGGAGGGGTGTTCTTTAACGGACCCTCCTCTTCCCCCGTAAGGGCCGGTCCCTTGTTTGGTTCCTGCCTGGGAGTTTCAGCCTGAGAGGACCAGCAAGACCCTGGGGTGGCTCATTGCCCTACGTCCTGGGGAGAGGTTCAAAATGCCCAACAGGGGCGCCTGGGTGGCTCCGTCGGTTAAGTGGCCGACTTCAGCTCAGGTCATGATCTCACAGTTCGTGGGTTCGAGCCCCGCGCCGGGCTCTGTGCTGACAGCTCGAAGCCTGGAGCCTGCTTCGGATTCTGTGTGTGTGTCTCTCTCTCTGACCCTCCCCTGCTCACGCTCTGTGTCTCTCTCTCTCTCATAAATAAATGAACGTTAAAAAAAAAATGCCCAACAGCCTGTACGTTCCAGCACCATCCATCGAGGACATACTGTCGAGGCATTACCACGGAGGATCGGTCTGCCCTAAAGCCTTTAAAGCTCTGAAAGAGTGGCTGGTTTTTTTTTGTTTTTGTTTTTGTTTTTTAGCTAAGCCCCTACTGCCCCCCTGTCCCTGCACTGACTCTAAAGGTTAACATCCAGAAAATGCTTGGGATACAGAGCGATCGTCTGTCCACGAGGAGGAGGTGACCTTAGTCCCCAGGCCATTTTCCCTAGAAAACTAGAATGTCATTGCAGAAGGACCATTGGGTTTGTTTTCTGCAGGTAAATCCCCCACATTTGTCCACCGGTAGATTGATTCGCCTGCTGTCTCCTTCAGACACACACGGTCCCTCGGCCCCAAGGACTCAGGGTCATTTGCAGACTGGAAGATTTCTCAAGACACCCCTTCTACCGCTGCGTCTATGAGACTGGGAACGAGGCCAGTCAGTCGTAGCCTCAAACCTGGAAAGATCTCCCAGCCCAGAGGCAGGCCGATTTGGAAGGGACTTTACCAGTCTTGTTCCGCTTCCTCCTCGGAGCTAGAATCACCTGTACTGTGTCTGTCCACTTGAATGCTTCCAGAAGCGGCAAGATCACTCTCTCACTCCAGGGGGTGGCCCGTCTTATTCTTGGTCGGCTGGAATCTGCCATTCCTGTCACTCCCTCTGTCCCGTGCTAGGCCCCCTACCTTCTTCAGTGACAGGATGTGTAATTAAAGCCTTTAGCTATGATCTCAGAAATGCTTTCCTGATATCTAAATGAGTGATACCTGCTGGTGTGATGAAAATAACTGGGTTCAGAGGAGGGGTGCAGAGCTGTGGGTCCATTCTGCTGCAAAGCATGTCCTGATGAAAGTGGCCTTTTCCGGGCGGAGAGTTGGGGCCATTCCGATCAAATTGCCTCCTGTTTCTCCCTGAACGGTGGTGTGATTCCACTTGGCATCTTTGCAAGTGAGATTAGGGTGTGCTGGGGCATAGCTAGCCCCCCCGGAGCGCCTGGTGGGGCCAGAGAGCACAGTGGACACTTTGGGGGGTCATCGCATGGGCATCACATCTCCACATGGCCTCAGACATGTGATTTCTGTTCTTGCTGAGCAGACGAGAAAGGCAAGTGATGGAGAGAAAATGAGCTGGCATTGACCGAGCAGAGGCTGAAGAACCAGTTAGCTCTGGGAGAGCAGAAAAGCCCAAACAGCCTCTTCCCTCCCGCTCCCGCTGAATTCAGGACCCCCCCCCCCGCCTCCCCCTCCCTCTTGTGGGACTTGTGGATGCCACTGAGATTACAGCTGCCTTTGATTAAAAAAAAAAAAAAAAGCTGTTATGTAAAATCACACATTTTAGGCAAAGCGTGCGTCTGATGGGGACCTGGAAGGTGTCGGAGACAGGATAGGATGTGCATTCTCGGGGCATTCTCTCCCTGCAAAGTATTCGTTGAAACTCCCATTTTACTGGGAATCTGTATTCGCCGGATCCGGCAACCCCAGTTGCAGAGCGAATTGGGAAAATGGAAAGGCATGACCTGGAGTGACCCATCGGGAGCCCGGTTTCAGGCTGTGCCCCCGTCGCCAGGGCAGGGAGCTGTGTGTCCCCTTGCCGGGCTCACAAGGTCCTGTGTGCCGTGTCGGATCCCTAGAGCAGTTTGGGCCGTCTCTGCAGCTTCTAGCCTGAGTCAAAGTCACCCGCAGAGCTGTAATACCTAACATCCAGCGGACGAGGGGTACTGCCCCTGTGGCAGCCAGCGGTGACGGAAAAGGGAAAGGTGTCCTGGGAACCGCATGTTTTCCTCACTCGGTGTCAAGGGGGTGGGGGGAAATCCGCTGCAAGTCATTAAGCCTCCCTCGCCACCAGCCTCTCCCATGGCCGCTGGAGTCCGGCCTCCCATCTCCAGTCGGGCGCGTGCCAGATCCGGCGATGGGACCCATTACAGATGGGAAACGACTCCAGGAGCCAGGGGTTAGGCTTGGCCGGCGTGGCTGGCAAATCCGCCTTCCTCTGTCCGTTTAATAAAGCCCCCGTCACCTCTGGGGAAGAGGGTTTGGAAGGAGGCCCCAGTGCGGCTAGACGGGCGTCCGGGCAGGGTGGCCGAGCCGCACGGGGCAGAGAGGGTTTCGTGGCGATCGAAGCCGTGGGGGAAGGGACAACCTCTTCTACTTCGAAACCTCTGGGGCTTCAGGAGGGCACCCCGGCAGCCCCGGGGGTGTGCCAGGCTCCGTCCTGCCCACGGCCATGCTGTTCTCCCGAGCTGGAGGTCTGGAAAGGGCCCTGCATTAGGAGCGCCCCTAACTAGTTCCAGGTCCTTGGCCAAGTCTCTCTGCCTGCCCCGGGGCCCCATTTTTTTCCTCCTCTCATCTTCCACCAGAGGGTGAGCTAGAAGGAGTGGAAACCCCAGCACCAGCTCCAAGATCTGTTTTTTGCCTTCGGGGCACAATACCCTCTCGCCCTGTGATAGATCTGTTGTGAGGCTGGGTCAGGGGGTCCTGTTGGAAGGAAGAAGACCCCTGGACTCTCGACATCTGCTCTGCAACCAAGTACCCTTGAGGGCAAGAAAGTTTGCATCTTGTAGTTAGTGGGCTGCCCACCCCCCAACTCCCACCTTGGAAGGTTCCGGAACAGGGCAGTGACAAGGTGAGAGGAGCTTGAAGGGGGATTTGGGGAGGAGGGCCATCGGAGTTGGGAATGCCACACGGCGGTCCGGGACTGGGGTCCCGGGGCTGGGGGACGGGGGAGGTGACAGGGCAGGGTCCCCTCTGCCCAGCTGCCTGGGACGAGGCCCTGGAAGGGCCCACAGGGAGGATCTGAGGAATAGGCTGCAGACAAAGAATTGATGAGTGCTCCCGGCTCCCCAAAGCCTCCTCGGCATTTCCTCCCCCGCTGAGAGGGGCCTCCCCGCCCTGCGGGGAGGAGGGTGTTTGTGCAGTGGGAGCCCTGAGTTATTCCTTAGCAGCCGCGAAAGTCCGGGGCAGCGTGAGGAGCTATCGTTTCAAAGCCTTAGGGTAGGCAGAAAGCAGCCAAAAAAGGGCAGAGGGAAGAAAACGCTAAGATGTTTACAGAGGAGGAAAAAAAAAAAGTCAGTGGAAAAAGTGACGGCAGGTCAAGCCGATTGGGGGGTGGCCCTGCACGGTCCATCGAGAAGGGCGACCAGGCGCCCCAACAGGGCCACGGCTGTGCACAGTGGGGAGAGCAGGGCCGCTGACCTCAGTACCCTTGACCTCAGCTCCCCCTGCCCAGCTGAAGTTCACGGTGCTGCTGGAAAAAGGAGGCAAGCCCCCACAGACCGCGGATCTGTCCCCTGCTCCTTCCTTCCTTTTCTAGCAGCAGCCAGGGAGGGGCGGGCTGGGTGGGGGGACGGTCCCAGAGCTCCTTTGTCTGACATCCCGACAAAGGGGCCGGCCTTTCCCAAGCCCCACAGGTGTGAAGAGTTTGTTACCCTTAGTGTTTGTTCAGCCCTATTAGTGGTCTGAAGGCCTGTTGACAGAGGGCCCCTTTGTGTGCGGACTCCGCTAAAGCTCTCTAAGTCCTTGACAAACACAGGCCACTTATCTCCGGGGACTTTATCGGGAACCATCTAAAGCCGGGCCGGGGCTGCTGGGAACTCCCAGCCTCCTTGATTGGCACCGGGGACCCGGTGTCGCGGTGGGATTCTGTGGTTCATTTTTCCGACCACCTTGATCCACTTCTTGTAGATGCTGTTTCTGATATCAGAGAAAAAGCACAGGTTTCGGGGTCAGAGGTTCGGTTTTCAAGTTGGAGCTTTTTTTTTTTTTTCTTTTTAAAGAAAGCATATTGTTGTGACTCGCCAGACCTTATGTCCACGGAGAGGAGGCATGACAGAGAGACTTGGGGAGGGGTTCAGGCTCCTCTTTGTGAGAACGTGGCTTTGGGGGCGCTCCTGAGCCCACCGGCCAATTCCCTGCTTCTATTGACCCAGCCACCTCCCACCCCGACCCCCACAAGCCCCAAAGTGGATTCCTTTTCTCTTCCTTCAAAGGGTTTCCTCTGCCTGATCGATAACCTGGTGAGTAGCCTTGCCATGCCTGGCCTTCTGGTAGACCCAGGTAGGCACTGGCCTGTCGGCCGATCCCCCCACCTTGGAGGAGCACGTGCAAACTGCAGGACACCCCGCTCGGGCCATGCTATCTTCATGCCCACCTGTGATTTGCCCACCAGCTGGGGCTGGTCTTCCTGCCCTTCCCACAGCCCTGCCTCTAGCCCCTTCAGTCCCAGCCCCCAGGCTCCTTCGCACCTGGAGCACTCCCCTCCTGAACTCCCAGGTAGCCTCCCAAAGGCTCCCTCCCCTACCCGTGGGGAATTTGCCCCTTACCTCCCAGGACTTCGGTATCACGTGGTTCTAGACTTTTAGGGCCAGAAATCCTCACACCCAGTGTTCTCATTTCTCAGCTGAGAACACGAAAGCTCAGGGAGGCCAACAAGGCTTTCTAGGGGTGTGCACCGGGGGGTGTGCACCGGGGTGAGCCTCAGAGCCGGGACCAGCACCCAGGGTCCAGGTCTCCCAAATCCCAGCCAGGGGTCTTTCCTCTGGCCCTTGCTGCCTTGTGAACCGTGTCGGCTGTGCACCCTTTGATATTACTTGATAATAATTATGCTCATGGGGCGCCTGGGTGGCTCAGTCGGTTAAGCATCCGACTCTCGGCTTCAGCGCAGGTCACGATCTCATGGTTTCTGAGTTCGAGGCCCACATCGGGCTCCACTCTGATAGCACGGAGCCTGCTTGGGATTCTCTCTCTCTCTCTCTCTGAAAATAAATAAATAAACTTAAAACTAAATAACAGTTACACTTGCATGTTAGCAGCAAGGTCCTTGATTCACACCACTTTTTTCGCCTCTGCAGTAGCTGGACCAGTGGTTCTCAAAGTGTGGTCCTCGAGCGGGTGGTGTTACATCAGCTGGGAACTGGTTAGTGGTGTGGACCGTCTCGCCCCGCCTGCAGCCTTAACCTAGCGAATCAGAAACTTCCAGGGCTGGGCCTCAGTCGTCTGGGTTTTGGCAGGCAATTTCCGTGATTCTGTGCACCCACGTTTGAGAACCGTTACACGTTGGGGTCTTGGAGGGGGAGTTGGTTGCTACTTGAATTGCCAGCCGGAGCTCGAGAGAAGGAGGAAGGAGGCATGGCCTTGAGAGTGGCACGTGCACAGGTGTTAACCCTATAGCAGTGACCCTTCCGCACTCAGGGGCTGGCGTGTCGTCAAAGGGGCTCCGTCAGTGTTCGTTGAGTAAAGAAACCAGCAATCGTGCGGAAGCGGGTCCTGTTGGGGACGCCAGTGTGGCCCCATCCCACGACTTGGGGTGCTTCATCTTCCCCCGCGTGCTCTTTGCGACCCTGGGGATCCCACAGGACAGTCCTCACCTCCCCTGGGCTCGGTCACGTCCGGCACGGACTCTTCGCTCACCTCCTTCTGACAAGCGAATTTCCCAGTTCTCCTGGTCCATGTCTCGGCGATGCTTTCCAACAGCCCTTAAAGTCAAAATCTATACATGGCGCCCCTCAGATGATCACAAACCCCAGGACCCTGCCTGGAGGCGGACTGCTCACCTGTAGTGCTTCTAGTGTCTTAGCAAGTCTTTCTCACCCCAGCCGGTCACCACTTGCCTGATCTGGCTGGTTGACGCCTCCGGTGATGAGCTTGGAGCCCTCTGTGTGGGGGATGGCGGCTGACCTTGGAGTAAAGTGACAGTGAGTGGCAGCAGTGTTAACCAGACCTGTTCATGCCAGATCCCGGCGAAGACCGTGAGGGTGGGGACCGCGTCTGTCCGGCTCACTGTTACACCCCCAGCACCTTGCCTCCGCACTTACCATTAGGTGAACCCTGCACTGTGGGCTGTGATTGTGTTGTAAATACATCTAAATGCACGGTCATCTCTCGTTGATGCCCAGCTCACGCGCAGGCACGAGAGCGTCCGGGCCCCCGGCCGGCCTCGCTCGGCCCCGCTCCAGGAAGGAGCCCTTGGGGAAGCCCAGCTCAGAGTGTCCCCAGGTGCTGGCGGGAGCCAGGTGCAGGGATCGGCCACTGCCCGTCCTGGTCGCCTTCAGGGGGAGCCGACATCTGGGCTCAGACGACACGCCACGTGGGGGCGGAAAGCTAAGATTTATAAACAAGGGTCAGACCGTTTCTAAATAAATAGGAGACCACATAGAGTAGCAAAGTAACAGATAAAAGGAAATGCAAGCTGCCTCAAACTCTTAAAAATAATTCAAATATTTGCCTCCTTCTGAACCAGTCACTTACGGAGTGGTTTCTTTTGAAACGTTGCCCGCTGTGCCAGAAGATTCCCCGCTGTAAACTCTACCCCTTAGCTTCCTTCGAGCTCTCTCTCCGGGGAGCGACTCACATTCCAACCCATTTCTTCGGCTTTTGTTGCCCGTGAGCTAGCGGAGGACAGGTCTACGGACCAGAGCCCGGCAGGAATGCAGACTGTCAGGCCCGCGCCAGACTTCCTGAGGCCAAATCCGCATCTGAACAGGGTGCCCGGGTGGCCTGTGTGCTGGGTGCAGTTGGGGAAGTGCCGGCTGGCAGGAATACACACTCTGTGCCCTGGTTCTCAGGGCCTGCCCTGTCCACTCAGCAGAATGCCATGTGTGAGTGTCAGTCCTGACGGCACTTGGGACAGTTGGACATTCCTGGTCTCCTGTGCCGTGGCTAGACCACCGGCATTCTCCCCTGGGAGGCAGAAGCATGCTGAGGGCAGGACTCTGTCCTGTCTGCTGCCGTATCCCCGGCACTCGATCACCCCTGGCCTGTTGGAAGGCTCAAAACAGTTGGCATCTGCTGAAGGAGCAAATGTCTGTCACCCCTTAGAGAATCACATCTCAGCCAGCCGTAAAGGGGTAGGAAACCTCACGCGGGTGAGGCCATTACAGTCTCCTTAACCTGGGTTTCTCCAGCCTGCAGGTGCCCATCACGCCCCAAACTGCCCTTGTTGGCCTGGACGTGTAGAGATTCGTCGATGATCCGAGGGCTGAGCTTACCCGGGGACACGGGTAACGGAGGGCTGGGGAGCCTTTTCTTTCCTACAAAGCCCCCAGCCTGGGGACAGTGCATACATAGGCCAGTTATTTTGGACAGTGTAGCTGTAGACATGTAAATCTAAGATTCCTGTTTAGCTGGAGAAATGAAATGGGGTTGTCTTCTTAAAAGAACTTTCCTGGAAGGGAGGGAAGAATTAAGAGGGATCCCCAGGGCTGGGAGGGCCCCTGGCCCCAGCCCCGAGCTCTGAGGGGGCCCATTGTCAAATGGCCTCACTGTTCCACTGAGAGAGCCCCTGAGCCATGTGAAGTTTGGGGGACCTAGGGCCAGAGTCCCCGAGAGATGGGGCCAGGATACAGCTTAACAATGTCTTCAGGATCCTTTCTGGGCCTGGGATAGCCTGGGCGGGGGGTTGGGATATCAAGGTCTTTCAGGAGAGTTTACCTGTGTTTGGCAAACTCATCAAACCAATGGATGCAGATTCAGTCTTTACTGTAAGGTCCTCCTTGGGGTCCTGGGGGGAATTGAGGGCATCCTAAATGTGGGTTTTTCTCCTTAAAGCGCTGCAGTCTTCTTGAGCAGTTGGAGACTAAATTGGTGAGTTAAAGCAGCAAGAGAAGTTTTAAGTAGCTCAGAGCAACAGTAAAGGAAATGTCACAAATGTCACAAAGCCGAATCTTGTCAGAATGTGGCCCAGGCAGAACACACAATTCTCTATCTGTCCTGTTTGTCTACCCATGCACCCATTCATCCATCCACCCATGCACCCATCCACCTACATACCTATCTGTCCATTCATGCATGCATCCATCTACTTATCCACCCATCTATCCATTCATCCATTCACCCACCCACCTACTGATCCATCCACCCATGCACCTATCCACCCAACTCACTCACTATCCATCCATCCATCCATCCATCCATCCATCCATCCATCCATCCACTCATCCATCCATCCACTCATCCATCCATGCATCCATCCATCCATGCATCCATGCATCCATCCATCCATGCATCCATGCATCCATCCATCCATCCACTCATCCGTCCATCCACTCATCCATCCATGCATCCATCCACCCCCCCCTGACTCAGCCATCTATTCTGTCTTCTTTCTGACATGCCCACTTCTGCTCGCTCTTATTTGTACAGTGAAAACGTGTCAAGATCTGCTCTGTAAGGGCAAACACTGCCTTGTCCTTGAGGAACCAGGACAGCTCAGGAGAGCATTTGTCCCACTTTTTCTGAGAGCTTGCTGCAGAGAGCCCTCATCTGCCCCCTCCTTCTGTCAGATGGAGAGCCCCTGGATAGTTGAGGATGTGTTGTCCATCCCTGTCTTTCTCCTGGCCTATGTCACAGGGCCTGGCATGTAGCCAGAGCACTCAAGAGTGTGTTGAATTGAATGGGCCTGGGGGGGTTGGTGAGGGGTCGGACAACCCATTTTGGTGGGTCACGTTTGGAAAAGCTTAAGGAATGGTGGTGACAGGCAGAGGTTAAAAATAGGACTTAGAGGACCTTTTGATGGGACCATCTCTTGGGCCCCTTTCCCCATCAGGTTTCAGGATGGGGAGATATGGGGGGGTGGTCTCCTGTTCCTACCTCCTGCCTTGTGTTATGCCCCTGGGTCTGAAATGCAGCCACACCTGATGTCTCCTTGGTGATCCCCACATGACAGCTGAAGGAGGGCATGGGGCTTGGAGTCTAGACCAGACCAGCTCTCTCTGGGTGGCTGGGGGACCCCTGGACAGGATGCAGTGCCTCGCAGGGCTCCTGGCCTGGGCTCACGGAGGTTCATCAGACATCATACTGCCCCCCTGCCCCCTTCTCCCCCGGCCTGACCTCTCTGTTCTCACAAAGCTACCCTTTCCTTCCCTTGAAGCCTTGAAATCTGATAATGAAACTAATACCCAATATTTTTGCCTCCAAGAGAGGCAGGAGATAAACAGGAAGGCATGAGGGATTAAGGTGTCTTTCTGAGGAAAGGGCTGGGGCCCGGCTGGGAGTGGGGTGACATCTCTGCGTGGAGCCGAGGGACCCAGATGGGGGCCGCTCTGCCTGATGCATTTTTCCATTTGTGCAGAGAAAATAAAACACAGAGAAAAGAAAACAAGCCGTAAAATACTTTGCAGAAGCCTGAGCGTGGGCAATTGCCACTTGATGTCCCCTGACAGCTCCAAGAGGTGGGAGGGAGGGGAGCCCTGCCTTTTGATGTCCAGCCTCTGAGCTTTCTTTTGTGTGGCCGGTTGTTTGGGAAGAACGTTTTGTTGATGTAAGGTGCATATGGAAGAGGGATACCACCTGGGGTTCCCATTGGGGTGGGGAAGGGGGGTTGCTGAGCTCCCTGGAGGGGCTCAGAGGTTTGGGCAGCCCCACTGGGGGAGTGGGGGACATCTAGCACTGTCTTTACAGAGGAAGACACAGGATTAGCATCTGCCTCCAAGTAGGACCAGAAGATGCTGCTGGTGAGGCTTTTCCCAGGACGAGAGGGCCTTGAGGAAGCCCGACCTGGGTGCTCTTCCCAGATCCCTGTCCCTGGGCAGGTGTGCCAGGCCCCTTGACTTCTGTGTCAGTAGGAAAGCTCCAGATTCTGTACTACAGTCCCCGCTGTTCCTTCCAGTGATGTGGGTCCTGTCCTCTGGGGAAGCGGGCCAAGAGCCAGAAGACCCAGGTTCTGGTCCTGGGCCCCCATTGACTGCCTTGGTGGTCCTGGGCTGGTAGGTCACTTAACCCCTCTGAGCAGCCTGCAGCACCCTCATCTTATCTGAGTCCAAAGGGACAGTGGTCATGCATGCGTATGCACCATGGTTCCTTGTGCCGGTGGGCAGGTGAGGCAGAGCTCAGTCCCAGATGTGGAAGGTGCTGAGGGACCCTTGGTGAGACTCTCAGGAATCATTCTCTGGCCTCCTTTGCCTTCTGGTTGCTTCCAGACTCAGGCATGAACTGAGCCTTTCCCCTTGTGGCCCCCACATTGCCTCCCTTGAGCCCCATCCTTCTCTTGTCAGTTGAGTGACTGAGGGGCGTGTCTTTAGCAAGAACATTTAAAGAAATGCGTACCATCAGAGAGACCAAATTAAAGAGGCAAAATTTTTTTAAATCACAAAAGTAATAAATGAATAAGAAGCTGGTACAAATTTGTGCAGCTTGTGTGGTAGAAAAGACACATAGTTTTTAATCCATTGAATGTAAGAGCATTAGCTGTTGTAAGAAAAAAAAACAACAACCCCACCTTATTTGAAAACTGGGCAAATGGCATGAACAGGCAACGTACACACACACAAAAGAAATATAAATAGAAAAACAAACACATGGAGAAACGTCCAACCTTCCTGGGAATCAAAGGCATGCAAATTAAAATCATGTGTGTGTGTGTGTTTTCCAGACGAACTGGCGAACGTTAAAAAAAAGAATTCTGATACCAAATGCGTGTTGTTATTTTTTTCAAGGGTGTGGCGAAATAGTAGCTCTCATATCCTGCTGGAAGGGAGTGGAAGCTAGGACAGCCTTTCTTCAGGGCAATTTGGCAATTTGGATCCTGAGTTAAAAACATGTAGATCCGAAAGTTAACCCAGTCATGCTGTCTTGAGAAATCCGCATTGGGGCAGCCATCAGGGCAGGGCACGAATATACATGCAAACCCGCCTCCCAATGCGCCCGCTGGGAATTCCAAGGAGCCCATGACATACACGCATACAGGAGAGGATTAGACAGCCTTTCAGAATCTCGATGAACCAAATCTGGGATTAAAAAATGGCCATCAGTCTGAGAAAACAGGCCACAAAGTGAGATGTACACGTATGATCCGTGTCCATGGGAAAGAATGAAAGAGATCCACGGCTGAGCAAATGTTAATTAAAGCTGCAAGGAGAGACCCCTGCATTAACAGCGGTTGCTGGAAAGCCAAATACGTTTTTTCTTTTTTCTTTTTCTTTTTTTTGCTTTTGTTTATCAAGTGTCTGGCCCTACGCGTTTCTTTAGATGTTACGTAAAATGCGATTTGAAACATGCTTAGCACAAAAGCAGGCAGATCGTGTTGAAGAGGGAGCAAGAGCGGGCGAGATGTCAGCTGGGGTTATCCTGGAGGTGGGAGCCTACAGAAGCAGGTCATGGGCGTCATGGGGGGTCTGAGGGGGTCGCACTGGATGCTGGGGGGTTGGGAGGGGGGAAGATGGGTCAGGGACAGACGTTGAAGCCACGGTGTGGAGGATGGGAGGGATGCAGACAGGTGAGGAGGGGCCTGGGGAGAAGAGGGTCCTGGGAGGGATGATAGAGCAATCACAAAGCCACGGGGGGGGGGGGG
>CM053565.1:3222151-3285578 GCA_028646485.1 Cryptoprocta ferox
CAGAGGGTCGTTGAGAGATTTGCAGTTGGCAATGGATGTCCTTAGACTGCAGCTCAGAATTGCTGCCCCGGTTGTGGTGTCGAGGCAGCCTGGAGGGCCCAGCTTGGGTGACGGGGTGGTGAGGCACGTGGAGGCCCCACACAGGATGTTGGAATGCGCGTTTGGGAGCCAGGGGCACCGGGCGGTGACAGCTGAGTGGCGGGGAGAGGGCGCTGAGTCCTGAGGGGCGTGCAGGGAGCAGGCAGAGGGAAGCAGGGGGCTGGGCGGGAGGAAAAGCAGGTAAGACGGTGCCCAGGCCTGTGCGAAGCTGCCCGAGGGGAAGGCGGGAAGGAGGCTGGTACAGTGGACCGCCAGCCCTCAGTGCGCATGGGGCAGCTGCAGATGGAGAGGACGGCCTGGTGGCTGGAGCCCAAGGGAGGGGGCAGTGTGCTCTGCCAGAGCCGAAAGCCCTGGAAAGCTCCGGCTGCTGGAACAGAAAACCTCAGGCTGGGCGCTTAACCAACAGCCCTGCATGTTTCACTGGAGACTGCAAGTCCAAGGTCAGGGTGTCGGCAGGGTTGGTTTCTCCTGGGGCCTCTCTCCTTGGCCTGCAGAGGGCCTCTCCTCTGTGCCTGTGCCCCCTGTGTGTCCCAACTGCATCTCCCTATCAGGACTGCAGTCGCGCTGGATGAGGGCCCACCCTCCGCGCCTCATTTTGATGCCACCACCTCTGGAGAGGCCACCTCTCCTAACGCAGTCCTGTTCTCAAGTGTAGGGGTAGGGCTTCCGCATACAAATGGACGGAGGGGCATCATTCAGCCCCCCCCCCACCCCCCCGGAGGCAGGATGGGGCACCAGGCGAGGTGGATGCCAGCCCCACCTCCCAGCTTTGACGGGGGTGTGTCATGTGATGGGAGGGGTGGGGATTGCAGGTTGGTGGGTGGAAATGAACAGACTCCGTTTTGAGAGGGAAGCAGGGGCCACGGCCGTGGTCCGGGTACTGCTGGGTGGCCGGCGGGTGCTTCTGGATGCACTTTTGGATGCAGAGAGGGGAGCCAAGAAGCTCCCGGGGAGGGACTGCGGTCCAGCAGGGGGAATGCTGGGGACAGTCTCTCCCGCGGCCCAGCAATGCAGCAGGAGTGGGGGAGGGGGCTAGCTGGGGACAGTCTCTCCTGCGGTCCAGCAGTGGAGCAAGGGGAGGGGGGCGGGAGTTGGGGACAGTCTCTCCCGCGCCCCTGCCCTGACGCCTCTCCCTGCCTCCCCGCAGCCTGTAACTGTAACCTGCACGCCCGGCGCTGCCGCTTCAACACCGAGCTGTACAAGCTGTCGGGGCGCAAGAGCGGGGGCGTCTGCCTCAACTGTCGCCACAACACCGCCGGCCGCCACTGCCACTACTGCAAGGAGGGCTACTACCGCGACATGGGCAAGCCCGTCACCCACCGGAAGGCCTGCAAAGGTAGGCAAGGGCCCGGGGCCTCGCGAACACCGTCCCCCCCTGCTTTTCTGTTTCCTGGTTCCGGTACGGACCGCCCTTGAACGAGAGCGGGTCACCTGCACGCATGGGCGCGCGCACACACACGCATGCGCACTGGCGCATGCGCGCAGGGGCCCCCGGAGGTACCAGCCGAAACAAAGGGGCGATGGAGAAGCGGGTCGGAGGAGAAGAAAGGAGGTGCGATCCCCGTGAGGGTGCGGGGCCCCCGCCCCCGGCTGCTCCTCCGTCTGCACAGGTGCGCCGCATACCACAGGGCGGGGGTCATGTTCGCCAGGCTTAGCGGCGGCACAAAGGGCCCTCTTTTACCGAAACCACGCAGACGACTCTCTTTGGATGTGTGCGCCCCCCCCCCCGCCCCCCGGCCCCCCCAGCCCTCGCCCAGACACACACGGTCACAGTCGCGGTGAGGTTCTCCGAAGGAACATTTAATCCACCTGCAAACTGCTTTACTTCTCGGGACAAAAAGTTAAAGGGAGCCCGGAGACTTTTCGTTCACGGGGGCGAGCGTGAATGTTTTAACTTTCTGCGGGGTGTTTTTCTCCCCTCGCAACAATGAAGCGATGGACAGACGACTCAGAGGAGCTGATGAAATGCCGGGGAGCTTGGTGATGGGGGAGAGGGGAAACGTGGGCCACCGCCCCACCCCCCACCCCCCACCCCCATTTGCTTTTGGGAATTCCAGGAAGCAGAGCTGTCCGGGCCCAAAACTTGGGGGTCTCGAGCCAGGGCTTGCCGTGAGCATGGATTCCCAAGAACAGCTTGATGTCTGAGGGCTCGCGGGCCACCATCCAGCCTGGACAAGGTCCTGACACGGCCCTGTGTGGCCCCCGACGCGGGCAAGACCGCAGCCTTGTCAGGCTCAAGATGATGAGCCGCGGTCGAGAAGCCCGTCTGTGGCCACCGCTTAGCCTTTGGAGGCAGCCACAGCATCGTCTTATCATGCCGTTGGGCACTTGTGTGCAGGACCCATTGCCTGCCTTGTGGGCCTCAGTGCGAAAGGACAACACGGGGCTGCTTGTTCCAGAATTGCTAAGAATCTTTAAAATGGCAGCAGCAGCACAGCCTTAACCAAGCACGTGCCCTTCTGAGCATCGGGCCCATGAAGCCCGCCCTGATTGTGGGGAATTGCTTTTCTCCCAGACAAAACACCTCCCAGTCTGTCTCCTGCAGGAGAAATCCCATCGGTCCCACAGGAACAGGGATGAATCCAGTGGCTCCCCAGACACCAGCAAGCTGTCCTCCCAGACCTGTGGACTCAAGGCTGCCTCTAGTGGTAGCCAAGAGAAGTTTACGCCTAAAGGCAGCTGGGCTATTTCCGCATCCCCCAAAACAGCCAATCAAGGTGGGACTCCCCCCGGAGACTTTGAGTAGGGACTGAGGAGGTGGCCTGGGAGAAGGCATCCAGAAACGTCTACCATGGCCAGAAGGCATGACCAGGGAGAGAGGGCTTGGGTTTTCAGAGACCGTCACTGGAAGGTATCCAGCCCCCCCTCCCCCACCGTTGCTTGTTGTCTTTCGTTTACAGAAGAAATGAAAGCCATGGGCTTGTAAACAAGTGTTAGATGTAGATTCCTTGGGGAAAATCTTCATCACCAGGTGGGCAGCCCTGTGCCCATGGTGGAGAAGGTCTCAGCTGTGCGTTGAAGGGCAGTGGTTATGTACTGTGATGCCAGATTTTTTCTGCCTTTCATGAAGGAAAGGCGTGTCCCCTGGAGGCAGCTCGGGCCTCCGTCATCTTGCCGTTTGCCTCCCCTCCCTCTCCTCTGTTGCTGTGGGGAGGTGCAAGAGCCATGTGTGGCCTCTCATGGCTCAGGGGGAGATGTCTGGAAGCCACAGGGCCCTGGGAACGGGCAGATTATCCTCCGGGGCTCTGCCACTCTGGCTAAATGGCGTGGAGACTTCCTCTGCTGGTTTCCAGGAGGGACAGATGCAGGCAGGCCTGGGTGTGGTCCTGCCTCATTCTTTCAAACACTGTGGCTGGCCTTGGTGGCTCTATCTTCCCTCTGAGCCTTGGACAGCAGCTGCCCTCAGGCTTGGTGGGACACTGGGAGAAGGGCCCAAGGAAGAGGAAAAATGTAAGAACAGATTCTGCTCAGAAGGACGCCTGCGGATCCTGCCAGGGAAATGCAGCAGGCAGGCAGGGGTGGGACCAGGTGTCTCTTGACTGCGGGGGTGGGGGGGGGATGGTTTAAGGAAATGGTTCCTTTGTTGAAAGCATTTGGCCCCAGCGTTTTGCTTTCTGATAGGGTTGCTCTCAGAGGCTTCCGAAGTCCCCCGAGTCCTGGAGACGTGCAGCCTTCCCAGGCCCCGGCCTCCCGGGTGTGACCTCGGGGAGCCCCATCGTGGCCTCACTTTACGTAACTTTTTGCTCTGTCTCAGAAGTGTTGCACTGGGGTGGGGGTGGGGGCGCGGCCTTGGGACAACTGGCAGAGGCTCTTGACTCAAGTCGACAGTTGACCTGAGGGTGTTTGGGAATGGCCACACGGGGGGGGGGGGGGGCCTCTTTACCCCCAACTTCCCAGGGCCTGGGAGGAGCCCCAGGCAGGGGGCCGAGGCCACCCAGGCACTGCTGGCCATTGGCTGGCTCCCGACCTTGATCAGTTTCGAGCAGGGCCGGACACAGACGAGAACGGCTTGGAGCAAGGGCATTAGATTCCAAACGTGATTATGCAGTCGCCCCAATTCGTTGGGTTCTTTCTCCCCTCCCCTGGCCTAGAAGCAAGCCCGGGGCTGGCCGGCCGGGCTGGTGCACACAAAGGGCTGTAATAAACATGCCCAGGGAACAGGCCGCTGCGCTCTCCGCCTATTGAGCGCAATTTCACAGCGCTGGGAAGGCCTCATTATGGCGTGGGCCGTTGTCCTATACAAAGTCAGATGAGATGAATCTCTCCCTTTTCTCGGCAGAATGGCTGATACTCTCATCCCGGAATCTGTCGAAAGATAGGCGTTATTTTTGTTTATCGTTAGTCTTCTTTATGGACTCGGGGGACTCTTTTCTCTCTGGGGCCGGCCATTTCACCATTCCAGCCGTGTCTCCATTTAAACGATATTAATTTATCATCTTCCCGAACCATCTGTGATGGATAAAGACTTTCTGGGAGTCTCCCGCGAACGGAGTCATGGAGAGAATTAAGAAACGAACCGCTGCGTGGAGCGCCCCCGCACAGAAGGGCTGGAGTCCCATCTCACTGAGCAGCGCTCCGTGCCCTGGCCTTTTCGAGGCCACGGTCAGCGTGGCCCAGCGCAGGCCGCCAAGAAGGTGTTGGGGTCCTCGGAAAATGCGGGCCGTCGCGGGGCAGTGCGCTCTGGTCCCCGCCGCTGCTCCCCAATACCCCGTTTCTTCCCGCAGCTCTGCCAGAGCCTGGAGCGGAAGTGGGCACCCCGGGTCGCCCCCTCTGGCTCCCTGATCGTGTGTGCGGCTCCCCGTGTCTTTCTTACCCTCCAATCTCGACCTTCACTCCAAGGCATCCTCGGTATATTTCTAACTTGTTCTCACCCTTGGTTGTAGTTTAGAATCACCTGGAGATTTGAAAAATACTGACACCTGGGTCCTACCCACCTGGCCCCGGGGGATTCTGAGTTATTTAATGAATAACCAGAATGCAGATGAGACCTGAGCACTGGGGGACAAGGAGTGAGGTGAGGGGCTGGGGGGCTGTGCTGGTGTTGGAAAGGGGTTGCTCACAGGGACCCCCCAGGATGTGAGGAGAGATTTATCAACGAATTCGAATGTTTTGTTACGGCTCTCTTGGTGAAAAGTGGGTAGGGGGGGTTGTGTTTAAAACTAAATGTTTTGCCGGGCAAGGTTGGGAGCTTTAGCTGGTACGTCCTATAGTGCAAGCGTCCAGAGGAAGGCATAGGGTCCCATGGTATCACCACTAGATTGTGTGTGTGCGCGCACGCGAGATTGGATCATCTGAGGGTTTAGTCACAGCACAGCTAGGAGCCTGGAACCCCATGCTCCTTCCTGGCTCTGAGGTGGTGTCCATGCAGCCCACAAAAGCCTAATAGCCTCAGGAGCGCCCTTTCATTCTGTGGGTCCCTTGTGACAGTTCTTCTTCCTGCCTGTTATCATGTGGGGAGCGCAGGGGAGGGGATGGTCATCTCAGGCAGGAAGGCACTCGGCTTAGAGGGCGGAGACCACCACATGAGGGGGTGGGCTCTATCGGGGGGCCCTTACGGCCCAGCATCCACGGGGAGAGAGAAAATCCCCCGTGAAAGAGGCCGCTCTTGGTGCAGCCTCACCCTGTTCCCTGGGGAACGTGGAGGTCAGAAATCCTGATCTCCGGCTTTGGCTCCAAGTTCAAAGCCTGTAGAGCGGCAGGCAAGTCATGTGACCTCCCTAGACCTCAGTATCCTCATCTGTGAAATCGCGTCCAGATTTATGATCTCGGAGTCCCAGCCAGCTTCCACATTCCACATCCCGCGTGCTCTTTTTAAATATTCAAAATTTTACGCACCCCCCCCCCCACCGCCGATAACAATGGGACAATGTCCTGTGTCAGTGAAGTTTGCGACCTAGCAACTTGGAAACGCTGGCGGAGCTAGGAAATCAGGTGCAGGTGGTTTGGTCCCAGAGTGTTTGCAGGTGAAGAGAGTTCTTGCTCCGGGGACCAGCCCGTATAGTGCCCTGCGGGGTCTTCCAGGCCCTACTCTCTGTCTCATTTCCTGGCACCCCGGCCAGTTGCCTTCCCCCCGCTGGCTGTCAGCCACCTCCTCTGTGAAGCCCACCCATCCTGTTTCCACGTGGGCATTCCTGGGGAGTCCCCGGGACCCTGCTCTGGAGCAAAAAAGCTCAAGCTTTGATATCTAAGCCCACACCAGGTAATGGAGGGCATGTTACTTGGGGGCGTCGAGGACACCAGATGACGTAGAGGATGCCTCAAGCACAGGGCATGCGCTCCGTACCTGTTAGCTGTCAGGAGGAGGCGCAGATGGACTAGCCAGCGCCCCCTGCCGCTGCCTGAGTGCCCACAGAGCAGGGCGTCTCAGGTGCCTTCGTGTGTCTGGTGAGTGGCCGTGCGTGGGGGAACCAGCCCTTCTCACTGCAAGGACTCAGCCTGGGTGTGGACTCGGAGACCGATTCCCACAGGACTGGGCAGGGCCCCGGGGGTTCGCCCCCATGCCGTTGCACAATCTCCAAAAGGGATTGACACGCTTTGGGAGCAAAGATGACAAATGAGTGGAAGGGCAGAGGTGAGTGCCCAGCAGCGGCTTGCGGAAGCCCAGGGCGGAGAGGTGGAGACGGGCCGTGTGTGTGCAGAGTGCATCTGAAAGAGATACTGAGGAAGTCCCAGCAGCCTCTTCGGGGGGCTCCTGACTGGCCTGGGGCTAGGAGGGGGATGCCAAGCCCGAGCTGGTCCCCACTGCCCTACTTGCACAGGACCCAGGCGCTCCGGCGCCTCCCCACTCTGCTGTCCATCCCCTGGCCACCTGCCCTGAGCCTGTGTGCGTGCACACACATGCGCGCGTACACACACACACACACACACACACCACACACACCCCCCCCCCCCCCAGCCTCTCTCTGGGAACCATCTGTAGGACCCGTGCCTTCCGCCTCGGCTGTAAATCAGGTGCAGGAAGGCTATGGTTAACTAGATCACGGAGGGTCAAATAACCCAGTTTGGGATTACGGGGCTCCGCTCCCCTTTCACTTCCTGCTGTCTGCACCTTGATCCTAAGGTGGCAGGGGAAAGGCGAAGTAGTGCGACTTGAAACACTTATTCTTTTGTGTCTTGTTAGCAACTGCTGGGAGAAAGGAAAACACAGCTAGGGAGGAGGTGGACGCAGACAGCTGAGATGCACTCTGTGGATGTAAATTATCCTCGCTCCCTCGTGAGCATGGAGAATTTAGGAGTGGGGAGGGTTCCACACCGGGGTTGCGGATGATCTAGGATGTGAGGGGATTATCTTTCCTGCTGCCCCCCTCTGGGGCCGGGATCTGGCCCAAGTTTGCACACTGATTGAGCAAGTATTTGCTGAACACCTGCTACATGCAGGAGCTGGGGTGGTTACAGAGGTGACCGAAGCCAACATATTCCCTTGGAGCTCGCTTTCTGGAGGGAGGTCGATGGCAAGCAAAGGAGAAAAAGTAAGTAGCAGATTATTATAGATTGTGGTGAGTCATATGGAGAAAATACACAGGGTGGAAAGAAAGTGAGCCGAGGCAGAGGGCAGGGCCAGCTCCTGGGAGCGTGGACAGGAGGTGGGCCCCATTCCAAGAGCAGTGGAAGCCACTGGGTGGGACACTCAGGAGAGACTCGAGTGACATGTCTGGCTTAGCTTTTAAGACATTCCTTCTAAGAGACGTGCCACAGGTGAGAGGAAATGTTTTGCGTCACATATCCGACAAAGGACGAGATTCGCAATATGTAAAGAACTCTCAAAACGCAACAGTAAGAAAACAGACGACTCAATTAGACATGGGCAAAATACTTGAACAGGTCCTCAACAGAGATGCACAGATGGTAATTAAATACGTGAACCATCATAGTCATTAAGGAGATTCACATTAAAACCAGGAGATCCCACCCCGTACCTATTAGAACATTTTGAAAATATGAAGTACTGACAATTCCAAGCATTGACGAAGAAGCGTAATGATTAGAACTCTCATACACCACTGGTGGGAAATCAAAATGGCACAACCGTTCTGCAAGGCAGTTTGGCAGGTTCTTATAAAATTATAGGTCTGCCGTGTAACCTTGTAGTCTGCACCAGGGACTACCACCAGGGCAATGAAAATGATTTGGCTTTTGACTGACCCAGCAGTACAGACACAACTCGGGTACGTTTGGCTGAATAAAGGAGGCCAGTCCCGAACACTGCCTGCCATCCGTCCATACATTGTACGTACTGTACGGTCCCAGACTACGGTGTTCTGAAAAGGCGAAGCTATAGGGACAGAACAGATCCATGGTTGCCAGGAGTTGGGATGGGGGGCTGACCACAGAGGAACAAGAGCGGCTTCTTGGCAGAGTTGGAATGTTCTGATTGGGTGATGGTGATGGTGATGGTAGGAACTGGCTTCCATAGGACTCTCTGAAATGGTGTCTTTGGACCTCCCTGTTCCCCTTGTCCCATTCCTCACAGCCCTGAACTCATTTGGTGACTCGTTGCCCTTGGGTCAGCCCTCACTCCTCCTCCTACCTGGCCTCCCTGAGCCCCACCTCGCTGGTCTCCCATCTTGCACCAGGTCCCCTCCATTCTGGAACACCCCATCAGCCCTGGCCAGCTTTCACATTTCTCTTCTTGGTGGCCAGTCCTCCTCACCTTGTTTTGGAGAGTGGAGAAAAAGCAGGTTCTTGGACACCCCTTAGTGCCTGACATTTGTCCCCTCCCAGTGCCACCTCTGGGTGAGGGAGTTCCCACCAGGCCTCCCCCATGAGACCCGACAAACATACAAGAGATGTGGGAGCCCTTCAGATCTGAACCTGATTTTCTTTGACGATGCGGCCCTCTCTGTCATCATGGGCCAGTCTCACCAACATTGAGCATGCTCCCTCCTCCTGGTCCTCCCTTCCTCCCTCTCCCTCCTCATCTCTCCTCCTCCTCTCTTCTCGCCCCTCCCCCATCTTCCTTCCTTCTCCTCTTCCTCTCCCCTTCCTCCTCCTTCCCTCTTTCTTCCTCCCCTTCCTCCTCCCCTCTTTCCTGTTCCTTCTCCTTCCTCCTTCAGCCTTCCCCTCCTCCCCCTTCCCCCCTCCTCCCCTACCTCATCTCTCTCCCCCCTCCTCTCCTCTCAACCCTCCTCCCTCTTCCTCCTCCTCCTTCTTGCTCTTCCCTCCTCCCCCTCCCTCCTCCCTACCTGACCTCCCACAACAGCTGGAGCTCAGCCTGGCCCACGTGGAGGGACCTGCCTGCCTCTGCCTTCACTCTGGATGGCATCCAGGCACAGAGACCAGCCTCACCAAAGCAGAGGAGAATGTTTCACCCCCACCCAGCACCACAGGCGCACACGGCCCTTGGGCATGAGCTGCAGGCTCGGCCTCGGGGTTGGCTCTGGGGAGCAGGCATCACTGACTGTGTGAGCAGGACCCCCGGGCTGATGGGCTGCCTGCTGTCTAGGCTCGCTCGGGCCTAGAAATGCGAGTCAAGGCTGGGGCAGCCAGAACAAGGTAGCACAGGTCGCGGGGCTTAAACGGTAGACATTTATTCCCCATGGTCTTGGAGACTGGAAGTGTGAGGTGAAGGAGTCTACAGGGCTGGGTTCTTCCGGGGCCTCTCTCTGTGACTCGTAAAGGCCACCTTGTCCCTGTGTCTTCACATGGCCTTATCTCTGTGTGTGCGTCCTCATCTCTTCTTAGAAGGACACCAGTCATATTGGTGACCTCATTTTACTCTGCTCACCTTTCTCCAAAGACAGTCATGTGCCGAGGTACTGGGGGGTTGGGAACATGGACTCTGGGGGGACACAGTTGAGTCTGCAGCATGAGCTCAGGTCCAGAGCTGTCTTTCCCGACTGGCGGGAAGCCCAGGTGGCCCCCGCGGTGACCTCGAAGCCGCGGTTGGCGCTGTGGTTGTTCCGTCTTGCCCCTCCTGCCTGGAGGAGCTGCAGAGGGTACCGGTGCCAAGCCAGGTCGCCTGTCCTCTGCAAGCCTGGCCCCTGGGGGGTCCTGGGGCCAGGTCTGCAGGAAAAGGAGCCAGATGCCCGATAGGAGCCCAAGATGGATTTCCAAAAGCCACGGTGTGAGCTGCGGTGGAGGAGGCCAGCCTCAGACAGGCACCCCCTCCCGATGGCGGCTATGGGCCCTCAGGGACCCGGGACAGAGCGTGTCATAAGGAGCTGGGAGAGGCAGTGCTGGGGACAGGCAGCCTGGGGTCGGGACGGTCTGCCTTTCGGGTCAGCCTTGCCAGGGCACTCAGAAACCCCTGGTGAGCTTCTCTCAGCTGACCAAGTCTCAGCGAGGAGATCCTGGCACAGCTCAGCCGGCAGTAGTATTGGGGCAGGGTGGTCAGAGGGCGTGGACAGAAGGCGTGGTGCACTGGCCGCCGTCCTCTGGGCCGGGACCGCGGTGACAGTGGGAGTGCCGGCTGGCCCCTTGGAGCTGTGGAGACCAAGCATTACACTGTTACGTTGGAAGTGACTTTAATGGCTGTGCAGACCTCCGTCCTTACCGACGAGCACCGCCTGCGGTCCAGAGGGGGCGAGGCAGTAACCCAGAGTCATACAGCGGTACTGGCAGCAACAGGCCGGGACCTGGGCCCCCTGAGGCTCATGTGAAACCGCCCGTGTGCCCCGAGCTGGCTGGCCCTGACTGATGGCCTTGGGCAGAGACGGCCCCGGGCTCCCCTCTGCCCCGGGAGGCAGTCCAGCCCGCCGAGTGAGTGCGTGAGAACCCTAATCCTCCCGCCTTCTCAGGGCCCTGGGCTTCCGTCTGGTCTCACCTTCCTCTTTATGGAAAAACCCTCGGATACATTGTTTCCCATGACCAGGTGCTGCCTGGCCCACGCCGACAGGGTGACCTGCCGCCGAGGGGATTGACCTCCGGGGAAAAGTGGCTGAATTCCAGGGAACTGGGAGTCCCCAGATGGGCTCCCGGTGGCGGAACGTGTCCCGCCCCAGGCCCCGTGCTCGGAAGATTTAGGGAAGCTCTGTCCTCGCAAAGGGAAAGACCTCCACTCTCTTCACTTCTGCGTCCCCCACATCCCCCCCCCACAACCCTGCACCCCCCCTGCTCAGCCCTGCCCCTCGGCTGTCCTGCCCACTGTCGTGCCCCTGTGAGCCAGGGTGCGGGAGTTTGTAGGAGGCTGTGTGTGTCTGGGCGTATTTTAGGGTCGAGGGGATACAGCAAGATCCCTTTGGTGTTTTCTCCCTAAGGGCCAGGGCCCGGGGTCTCCTTTGTACCTGGTGGGCTCAGACTCCCTCCCTTGGGCATTTGCTAGCAGATCGCCTTGTCCCCGGCTACAGAGGAGGCCACTGTGGGGCCCTGTCACCTGGCACTTCTTCCCACACCTTGAAGCTCACCCTTCTTTGCACAGAGGATAGAACTTGGGCTTTCTCTGTCTGTGGGTTTTGGGGGAAGGTCCGTCCTCTGGGGCTGTTGTGCTTGGAGTTGAGAATGAGCTCCAGGCCAGGCTGTTAGGATTGCCCTTGGCCGCCTGTAACACCAATCCCGCCAGGGCTTGGTTTCAGCAGGTAAGCGGGGCTTCCTTCTTGTAGAACAAGCACAATGGAGTAGACACCGAGGCCCCCCGCCGTCAGGCCCCGTCTGCCTCCCTTCCGTGGTTTTCCTGGCCAGTGTGCAGTCCCCTCCTCTCTGGTCGTGCTGATTCCAGAGGCTGGCGCGAGGAACCGAGGGGACAGCATGTGAGCGTGCAGAGTTGTCAGGTGTTCACAGGTGTCTGGGCGGTGGCGCCGAGCTGGAGAGATGCTCGCCTCTGGGGCTGGGCCCACCCCCTCTAGAAGTGACCCAAGTAAGCCTTCTGAGGCCCCCACCTTTTGGGACCTCGATGGCTTCTCTACCTGGAACAACAATTTTCGGGGAAGCACAGGCAGCCCGGCGAAGAGCCCAGGGGGTCCAAGTCTTTGCGGAGTCTGGGCAGAAAGATGGGAAACCGAGCAGGAGGCACCCCCTTCTCTGATCCAAGGATGGGCCTGCCCCACGGACATGGCTGCCCTGCCCTCGCTGAGGATGGCCCTCGGCTCAGGCCGATGTCAGCTGGCCCCTGGCTCCCCCCGCCCCTGGTGGCATGCCAGCCCAGGCCGCCAACAGGTCACCAACTGCAAGGGGCCGCGGGTGACGACGGTGCAGCCTTCGAGATGCACTCCCCAGCCCCCACCCCAGATTCCGCTCTGGACAGCTCCCGTCCGTGCCCGTGGTGGCTCGGCTCTGGCCCTTCGGTGCCTGAGCACCCTTTGGTGACCTCCTTCCAGCCAAGCGCTAGGATCTAGAAGTTACTGGCACACAGCTGTGTTCCATCAGCACGGAGGGGAGGAGGTCTTGGCAGGAATCAGCATTACCAGCGAGCTTCCCAGGCAGGCCACAGGAGGTCAGCTGGCATGAGCCTCGGGAGTCCACACCCACCCGGTGCCCGTGCCCCCGCCAGCCTTGGTGTGCTGGGGCCCTCAGCGTCCCCACGGCCATCTGAGAGATGCGGCGCCAGCCCGGTCCCCCTTCCCACCACAGGAGGGGACTGAAGGGCCCACGGAGAGGTCGGAGGTTTGCTCCAGCCACCTCCTCCTCACAGCGCAGGCCCCAGCTCGTGTCAGCCTGAGTCTTCCCTTTCTAAGGAAGAGGAGAGAAAGACCAGACCGACGGGCAATGAACGTGAACGTAGGGCCGATTTAAGACCAGCTCCTGACGGAGATTTACTGCTGTGTCAGGGGAGAGATTGGGACAATTCCATTTTGCTCCCGGGGATCCTGCAATAGGAGAAACCCACCGACAGGCCCTCCCCACTGCCAGGCTGCCCCTGTGACTCCCAGGGCCTCCCGTCCCCGGGCCGGTGTGCCCTGCCCCCCGCTAACCTGACGGGGCGCCCACAGCCAGGACCGTGTTCTCACCGGCAGACTCCTGCCTCGCCCTCGAGCGGCGTTGGCTGAACCCTCTGCTCTCACCCTTATTTTCTTGGATGTCCCCCCCCCCCCCCATCTCCCTGTTTGGGGCAGAAATGCCAGCTTCCTGCAGGCAGCTCCCCTCCTCCACTCTTCCACACCCCACATCCAGGCTTCCTCAGGTGGGCAGAGGAAGGGGAGGCTGCCCGGCTGCCTCCCCCCTACCTGTACCCGGAGCGCACCCCTAGATTCCGGGACGCAGGATTCAGCTGGGAGCTCAGGTGTCCTGTCTCTGCTGACATATCCTCTCTTGCTCCAGCGCCCCAGTATCGGTGGGGGTTCTGGTTGTTCCTGGAACAAAACCCCACGGGCTGGGGTGGTTTAGACAAGACTCTCTCACAGTTCTGGAGGCTGAGAAGTGCAAGGTCAGCGTGCCCTGGATCCAGTGTCTGGTGAAGGCCGGCTTCCTGGTGTGGCTGACGGCCTTCTTGCTGTCTTCTTATGCTGCGAGATCTCCCTCTTCTTCCTCTTCTCCTGCAGAAGGGCACTGACGCCGTCCTGGGGGGTCCCCCTCCGTAACATCACCTAAACCTGATACCACCCGAAGGCCCCACCTCCTAACCCGTCACATGGGGGTTAGGGTTTCGACGTGGATTTGGGGGGGAGGACACAAGCTTTCGGTCCCTAGCAGGGGGGACATCCTCCCAAAGTCCTCTGGCTACTCTGTCACTGGGTCTGCGTCCTTTGACACAGGGAGGGACCTTGGAATGCAGCATAACAGGGTGGGCAACGCCCGCTTTCTAGCCTGTTCCAAACCAGGAGGAAGGGTGTGGGACCTGCTCAGGCGGGGCCTCCAACTCCCAGCAAGGCCGCTCCCTTTCTGCACGGCCCGGGAGGTTTCTTCCGCTCTCTAGTCTTTGCACATCCAATCAGGGTGTTTACCTAGGGGACCCCTGTGTGCCTTCCTGGTGCGACAGATTATGGATTGTGCCATCCAGAAGCCTGAGTCTTGGGCCGCCTGGCTGCAAATCAGGGCGGGCCCAGCAGCCGGAGGCGTCCCTCCTTGGACTGGCCAGCCCCACGGCTGTGTTGGGCCCCCCAACCCCATCCCTCCCACCTGGAGGGTAGGGTAGGCCAGGCCGCCTGGGGGCTGGGATGGCTGGGGGTGGAGGAGCGAGGGGGCACAGACTCACCCCTTCGAGATTCTGAACTCCTCCACCTGTGATCAGCCTGTGGGCTTGGCCTTCCCCCAAACATCCCTGAGTGTGGGTCGGCCTTCCTCTCAGAGCTCTGGAGGGGCTCCCCTGCTCTGCTTCCCTGCTGCCGAAACAGCCTTTCAAGATGGTCCATTTTGAGGGGCGCCTGGGTGGCTCAGTCGGTTGAGTGTCCGACTTCGGCTCAGGTCATGATCTCATGGCCCGTGAGTTTGAGCCCCGCGTCGGGCTCTGTGCTGACAGCTCAGAGCCTGGAGCCTGCTAAGGATTCTGCGTCTCCCTCCCTCTTCCCCTTCCCTGCTCTCACTCTCTCTCTGTCTCTCAAAAAATGAATAAAACATAAAAAAAAAAAAAAAGATGGTCCATCTTGATTTTCATTCCCCATTTCCAGGCAGGCAGGTGACGGGTTCTCAGAGCTTCTGGAATACGTTGTGTGGGTTTGACCCGCTCTTCCTCCGGGGTGGGATTCAAAGGGGAGCCCCAAGGGAGGGGCTGGCCACTGCCCGTCCTCTGACCCTCCTGTCCTGTGTCCTCCACAGCCTGTGATTGCCACCCCGTGGGCGCTGCCGGCAAGACGTGCAACCAGACCACCGGCCAGTGTCCCTGCAAGGACGGTGTGACGGGCATCACCTGCAACCGCTGCGCCAAGGGCTACCAGCAGAGCCGCTCGCCCATCGCCCCCTGCATAAGTACGTGCGACCCCCTCCCTTCCTCAGTCCTGACTGCTGATGTCCAGTGGGTTGAGCGCTGATCTATGTGGGTCTCTGTGTTCGGTGCCCCGTACTCAGTGGGGCCCCATGCCAGACCCCCGCCCCCCCCCCAAACCTGTGGGATTCTTGCAGAAGCAGCCGGGGGGAGCTCAGCAGAGCCAGTCTGCCATTCCCTGTCCTGCCAAAGACTGAACCTCCTGCTCCCAGAGGGAAGCAAGCGCCTTCCTCCACCCAGGGCCCGTTCCCATACTCTACCTTGACCCTGGACCTGGGGTGGCTTTGTCCCAGCGGTCGCCGTTGTGGCTGCTGTGGGAATTCCGGATTCCCCCTGCCGGTTCCCATGCACGCATGGAGGACTGCACCCCTTAGCGTCTTGGGGGCCCCTTGGACCAGCTGTTAGTCCCTCAGTTGCTGGAACGGGGAGGGGGGTGCGCAAGGTGGCAGGAGTCAGTCAGCGGCGGCCCGGGCTCAGAAGGGACTTGCCGTTCTCCAGCTGAGAGGACAGAACCAGGTGTCGTGCTCAACACTTCGCCTTGGCTGGACGTCCAGCCGGGCTGGGAGCTGGCCCCAGTCGGCCTTGGCCTTCTCGATTCCTTGTGCAAGGCCGACCGAACCCAGAAAGAACAGAAAAATATCAGATCCCAGTTAAGCAGACAGACCCGAGGCATGGAGTCTGGTTCTCCAGAGCGGGGGTGAGCCCGCTCTGGCCCTGGGGATCTGCCCCATCACCAATTTTAGTGTGGCGCAATATTTCCTTTTAATAATTAAAAAAATTTTTAAATGTTTTATTTAATTTTGAGAGAGAGAGAGAGAGAGAGAGAGCGGGAGAAGGGCAGAGAGAGAGAGGGAGACACAGAATATGAAGCAGGCTCCAGGCTCTGAGCTGTCAGCACAGAGCCCGACACGGGGCTCGAACTCGCAAGCTGTGAGATCATGTCCCGAGCCGAAGTCGGATGCTTAACCGACTGAGCCACCTAGGCGCCCCTAATAATTTTTTAATGCTTGAAGCCGAAGTAAAAAAAAACTAATGTTTTATGGAGTGCGGAATGATAGGCGATGAAAAGTGAGGTGTCCCTCAAGTTTTATGGGGACACGGCCACGCCCACTGGTTTATCTGCTTGTCTGTGGCTGCTTGGAGCTGTACCATAACTGCATAGCTGCTGTGGAGACGGAATGACCTGCGGAGCCCCGGATATATCTGCTCGCTGGCCCTTTAGAGGAGAGTCAGCTGACCTGGGGTGTTACCAGGGTCTGGTAACAGCCAGTAACCCGGACCCCGGCCTCGGGAAACTGAGCCCAGTACCCATCCAGGGTAGGAATGGTTTGCACGACCACATCTAGTTGTCAGAGTCTTAGCATCTGCAAACCCCCTTCTCTTCCATCTCTCCAAAAAGCCACAAAGTGAACCTGTTTAGAAAGCGGCGGGGAACCCAGCCCTGCCTTTGGGGTGGGGGGTCAAGCTGAGAAATGGCCGCAAGGATCTCTTCAAAGTCCTTGACCTGATGTTCCACGGCCCTGAGACAGAAGGAGACAGAAAGGTCGGGAAGTGGGAACCTGTGCTTTCCGACCCGTTCTGTGCCTTCTCTCCCTTCCCCTCGTAAAGGGTGGGCTGATGCCAGGGTCCAGACGTTCCCACCAATAGTGGAAAGACCTGACTCTCCACCCTGGGATTTCCGTGTCTTCTGCCTGCGGCCACGGGCTGGCTACAGGTGCCCAGTGTTCCCTGGGGGCTGGTGCCTGGCTTGTCACAGGGCCGGGAGCCGGGCCCTCTGCACACGGCCCAGGACTGGCCCGAGGCGCTGGGGTTGGGCAGCCCCATTGCTGGACGTCCGTGGGCCATCTGATCAACGTACCCTCCGGAAACTTCCTGCTGGGACCGCATAGCTCATGAGGGCCAAGAGAAAAGTCCCCCAAGAGCAGGATCTGACTCCGAATCGAGGGCTGGGTCCTCTGCCTGTCCCTTTTGAAGGTGACTCTCGGGCAGGCCTCCATCTCGACCCACCAGGCCTCAGGCCCCAGCTGGTCCAGAGTCTGGAGGCTGAGGGGGGTCTTGCCCCCAACAGTCAGATGGTGGCCAGAGTCTGGGAGATTCGTGGAGACCTCCGTGACCCTCCTGTTCACCGGGGGAGGCCAGTCCCTCCCCTCAGGGACTGTCGGTCTGCGGTGTGCCCCCCTGGCTGGGCCTCCTCCCCTTTCCTGGGCACAGGGTGGAGCCAGGAGCTAGTGGGAAAGAATTGGCGTTCGGGGTCCAAAGGGAGTGAGCCCCGGAAAGCGCATGCGTCTCTCAGGCTCTCAGGTCTTCCGTGGCTGGTCGGTTCTGGCCACGGAGAAAACGCCTAAGCTTGTGAGGTGGGAGCCCGCGGGGAGCCCGGGCCAGGGGCACAGACCCACCTTCCTGGAGGAGAACAAGGCCACATTGCGGGGCCCCAGTACCAGCTTCCTCCTCCTCCCAGCCCTCCTCTCCTAGAGCTGAGGAGTGGGGGAGGGAGGAGGGCGCAGGGAGGAGCCTGTGCTGTGCTCATCTTTTTCTAAGGTCAAAAATAATGTCTTCTCACCTGGTTTTCTCTTCCTTCCGGAACCCCACAGAGATCCCCGTGGCACCGCCGACCACCGCAGCCAGCAGCGTGGAGGAGCCGGAAGGTAGGCGAGTCCCACGTCGCCGTGGGGAGGGGAGGGGGGACGCCAGAGCACTGTCAGGGCGCCACTGGGTGTGAATGGTACCCCAGGGCTGGACTGAGGAGCACGGAGCCACAGGGTGTTTTTCTGTGATGCTCCCTCCAAGATTAAAGGGAGGGGGGGCTTCCTGGTGCCTGCGAGCTAGCTTGTCACCCAGCTGGGGCTGCGGAGAAGGAAGGAGGTGGGGGTGGAGATGAAAAAGGCATCTTGAGCACAGGGGTCCACAGACAGGACTTGGGGGGGGCGGGGACTCAGACAGGAAGAAGATCACACCCTCACTGTCCCTCCCCTCGGCCTGGAATGGGCGTCCTGTCCGCTGCGAAGCTCGGCCCCAAACCACGGCGGAGTGAGAGCCCGCAGAAATCACAGTCCGTTTCACACCATGTGAGAGGGGGTGCACATGTCCCGAAATATTGTTTGTGCTCGTTTGTCGCTTCAACATCATGGGCCGGATCGTGACTTATAATCATTAATAAAGAAGCCCATCTCTTCCGTTACTGTATCGTAAAGCTGGGGTTTTGAAAAATATTTGGGTTAAGTGTATTTCAGTGTGATTAGTTTCCTTCAGAGTCCTGGGTATTTTGTTTTTGCGTTTAGAAATATTGCCGTGAGGGGCGCCTGGGTGGCTCAGTCGGTTGAGCATCCGACTTTGGCTCAGGTCATGATCTCACGGTCTATGAGTTCGAGCCCCGCGTCAGGCTCTGTGCTGACAGCTCGGAGCCTGGAGCCTGCTTCAGATTCTCTCTCTCTCTCTCTCTCTCTCTCTCTCTCTCTCTCTCTCTCTGTTCCTCCCCTGCTCACACTCTGTCTCTCTCTCTAAGAGTAAATAAACATTAAAAATTAAAAAAAAAAAAGAAGGAAATATTGCCGTGAGGAAGGGTCCCCCCGGGAGTCACCAGTCCCTGTGTGGGAAGGGGTTACATAGCCCCGGCTTTGGGCTCTCAGCCTGGCTGGAAGGGGCGTCAGGTGGGGAGCAGGCCAGGCCAGCTGTGAGGTCAACAGCCCTCAAATAGGAAAGGACAGAGGAACATTCTAGAAAGTGCCTGAGGCCACACCCCATGGAAAACCAAAGAGATCTCGGTCTTGGGTTGCCGGATAGTCTTCAGTCCCCTGTGGTTGAGCTGCAGGGGACACTTCCAGGAGAAACAATAATGGGAAAGAGTTTTCCATAAAAACATAATGTGGGGCGTCTGGGGGGGCTCAGTTGGTTAAGCATCTGACTTCAGCTCAGATCATGATCTTGTGGTTCGCGAGTTCGAGCCCCGCGTCAGGCTCAGTGCTGTCAGCGCAGAGCCTGCTTTGGATTCTCTTTCTCTGCCCCTACCCTGCTTTGCATGCTCTCTCTCTCTCTCTCTTTGTCTCAAAAATAAATAAACTTAAAAAAAACATGCAACCCTCTCTGCTCCACAGGTCAAAGATTCTTGAGCGACTACGTAGAAACACTTGTAGCATCTGCCTTTGATAAGTCTGCTTTTTGCGGTTGTTTTGATTTTGTTACTGGGTATTTCCTTTCTTCTCTCTGCACCTTTAAAACCGTGATTTAAATGGAAGCAGGCATTAAACGCGCTTGCAAAGCGTCTTCCTCGCGGCGGCGTTGAGTGGGCAGGTGTGATGCCCGCCACTTGGGCCAGACCGTTTCTGACCTTGTCCCCGATCCCTGGGATCTCTGGTGCTTCCTGCAATCTGGGGGCCCTTCCCAGGCCTCGAGCGCCGGACCCTGGAGCCGGTGGCCGCACAGGCCCCGCTCGCCTGTCTCCGCGGGCTGGGACGTCGCGGGCAGGAGGCCAGGGGGCCCCCTGGGAAGCGGGCCTGGGAGCTCATACTTCCAAGCCTGTCGATTCTTGCCGTGTTTGAATAGAGAAGGCCTCCGTGCCAGGCTGCCTGAGAAAAGCTTGTTTACTTTTGCCTGCGTAATGGGGGAGAATTAATAAACGGAGAGTTTGTCCTGAAAGCTGGCGGACATAACCTCGCCCTGAACCCATCCCCCCTTGAAGGGCCAGCTCCCTCGGGGAACGCTGACCACCTGCTCACTGAGCTGGCCGGGACCCTCTCCCAGGGCCGGGAGGTGAGGGATGCCTTGCCCGTGGGAGGTCTGGGGACCTGGGGCCCAGGAGGGCACCAGACAGGAAGGGGATACAGACTACCCACTCCAAACCCACCTACTTACCGTGCTAGAGACCTCCATCCCGGGGCAAAAGGAGGGCTGCCTGCCTTCCCTCGCCCTCCATCACTTCCGCCTCCGAGGTGATTTGTTGATCTGTTTGTTTGGTTCTGTGGTTTGGAGCCGGGAGATCGGAGGTCGATTCTCCACTGTGAGGCCTTGGAGGGCACTCAGACTTCTCCTGTCCGCCTCCCTGGAAGAACGAAGGGGAGGTGGGACCAGTGGGGCCCTCCCTGCCCTGCTCCCAGGGGCAGTGACCTTCTGGCTGTCTTCGTGCCTCTGGCGACAGCCTTCTTCCCCAGTCCCTTGCAGAGCTCGGTGTGGGCAGAGGTGCTGGGGTAAAGGGTTGACAATGGCCGGGGCAGGCCTGGTCTGTCACATTTGCCACTTTTGCTGGTATAAACACTTCTCTGTGGCCGGTTTCATCCTTTTGGGGGCCTGCACCCTGCCTCCTGCTCCCCCTTCCTGAGGCCCCAGGTCCGGGCAGCCTGCCTCCCAGGGGAGCCTGGAGAGACGTCCATCCCTGGATCCCAGCGGCTGGAGGGAAGGCTCCGCCCTCGGGTGCTCCCCGGCGTGGGTGACCTTAGACGTGTCTCATCCGGTCGCCTCTTGATACTTCTGTTTTTGTTTTTTCATGGAAGAAAATGAGGTTTACATAGACCTGCCATCTGGATGAGCCTGGGCCTTTCTCCTTTTGGGCTTTTGTTTCCCAAGATAAGGAATAGGCTGGGTGAGTGTGGAAACCACGTGGTAACACTTGAATGCGGTATTGGCCAGGTGTTGGGGGGCGGGACGGGGCGGGGGTGACGGAGCACTGAATGAATCAGGAGCCTGAAACCCCAGTTGTGCCTGATTGGTTTTCTGAGACGGCAGTTCCCCCCCCACACCCCAATCTTATTCACACAGGATACGTTTCAAGACCCCCCAGTGGATGCTTGAACCCACGGACAGTACGGAACCCTGTAGGTACTGTTTGCCCCTCACGTGCGTACCCGTGTTAGAGTCTAAGTAACCAGTCAGGCACAGGAAGAGACGAGCCACGGGAACTCGTAGTCAAATAGGACACCTACAGACGTATGTGTCGCACGGGTTAGGCGAACGGGTCTCTCACTCTCTCACCCTTCGTCGTCTTGTGAGGCTGGGAGATGATAAAATGCCCCTGGGATGGGATGAGGGAGGTGGACATGCGTGCGATACGCCACAGCGTGAGGCCACTCCTGACCTTCTGATGACACCAGAAGGGGCATTGCCTGCTTCCCGGCCATGGGTGACCACGGGTGACCAAAACCGCGGATAAGGGGGCCTTGCTGTAATAATAGGCCTGCCCTGTCGCTGAGGGGGCTGAATGAGCGGCACCCGGGGAGAAGGCTCTGATGCAGTAGTGAGTTGTCACATGCTCAGTAAAAACCCAATGGGACGGCATGGAAAAGGCACACGCCACAGTGTAGGGGGGAGTCAAGCCGAGCTAGGGTCTCTCAGCGGCTCAACGGTGTGGGCCGTCAGCCCGAGGACAGGGGTACAGGGTCTCCTTGGTGGGGGTGCAGGGGGCTCTTGAGAAGACCTTGGGAGGGAATGGGTGGCATGGCCCGAGACAGGCAGGGGATGCCCTTGTCACACAGCCTTCCCCGCAGCTGCTGTTGGACCCTAAACCTAGCAGGGAGTGGAAAACTGGAAGTCAGTTAAAGGCCAAGTGCTTGGGTTCATAGCCGAGAGCTGGAGATAGCCCAGATGTCCGTCGCTGCAAAAATGGCTCAACACAGGGCGGCTTATCCATGCACGGACCAGTGTTCCATCAGAAGAGGGACCAAAATACCGATATGCAGTCACTTGGACGGACCGTGAAGACGGTGCAGACTGGAAGATGCAGGAGACACACGGCCACACAGTGTGCGATTCTGTGTACACGACATGCCCAGAATGAGCAAAGCCAGACACGGGAAGCAGATCAGTGGTTCCCAGGGACTGAGAGTGGGGAGGAACAGGAAATGATGTTTGACGGATACAGGCTTTCTCTCTGGGGTGATGGGAAGGTTCTGGGACTAGATAGTGGTGACGGGTGATATCGCGGATGTGCTCGATGCCACTGAATTGCCCCGATTTAAAAACGGGTGATGCGGTAAAATTTTATGTTATGTGTATTTTACCACAATTAAAAAAAAAAAAGTCAGATGTTTAAAGGTCAGAGTCAAGAGTGAAATGAAGCTGGTTGGTTTGGGGTGGGCGGAGCGGAGAGCAGGACCATGGGAACAGGGCTCTGGGGCCCGAGTGGCAGTGGGGGACATGCTTGCTCGCCGGTCCTCTTGCTCACTGGGAGAATTTGGAGGCCAGGGGGTGTCTTCTAGCACCTCCACACTTTTATCTCCAAGCTGGCGTGGCTCAGCCAACACGGGATTGATGGCAGACGTCCACGGGTCACTTTCCAGATGTGCGGCGGTGACCATAGTCCCTCCCCTGTGTTATATAGAAAAGGTCCGGCCACACTGTCTGCATCGCCTTTCCCCCTTTGGAGCCACCAGGGAAGGATGCGTTCCCCGGGCCTTCAGTATTCCTGGTGTAGGAGAAAGGGACCTGCAGGTCCAATGGGGGGTGGAGGGGAGGGCTCCTGGAAGGAGCTGGGACGGTGGAGCACGTGGGCAGCCCATGTCACTTGCAAGAAGAGGGTCTGCTAATTGACCGAGCTGGCGTGAAACAGCATATTAGTCTGTCCGGAATCAGCCGTGTGGGTGAATTTGCCATCAGATCAGTATCGTCCCCAGAAGAGGTTGGACCAGATGCAGGAGTAAAGAGGAATCGGTCTGGGCTCCATGAAGCAGGGAAGGAGACGGCATTTATGTAATGCTTCCTCGGTGCCGGGCACTCTTCTCCATTATTCACCGTTAATCATCCCTTCCACCCAGATGAGGTAGGTACTGTGATTAGCCCCCGCTGTAACCAGGAGAGACTGAGTCACAGGGTAAGCAGTAAGGGCGGCTGCAGCTGCATTCCAGCCACGGTCTCCCGGCCTCCGAGTCTGCCAGTGGCCTTGACCTCTGTGTCATTCTGTGTCCGGTGGTTATGCTGGGTGGTCAGCCTGGGGTGATTTTCAAGTCTGTATTCCTGACGGCGCGGTAGCATTCTGCCAAGAGAGAGGACAAGCCGGTGCAGCAGCCAGGACCGAAAACCGAGGTGGAGGCGGAGGGGCGGCCAGTGAAAAGCTTCTGTGCTTTGCAGGTGCCGGTTACAGCGGCTCCTGGGGGAGGCGGCTTGTGGTCGGCCGGCATGTGGGGCCGGCGTGGCCGAGGCCACAGGTTCGGGCAGGCAGGACCATGCAGAACTCGGTCCCTTTGGTCACAAGGCGGCCCCGAGTGAGACAGGGCAGATGGGTCAGCTTAGATGAGAAAGCAGTTTGGATGGGGAAGCAGGTGTGTTTCAGACACAGACACACACCACACACACACACACACACACACACACACACACACACACGACGGCATTAGTATTATAAAAACACGCCTGCAGAGAACCAGCCGAAAATTGTTACCACTGGTAGGAGGATTAACATTCAAAGGGTGGTAACTTTTCTTATATATCAGCAAGAACTACTTACAAATTGTCCCAGCGAGGGAACATGCTAAGGGGATGTCTGGCCAGTTGTGTTACTCAGTGAGTACACAGCATTTGTGTAATGGAAACAGAATCCCAGTTTGAACAGTAACCAAAATATCAAATACACAGAAATAAATGTAGCATTAAAAGTACAGAATGTATTTTAAAATTAAAAAAAAAATTTTAATGTTTATTTTTGAGAGAGAGAGAGAGAAGAGACTGAGCATGAGTGGGGGAGGGGCACAGAGAGAGGGAGACCCAGAATCCAAAGCAGCTCCAGGCTCTGAGCTGTCAGCACAGAGCCCGACGTGGGGCTCGAACTCACGGACGACAGTGCGTGATCTCATGATCCCGAGATCATGACCGGAGCTGAAGTCGGACGCTTAAGTGACTGAGCCCCCCCAGGCATCCTCAGAATGTGTATTTTTAAAGATGGTAGAACTTTTCCAAGGGACACTGTGGAAGACCCAGAAAAAAAAAAAGGAAGGTCTTACCGTGTTCTGGATGGGGGAGACTGAACACTGTAAAATGTCAATTGTCCCCTAAATAAGTTTAACGTGATTCTAGTCAAAATCCTAATGGGATAAGACATGGTTCTTAAGTTCAGCTGGAAAAGTAAATGAGTACTAATAGTCAAGGATTTTTTGAAAAGAAGTGTAATGAAGGGTGACTTGCCCTCCCAGATTTTTACAATATTGTAACCAGGATATTTAAATCAGTGTGATAGAGAAATCACGAGGGCTGAGTAGAAAGTCCAGAAATGTAAACATAAGAACTTAGTAGGTGGTAAAGCTGTGATTAGTTCTCAGTGAGGAAAGGATGAATCAATGCTGGGAAAACTGCCTATTTCTTTTTAAAATAACAATAAATGAGGTTTCTACTTCATGCTGTAAACCGACATAAATCCCAATGGATTAAAATTTTCTATATTTTTAACGAATCCTTACAAGTTCTAGAATAAAACATATTCATGTCAGTGTAATCTTGGGAGTGAGGAAAATTTTCTAAAATACGGTACAAAAGTCAGGAATCATAAGAGGAAAGATTTTAAGTGGATAAAAACGAAAACTTCTGTACGTCAAAACTCTCTAGAAGCAACAGAAAGACACACTAAAAGCTGAGAAAAATATTTGTGACATGGAGGACCAAAGATTAATATCCTCAATAAATAAAGAGTTCTTATAATTCAGTAAGAAAGGGTGGGGAGAGAGAGTCTAATACAAAATTGGGCTGACAAAATTAACTAGAAATTCAGAGCTTTTGAACAAATGGCAAAAAGCATCTGGAGTATTAATCTTAGTAATAAAACAACATTAACAACAATAGCCTCTCAAAACTTATTAAATTGACAACGATTTACAAAACAAAAAGTAATTCCCTGTGTTGAACGGGTTGGAGAAACGGATTCACCCACTCTGGTGATGAAGGACGATTTGGCATCATGTATCAAAATGTATCTTTGACCCCATCCCTTCACTTCTAAGAATTTAGCCTAAGGAAATAGTGATGTGTGCGGAGATTTAGCTATAAGGCAGTTCTTACGGCATCGTTTATAATAAAATAGGGAAACAACCAGCTGTCTTTCAGTAGAGTTTTAGTTACTCAATTATGGGATATCCACATAATTATGTTGTAGGAGAATATTCGAATATGAAATGGAAAATTATAGTATTCTGGCAAAGCAGATTACACACAGAGGGTCAACTTTGGTGAAGAGTTGGACTGGACGCCTGATTAAAGATAATTAGGTTCTGGGGGCGCCCGGGTGGCTCAGTCGGTTAAATGGCTGACTTCAGCTCAGGTCATGATCTCACGGTTCGTGGGTTTGAGCCCCACGTCGGGCTCGGTGCGAACAGCTCAGAGCCTGGAGCCTGCTTCAGATTCTGTGTCTCCCTCTCTCTCTGCCTCCCCCCTGCTTGTGCGCGCGCGCTCTCTCTCTCTCTCTCTCTCAAAAATAAAATAAACATTAAAAATTTTTTTTAAAAGATAAAATGATTTTGGGGGTGCCTGGGGGGCTCAGTCAGTTAAGCGTCTGACTCTAGATTTTGGCTCAGGTCATGAACTCATGGTTTGTGAGTTTGAGCCCCATACCGGGCTCTGCACTGACAGCATAGAGTCTGCTTGGAATGCTCTCTCTCCCTCTCTCTCTGCCCCTCCCCACCTCGAAATAAATAAACTTTTAAAAATAAATTTTAAAAAGTTTTTTTAAAAAAAGATACATAGATTCTAGAGGGTCAGCTTTGGTGAAAAGACTGGCTTGTAGAACATTTTCAGTTAATTATTTCATTGTGCTCACATATTTCTGTGGTTCTGGGAGATAGGGCTAATTTTGCCCCCAGGGGACCTATGTGGCCATTTCTGGAGACATTTTTGATTGTTGTAACTGGAGGGAGGGAGGTGCCCAGTGGGTAGGGGCGGGGAGGTTGTTGAACACCCTGTGGCACACCGGGGCCCCCACAACAAAGAATTATCCACCGCAAATGCTAATAGCGCGTGGAGATCCTGGAATACGGACAGCGGATAAAATCCGTGCATTCTCTCCGGACGTATTAAGGAAAGATGCTGCTGCATCAGAGACAGACCAGTCCATTTGTTGGTTATATCAGATTGAAGTGGGTGCAGTGGAGCCTTAGGAAGGGGGATTTCTCACGCCAGCAAGGAAACCCTCTGTTCACCTAGGAAATGTCTGCCAGTCCATTTTCCGTGGAAATTTTAGAATAAAATTTATCCCGAATTCTCAGTTTTACTATAAGTTACCATATCTTGGAATTAATGTGGCTTAACCAGTTGTTACACTTTTTTTTGGTATTTTTTCATTTTATTTATTTGAGAGAGAGCGAGCGCGAGTGAGCCAGGGAGGGGCAGAGAGAGAGAGAGAGAGAGAGAGAGAGAGAGAGAGAGAGAGAGAGAGAATCCCAAGCAGGCTCCACACTCAGTGCAGAGCCTGACACGGGGCTCAATCCCACGACCCTGCGATCATGACCTGAGCTGAAATCAAGAGTCAGATGCTCAACCTACTGAGCCACGCAGGCGCCCCCAGTCGTTAAACTTCTGGGAAAAACCTCAGAAACACAGAAAGAACAGAGGGATGAGCACCCACATTTCTATCACCTAGACTTAACAATTAACATGTTGTCCCATTTGCTTCAACATTTTTTTCCTGAAGTATTTTATGTATGTATCTATCTGTCTATCTATGTATCTATGTATCTATTTCGAGAGAGAGGAAGAGAGAGTATGCATGCAGGGGGGCAGAGAAAGAGGGAGAGATCGTAAGCAGGCTCTGTGCCGTCAGCACAAGGCAAGGGGTGAGGCCATGGCCAGCCTGAATGTAGGCCCACCCTGTCACTTTGAGGAGGGGGCAGGGGGCAAGAGCTCTGAGCTTCCTTCAGGGCAATGTCCCTGAAGAGAGGTGACAAGGGAGCGGGACACCGTCGTAAATCCTTGCTACGTGTGTCCGTGGTGGGAACGGAGATGTTGCGCGGTGATCTGAGGTGTCCGTCAAGGAGGAGGGTGTGAAGCAGGGTTTCTCAATCCCAGCATGGCTGACAGCATGGCTGGAAAATTCTTAGTTGGGGTGGATGGGGGGCTGCCCTGTGCCTTCAGACAGTTGTGATCATCAAATGCCCCCTGGGGGGGGGACGAAACAGCTCCCCCATTGAGAACCCCTGGGTTAGACTCAGATTTCCTGACATCCCCACTTTCCCCAGAACAGTCCAGGAAAGGAGGCCAGAGGCTGAGCTCAGGGGACGTGAGGCCTGCGTGCGGGACCTGCTCTCTGCGCCCTGGCCACGGACCAGACTCATCCCACACCGATTCTGTCGGAACGAGTGGAATTGCCATTTTCTTTGACTGCTGGTGACCCCCAGAAATGGCCACTTCCGAGGGTCTAGCTCATTACTGTTTGGCTCCTTCTGGCTGGAGGCCCTGCTCTGGGCAGCCTTTGTGAAGCCGTCCTCTTTCCTTCCCTCTCTGTCTGTCTCTGCGTTTCTCAGCCTTTCCTTCTGTCTCTCTTCACCACCCCTCTCCACCACCTTTCTTATTCCTTCTCTTTCCCCTGGTCTCCAGTCTCCTCCCCCTCCCCCTTTGCTCTCCCCCATTGGGGTCTGCACAAAGGGCTGGGGCAGAGGTCAGGCTGGGGGTGAGCAGGGCCCAGAGAGTACTGCCACCCCCCACCCCCTGCTTGGGGCCTCGGTCACCCCCCGGGGAGCACAAAGGAAGCCATTTGCATAGCGGGTCCCAGGACCCCATTGTCTCCCCCTGGCTGGCCTCTGCAGGTCCAGCGGCCTCCAGCCTGGAGGAGGATAAAGGGATGAGCCTGGGAGGCCAGGGGAGCATGCGGGGGCGGAATATTTAGCCCTTCCTGGGACCTCTTCCCACCAGGGACGCAAGGGGACAGCTGATGGGAAATGGGACGAATGACAGGTGTCAGGGAGAGAGGCGACTGGGATCCCGGGGCCCGCCCCCGTGTCACAGATATCACAGGGCCCTTGTTGGCAGAGGCAGGGTGGAGGCAGAGGCCTAAGCGTCCCTGGGGGGTTCCTGTTGAGGCCCCGGGGCTGGGCGCTGGTGGGGGGCGCACCATGGCCGGGCTGTGCCAGGCTCCCTGGCCAAGCCCCTGAGCTCACGGTCCGCCCTCTCTGGTCAGGATCGTGGTCAGGCTTGGCCCCTCACAACCTCCATAACCCTGACCTGCAGCAAAGTAAGGCTCCCCGACCCAGAGGCGGGGGTAGGGCAGCACCCACAGCCGTCCACTCCAGCCCGAAAGTAATCATAATGGTGGGAATGGATCCGTCCGCCAGGGCCGCCGCACGAAAACGCCAGAGACCGTGCGGCTTAAACAACAGAAGTTTACCTTGTCACAGTTTCGGGAAGCTGGAAGTCCAAGATCAGGCTGCCACAGCGGTCGGGGTGCTGGTGCGGACCCTCCCCCTGGCTTGCAGGCTGCTCACCCGCTGTGCCCTCCCCCGGCGCACCCTGTGAGGAGAGAGCTCCCCGGTGTCTCTTCCCGTAAGGGTCTGGGTCCCATCGTGGGAATTTTCGTGGGATACCGTGAAGTCTGTCTGTAGCAAGTAATAATAGCAACAACTTTAAACCCACACAGTTATTTACTTAAGAGCATGGATTTCGTGACCCTCCCCTCCCCCCCCCCCAATTAAAGTGTCTTCTGGGCCACTTGATGGTTTGGGGCTCAGTCTTCTCAGTGAAATGAAGCCAAATGAGCTACTTGGTCTATCTGACCCCTCCCAGCCCAGAATCCCTGGGTGCTAGCTGATTGTGGAGCCCCTCTTCCCGCCTCCTCCAGGGCGCCATGCTGGGAATTGGCCCTGGTGGGAATATTTACACCCTAGAAATTGGTGCATGCAACAGCTTTTTCTCCACAGAGAGCTGGTGGTTAAATTTTTCTCCGCATTTTTTCCCGAAAGGCATCCTGGGCGTGGGATTTCAGATCTCGATATGCGGTCTGGCGTCCACATTTGACAGGTTGGGGGGCTGAGGCCCAGAGAAGGACAGTGACTTGCCCCAGGTCACAGGGCAGGCTGACGGCAGGACCCCGTGGGGAGGATCCAGGTCTGCCAACTTTTCATTTACTGGGGTGCCTCAAGCAAGCATCCTTCCGAGGAGTGAGCTGTAGAGAGAAATCCGACATGGGGGCTTGGAAAGACTCCTGCTGGAGGCGGGTTAGGCATTCGTGAGCTCTGGGGCAGCAGGTTTGGTGAGAACGCCTCTGACTTCTTCTTCCAGCCAAGCTGGGTTCCTTCCACCTGCTCCCAGGGAGAGCACTGGATTGTGAATCACGCCAGACATCCTGCTTCAGGAAAGGCTAAAGGGCTGGACGGTTATACCTGCCCGCGTAGCTGGCCATAGGCTGGGGACTGCCCCCCGCCCCCCTGGGAAGGGGTGTGCAGCTTTCCAGATATTTCCAATAGAGTTTCCATCAGCCAGAGGCAAGCCATCAGAGAAAGTGCAAGTGGGAGCTATTAGCCGCCAGCACCTGCAGCAGCTGGGGGTGGGTGCACTGGCCCCGAAAGGGGGTTCTGGGCAGGGTACCAACCACATCTGCTCTATTGGGCGAGTTAGTGGAGGGGGAAACACGTTTTATTGGGATTTGGGGATCCTCTGCGGATTTCTGTCTTGTCTACTCCAACCACCCTACACTGTAAAAAGACCTGGTGGTTATCCTCTGGGGTCCCATGTTCCCGCTCCGACATCCAGCCCGTCACTCAGTAATGACGGTGTTGGTTGGGGCAGGCTGTGTGCGGCAGCAAGAAGCCCCAGGTACCCCCCTGCAGGTGCTCTTGGCTGGGCGGCTCCATTCCAGGCAGTGAGTCAGGGGTCCAGGCTCCTTCAGTCAGGAGGCGCTGTCATTCCCTGGGGCCCTGGGGTCATCACTGGTTTGGCAAGAGAGAGTTTAGGGCAGCAGGAAGGAGGCTTATCCGGGCATCCCTTCTACCCGTGTCCCATTCGCCAGAACCGAGTCACCTGACCACGCCTGCGGCAAGGGATGCAGGGTAATGTAGTCTGTAAGCCCGGGAGGAGCAGAAATGGCGCTCCCTCTTTGCCGTGGACCTTTGTTTGCCCTGGTAGGAAGGACGAGGGACCTGCCTTCTGCCCGACAGCCGCCTCAGTCTGGGGTGTGGGCGCACCCCGCAGGGTACACAGAGGCGACGCTGGGCTCCCAGGCATGGCCTCACTGGCAGTGGCTTCACCAGCTGTGCCAAACGGCCAACCAGGCAGCGGGCGGATGCTACGCGGCTGCAAGCATCCCTCGTTCGCGACCTCCCCGGGGAGCCCCGGCTTAGCCTCCCCCTCCCCTGCTCCCCCCGCCCCCAACCACCCTTCAGTGTTGATGGCCGCTCCAGGCTGTGTCCACCACTGGCTCAGGCGGGACGAGCGTATCGACGGCCAACTGGATCCCCATCGAGACAGCTTTGTTTTCCCTGCCGGACACAAAATCCCCTGTTCGCTCAGAGAGCCGACAAGGAGGCCCCGTGGGGCTGGCCCTGTGGGAGCAGATTCCGGTGAATGCAGCGCCCGAAGGGCGGCCGCCTATTACAGGCGGATACACAGGACGACTCTGCCCTCCAGGCGGGAGCCAGAATGGGGGGCACGGAGCTGTTACAGCGGATTAGCGGCCGCAGACTGACGAGGCAGGTGCAGCCTTTTCTGCAATTTGGAAGGGTTTCTGAAATACGGATCCCGTGCTCTCTAAATCCGTCCCTTGGCCTCCTCTGGGCTACAGGCTGAAAATGGGGATTTCTTGTTGAGCCAGGCTCGGTAGCGGTTTGGAGTACCCCCCACCCCTGCCCTCCGTCCCCAACGTTCCTTGGGAATTCCAGTCTGAGGATTGGTGCACTTGTCCCCGTGTTCATCCTGTCTTCACGCATCCACCCGTGGCACGTTTACTGAGGGCCTGTGCTGGGGTTACGGGGAGGATGGAACGCGGGGTCCGGAGTTCAGGGGACTGTGGTTTACTGTGCGAGAGAGAGGCGTCCGATCGATGAGTCTGGTTCAGGCTGTTGCCTGTGAGAGTAGAGGCAGGCATACCCGCGTGGCCTTCCACGGGCCTCCCAAGGTCAGGCTTCGCCAAGAGCCTGTTGGGTCTGTTCCACCCGCATCCAAAGCCTCAAGTCCAAGGTGGTCACCCCTCCCGTCGGGCTTCTGTTTCCTAATGGCAGATAAAGAGAACCAGGGGCATGGCTAGAAATTTGGGCTCCTCCAGCAAAACCTCTAGAAAGTCCGTCTAACGTGGCGGCCTTTACATCTTGCAAAAACGCTTAGGGGGCTGTATTCCTCTGGCTCCGACGCAGACTCGGTCTCCGTGCCTTCCCCTCATCTAGAGACGGGACCCCGGCCATCTGCCCCAGCCAGGCAGCCCCCTCATTCAGCGAGGCAGCTCGCCTTTCTGCAGCGAGCAGACCTGTCTGTCTCTAGTCCCCAGCGGGTTTCCAGAGAGCCCATGTCTGGTGCGGGAGTGTTGATCTTTGATTCTGACGAGGTACCGGAACTCGTTCAGTGACTCTGGGTTCAGATGAGCATGTTATAGCGGGGGTGGGGGACGAAGGGGGTGGCTTGGACCTCAGGCTCTCCCCCGGGCAGAGGTGTGTGAGATCAGTGGGCTCTGAGTAATTCTCCTTGGTGGGGGCACAGGTAGCTATTGCCCGGTTTCTAACAGGAGCTGGTGCCTGTGGCTGCCCGCAACGGAGCTAAATGGCGTCTGCCACACGTATGCCCCCCATCCCCCGGGGTGAAGGCTGCCTGGTCTTTTTGCACCTCTCCAGGGGGGCACGTCAGGTGCCGCACGGCCAGGCCTCTGGTTCCCTTAGGTCTGTGGGTGGGAGTCAGGAAGCCCTCCAGGACTGGGAGACGGACGGGGAGCCCCACTTGGACATCCGGGAGTTCCTGGAGCCCAAAGAGGTGGTTATGACACGAAAGACTGATATAAAAGAATGGGACCGTCTCGGGCAAGCCTAGACCTGTCCTGGCGGCAAGGGCAGGGCGGGGATGAAGTCCGGGGTGTCCACTGGCCTCTTGGTGACGTCCAACCTCTGGGCCCTGCTGTGGCTCAGGGGAGAGCAGCTGTGCCTCCCCCTGGAACGTGACTCCCAGAAGCTTCTGCAGGAGGCCATCTTCATCTGTGGTTACCTACAGTCTTTTGAGAATTCTTTTCTTCCCCAGAGCAGACACAGAACCTTCGTTCTCCACGTGGGAAGGTTAGCAGAGCTGGGTCTCGACAGGGCGGGTTTCAGTGTTTGCCACGAGTCTTGCCCTGCTGGGGAACGAGCGGTCCCCGTAAGTACGGTTTGCAGACATCTAAGGCCACGCAACTTGTTTCTGTTTAATCGTCTTGGATGCAGACCTTCCCCAGACGCGTCACCGACTTTCCTACTCAGTGAGCACTACCCGTTGAGCACGATTTCACCTTTCAGGATGACGGGGGGTTGCGAGGAGGTATCGTGCTGTGATGCGGCCATAATCTCAAAGCTTCTCGGCCGTGGTAGGGACTGTTCACCTCTGTTCAAAACGGCCCTGAGATGTCCCACTCCTAGGTTTGTGCCTCTTCTTCTCCTTCTCTTGGGTGCCTGTTCCTTCTTCTTGCCAGTGGGTCAATCTCTAGAGGGTCCCCCACCCTTTAAATATATACATCCTTCCGTTTTTATGTTCAAGGAGTGGCACCAACAACATTGATCATCAGAGTCCGTAAGGGAAGGACCATTAAACTATGAACAGGGGGAGCCTGGGTGGTTTTGTAGCCAGGAAGCATTTCCACACCCAACACAGACGCCCAGGAAGAGCAGATGAGAAGAGTCCTTTTGGTTCTCACTTTGGGGAACTGAGGACCAGACAGGTTCAGAAGAGAGACCAGCATGGTGGGGCACCTGAAAGGCAAGCTTTTGGAGTTCGAAGGGCCTGGGGAGGCTTGGAAGGGGAGGAGGGGGCTTTCTCCGAAGGTCTGGCGGGTGATGTGGTGGTTAAACAGGCGGTGGGCAGGTGTGGGCTGGTCCAGGAGGTGGAGCTAAGGCCACCCAGGGGAGTTACAGAAACAGGTGAGGCTCAGCTCACCAAAGTCCCATGCAGCCCTAAGGATTGGCGGGGAGGCAGATTCAGGCTCCGGGATGGCAACAGGGAGGGGCCAGGGTGGGCTGACCTTTGAGAAGGTGGCCCCCAGCGGTCTACGTCCAGTCTACCAGTCAGTGGCAAGCGACAGAACAAACCAGAGATGGCAAGCATGTGTCGGCTTTCCCACGGAGCGACCGGAACGCCTCGGTCGAGTTCTGAGGTCGACTAGCGATGTCTGCCTTGAGCTCGGCCAGGAAACTGCTGGTCCGCCTGCTGCCTGTTGGCTTTCCTGCCCCACCCAGCCTTGCTCTTCACCCGTGTCTCCTCCGGCGGCCCTCATTTATTCATTTATTTATATTTTTCTGGAGACACGTAGCTGCTCATCCAGCCTTTCATCTGGGAGCCCCAGGTTTCATACCTGCTTTCCTCTTTTTCTCCTTTGCGTTGCCTGGCCTCCCGATCGACCCCAAAGGCCAGGAGCCCATCTGCCGTCTCGCTGGGGGAGCTGCTCCCGCAACAGCTGCGGGAAGGGGAAGAGGAGCCCCGCGCCGCCGTGCAGCAGCTCTGGCACGTGGCCGGCCTGCTCCTTCCGCTCCCCGGAAGCCTCTGGTCACAGCCGCGTTTCCGGAAGGCCTTGGCTGGTGGGGCGAGGGGTGGGGCACGCTGGCGGAAGGGGTGTGGTTCTGCCTGAGAACCGGAAGCTGAGAGGATGGGCCCTGGAGGAGGGGCGGGCCCTGGAGGAGGGGCGGGCCCCGGAGGAGGGGCGGGCCCCGGAGGAGGGGCGGGCCCCGGAGGAGGGGCGGGCCCCGGAGGAGGGGCGGGCCCTGTCTCGGGTAGGGGATGGGGAAGGGTCATAGCTCAGCGGTCTTCGGGGTGTCCGTGGCTTTGGGGACAGAGGCCCCTGCGACACGGGGTGAGGGGCAGCTGGTGTTGGCAGAGGTGACATGCCCTTGTAGGTTGTTTCGCAGCTCAGAGGGGGCTGCGGGTGGAAGGCGCTGAGCGAGCACTGCCCAAGTGGAGACGTCTCACCACCTCGGGTGTTGAGGCTGGAGGTGGGCGGGGCCGCAGCTGGTCACGTGGACCGCACACAGCGGCCGTCTGGGGCCCCGGGCAGGGGAACCGGGCGACCCCGAGGCCCGTGGGGCTGGTGGCAGAGGAGGATCTGGGGCCGTCTTTGCCGTAGAAGTAATCCCCTCGGCGAGGTTCACACCAGCTGGGGGGGTGGGGGTGGGGTAGCTGGGGGGGGGTAGCTGGGGTTGGGGCGGCCAGGGGTCAAGAGAAAATTCTGGATGTCCAGGAGCTGGTTCAGCGTGCCGAGCTCTCCTGCCTCCAGTCAGGAGGGCTTTTTTGCAGCCCCGAAGGCTCTGGGCAAGAGGCTTTAATCTAATTACATGCTTTATTTGAGCCAATTTGTTTTCCAATCCATCTTGTTCAGCAAGAAGAAAGAGCGTGCTGGGGACTCACGGCACCCTCTTGTTCCGAGTGGAGAAGAGGGGCTGCTCTCTTGCCTCACGTGGGCCAGCGCAGCCCCTGACCCTCTCCCAGCCGGGCCACCCCACCCCCAAACCGGGCTGCCCCGCAGGGAGGGGGTGGGGGCTGGCCACCGCCTTCGTCAGCCGAGGGAGGGAAAGCCTGCCAGCGGGTGCCCTATTCCGGGAGCCCGGTGTGCCCGCTTCTTGCTCCAGGCGGACCGAAGCAGGACAGGTTCCTGGGGCCGGGTCGTTCCGTGGGGTCTGCCCGGCCCAGAGCCTTCCTAGCTCCTCCTGGGAGGGCTGCCCTGGGCACCCCAGGCCCAGGATTTCAAATTTGCAACTGTGTTTTCATAGGAAGGCAGCAGCTTTAGGATCTGTGCAGAGCGTGAGCAGGGGAGGGGCAGACCGAGCGGGAGACACAATCCGAATCAGGCTCCAGGCTCCGAGCTGTCAGCACAGAGCCCGAGGCGGGGCTCGAGCTCACAAACTGTGAAAGAGATCATGACCTGAGCCGAAGTCGGAGGCTTAACCGGCTGAGCCACGCAGGCGCCCCAGGATCTGTGTTCTTAAAGTCCAAACAAAACACCAGAGGCCTTGCATCCTCCCGGGAGAGGGGAGATGTATCAGCTCCCGTCTACTCCCTGGGCAAGGAGCCTCCACTCGTGAGGTTCAGCTTTTGTGCCGCAGCATTTCCCCCCAAACTGCCTTTCTCCAGCCCTCCCTCCAGCAGCCTGCTTCGGGCCTGCCTCTTTACACAGACTCGCATTTTGGGGTGAAGTCCCTTGCAGGGCCTGGGGTCTCCCGCCCTTGGACAGGGGAGTGGCGAAATTGCACGGAGCCGCGGTGGCAGCCGTGGCCCCCTTTTATTAACTCGCTCAACAAATATTTATCAAGGGCTTACATGTGTCCCGGGCCCCGGGGAGAGAGCGGCGGCGAACGAGGCAGGGCAGAAGATGAACACGCCGAAGTGAATGGTGTGTAGCTAGCACTGTGTGACAAGTACTGGGAAGGAACCAGATCTCCCAACAATGCTGGCTTTGCTTTTCGGAGCAGCCAGAGGTCAGTGAGTACATATTTTGAGTGAGCCATTAAAAAGAAAAAAAAAAAAAGAAATTCTTTTAATCGGGTCAGCAGTACAGTGAGATGCGTTTTCTTGTCCTGGTCCCCTGAACTGTAGTGAAAAATAATAACATGTTTTAGAGCTTAGGTCACTAGATCTTCAAAGGAGTCCATGCATTTCATACATGAGGAACCTGAGGTTCAGAGACGTGCCGCGATGTGCCCAAAGACACACAGCTTGAAAGTGATGGAGCCGGCCGGCCCTCTGGGGTCCCTGACAGCCACCTGCTATTCCTGCAGCCCCTGAAGTCCATCTGTATTCTGGGATAGACCGTTCCCACCGGACTGAACCCCGGGGTTCGGGTAGAGACAGACGCTCCCATGTGGACAGGCCAGGCCCCGCAGAAGAGCCCCTGGGTGGGGAGCTCCAGGGGACGGGCTGCGGTTCAGATCTGAGCGGTGCATCTCGAAGCGGGCAGTAGGGCCCCCTGATTTCGGGTGCCCCTCAAGCCCTCTCCAGCCCAGCTCGTGCTGTTGTCACAGAGCTCAGCCGGTGTAACGGACGCCCCAGCCTTTCTCAGTGTGACACCTGGATCACTGCAAAGGGGGGCTGACTGTCGCTTGCTTGGGGACCCTGTATCTGCCGGTTTGCGTGTCCTGGCAGCAACGCACAGGGGCAGCTGCATTCAGCTTATTTTACGGCGCAGCGGCCGGTGGGTTCAGCCAGTGGTGACGGGCACGCCGCGTCAGGGGCTGGGACCCAGGTCCGCTGCACCGCCAGGAGCCGCAGCAGACAGACTGTTCTGGACCGTGAGATGGGCGCTCAGGACGGCTGGCTGCCTGGCTGTGGGTCCAGAAAGGATCGTGGGGGCGGATGCACTTGGGGGCGCAGACCCCACCGTGCCCCCCACTGCTTGGTTGGGGCCAGTTTTATAGTCTCTGCTGAGGCCCAGGGCCAGTCACCACCTTTCTCCCTGCTCATCATTCACCGTGGTTCAGCTGGGGACCTGCTGGGGGCGCTGTGACGGCCACGCCCACTTGGCCACGCCCTCCTCTCTGACGCTGCACTACTGTGACTTCCTCCTAAATCCCGTGCGTAGGCAGGACGGTTATTGTCACCGTGACCGCATTTTACTGATGGGGAAACTGAGGCTCGGAGAGGTTAAGGGCCCCAGATCACTGGGCTGGTGCTGTGATCCCTTTTTACAAGAAATAGCTGCTTCCCCTGGAGCCCCTCTCTGGGGCCAGAAGTGGGTCCAGGCCCCTGGTGGGCTGCAGGGCAGGGGGGAGGGGGGTCTCGGAAGGAGAGTATTTGAAATTGCAGGCATCGGGGTTTGCTCTCTGCGAAGAGAGGGGGGTGGGTGCTGGGGAGGCTGTAGCAGATTGTCAGACCCAGGCCTGATGGTTGAGCCTCTCTAGGGGAAAGTACGGGAGCATAGGGCCCTGGGTGGGCTTTGCACAGTGCACATGTCACCGCCCGTGCGGGTGCAGCAAGGGGACCGTCTGGGAAGCCCATCCCTACTAGCGAGAGGCCGAGAGCCTACCTCGACCCGTGCAACTTGAGCCCCGGCCACCGAGGCAGGGCCAGAACCCCCTGCTGGCTTTGCATTACATTTAACATCGACTTCAAACCATATCTGGCCGCACACGGCCCCTCACACTGTGTGAGTCACATCTCGGCCTCTCTCTTCATTTATTCTGTGCAAGCCACCCCGGCCTTCATTCAGCCCCTGGGCCGTGCCCGGGACTTGATCCTGCCTCAGGGCCTTTGCACAGGCTTTTCTTCTGACTTGGAACCCTCTTCCCGCAGATCTTCATGCCCCTCCTCCTTTGCACTGTTTAGGCCTCCGGGTTGTGTTACCCCATAAATAAGCGGTCCCCATCCTCGCTGAAGAAGAGACTTGCTTCGGAATATTTTCAGTGTTTCTTTCTTCCGAATACAAGAGTTGTGTACTCATCATCGTAAAATTAAAGATACGGATAAGCCAAAGCAAGAGCATAAAAAACCAACCCTGGCCCCACCCGCCAACATTTCGTCGCACAAGATACTCTTCTAGAACAGAATTCAGATCCTTGCCAAGGCCGACAAGCCCCCAGGGACCCCCTGCAAACCACGCAGCCCCACCCCCCGCTCCAGCTCCGGGCTCCCCTCCTTTCGGTGTCTCTCTCCCGGCTGGCCGTTTGCTGCCCTGTGTGCCTCACGGAGCTGAGCCCTTGTCCTCCTAAATGGTTACGCACGATGGCCTGTGGGAGGCCCTCAGAGTGGCCTCCGTATCTAAGTAGGTCTCCGTCCCCACCCCCCCGGCCTCTACCAACACGCGCTGCTCACGACTCCCCTTTACGAGCGTCACTCTTTGACAGGTGTGACTACACTCACGTTGTTGACCGGTCCCCTCGCGCGGTAAAGCCTCCCTGTCTGTTCCCGAGCCGCACTGCACACCCAGCGCCTCCCAGAGCTGGCCGCGTGGAGATTGCTCAGCCAGCTTTTTCAGTGAGTGGGTGGAAGTCAAGTCCGTAGAAGCGGGGGTTCTGCACCAAAGGGTGTGCATTTCTCCAGGGTTTCGACATTTCGATGCCAGTTGCATTCAGGGAGTATTAACTCGCACCCCTGCCACGTGGTGCGTGTGTCACGTGCGAGTTCGCGAGCCAAAAGTCCTGTATGCCCGTGGATTCAAGCTGCATTTCTTTGATCACTTGAGATGGCCCATTTTTACCTCTCCTTGTCTCTTTTATCCCCCTCTCTTGTGAATTGCCTGTTTCTCTCTTTTGAATTTTAGCTTGCTTGTCTTATTGATTCCCGAGAGTTCTTTACATATTGAGGACACCCATCCTTTGCTATGTATGTTGCAGACACTTTTGGCTTTTTTCTAGTCGTTGGCTCCAAAGGTCGCAGACACCTTGCGCCTAGCTCCTCTGCCAGGCCATTGCCGGGGGCTGCCTTATTTGGGGGGGGGGCCCTTGGTGTTTCTGCCCCCCGAGCCCAAATTCAGAAGGGCATTATGTTTTAGAGGCAGGTAGGGCTTAGAGGTGATAGAGTGGATGGGGCAGACCAGCATGGGCGTAGAGAGATGTCCAGCCCGTGACCCTGGCCGTCCCAGAGCGGTGGCTGTGCCCTGGGTGACGGGCTTGTGGGGGGAGATACCAGGAAGGTGATCCTACCCGGGGGAGGACGTGTGGGTCTTTAAATCATCCGCAGCCTTGGACAGAGGCGGGAGTTGGCGTCCGCCACTCTCCCTACGATGGCCTAATTTCTGAAACCCGTGGGCACCCACCGTGTGCCAGTGGGCCTCTGGCCTGAGGAGGTCCGAGCTGCTCTGTAGACACACTTTCTCTGGGCAGACTGGCCTCACGTGCCCTTTGTCAGCTGCTGGTGGGCAGAGTGGCCCGGTCGAAGCGGATGGAGCCAGCCGGTGTCGCCCCTAGCCCTGCCCCCTTGAACACTTCCACCCTGGCCAGGGTGGTGGCGGTGGGGGACCAGGAGCCCCCTGCCCTGCGCCCAGCAGCTCATGCAGCCCCGCGGCTCTCCGCCTGGGGACGGGCCGCGGTGGCTGGTGTCCCTTGCTCATTACCCCCACCTTCCCAAGCCTGACAGCCCAAAGGCAGAGAGGCAGGGGTGCTGCTCAGAGCGAGACCTTGGCCAGCTCCCCGCCCTGCTCCAAGGGAAGCACCAGATGCAGTGCCCCCGGTTCTAGCCGGGGGACGCTGGGCGCCGCCTGCCATATGCTGGGGGATGGGCCTCGATCCGGCCAGCAGGCCTGCCCGGCAGGATTCTGGCACCTGGGACGCACGAGGCAGACCAGAGGGGTGAGCTACCCAAGGTGGGGGACAGGACGGAGCGGCTCGGCCGCTGGGATTGGGCCTGTGGGGGCCCCCTCTCGGCTCTTGGCTGCGGGTTGGTCCGGGGAGCAGGTGGGGGGAATAAAAGGGAGGTCGGCGGCTCCCAGGAGGAGTCAGGACGCCTGCCAGCCAGGATGGGCCTGCTGTGAGCCGCAGATGGCAGTCTCCGTGTCCCCGCGTCCGTCCCTGGCAGTCCCCGTCTTTTCGGGGAGGAGGACGAGAGTGGCAGGTGACCCTGGTGGCGTAGGGACCCCTGCGCATCTCGCTGTCCTTATCTGTGCCCTCAGTTGGAGCTCCAGAGGGTCCCCCCTCCCTGAGAGAGTGGGGACCAAGCCGCCTCCTGCCACCCCTCACTCTGTACTCCTGTGCGGAGATGCCCGGGGGCCCGGCCACCCGTCCAGCGAGTATGGGACCCTGCCGGGCACAAAACACGGGGTCGACTGGTGAATGAGGTCAGTCAGCCGGTCCGCAGGCGCTGAGGGTGCGCACGCTCGCGCTGGCTTTTATTTCAGGTCGAACCCAGTAAGATACCGCTTTTCCTTTCGTTGAAGTTGAAAAATGATCGATTTTAGGTACTTTCACATGGTCCTTCTGACCGATTTCCACCTTTTTCTGCGTTTCTGCCCAGTTCTAGTAGCATCGGATCGAGTTTCCTGCAGATGAGCTCTCTCTTCTTTAGTCTGACGTGGTCATTGACGTTTTCCCCAGAAGTAACGCATTTCATTCAGCGTCCAAGATTTCAGCCTAGAGCTGCACGCGGGAGCTTTATAATTTGTAAAATGTTCTTTAGACCGTGGTTTGTACTGTTTTTCTCATTGCTTTCTAAGGCGTATCTGATGTTTCTCTCTTATTCATAATTAGACCTGACAGTGTTTTGTCTGGTTTTTGTTTGCTTGTTGTTTTTTGTAGTTGTTGTTGCTGTTTTGTTTTTTCGTTTTTTCTTTTCTTTCTTTCTTTCTTTCTTTCTTTCTTTTTTTTTTTTACTTTATTGGTCTGGGGACTTTTCCTGAGAATCAGTTCTTGGGGGTGTTTTGCAACTTAGGAATTTTTCTGCTATTCTATACTGTTACTTTCTACTTCTGCTGTTAGTCTTCCCTTCAGCTCTCCAGATTTTATTTTGCTCACTTTCTAACTTCTAGAATCGAGTACATTTATTTTCATTGTTTTCTGTTTAATAATAAATCCTGTTTATTACGATGCGGTCAGGAAATGTGGCCTGTACATTTCCAGCTCTTTTGGAATTAATTTAACATCCTTTTACTGCTTATGAGGCTGTCCGTTCCTTTGTGTGTTTCTAATACCTTTTTCTCAATGTGTTTCAATAAGATATTATTCCACACAGAACATTCTCTCTGTATTTTTGTTGCTGGGTGAACTTCTTTGTTACTTAGTGATGAACATAACTTCTTTAAAGAAGCTTACAGCTTCTTCTTTCAGTGTTGTAAGCTTTAAAAACAAATTGCTTCAGGGGCGCCCCGGTGGCTCAGTCCGTTGAGCGACTGACTCTTGATTTCAGCTCCGGTCAGAATCTCATGATTCTTGAGTTCAAGCCCCACATCTTGCTCTGTGCTGATAGTGCAGAGCCTGCTTGGGATTCTCTGTTTCTGCCTCTCTCTCTCTCTCTCTCTCTCTCTCTCTCTCTCTCTCTTAAAATAAATAAACTTGAAAAAAAACCACCCAAATTGTTTCATTTAGTTATGTGCCTCTGAAACGGTTATGTAATATTTTTTTTTACATTTATTTATTTTTGAGAGAGTGAGACGGAACATGAGCAGGGGAGGGGCAGAGAGAGAAGGAGAGACAGAATCTGAAGCAGCTCCAGGCTCCGAGCTGTCAGCACAGAGCCCAACGTGGGGCTTGAACCCACGAACTGTGAGATCATGACCTGAGCTGAAGTCGGGTGCTCAACCGACTGAGCCACCCAGGCGCCCTTGAAACAAACGGTTATGTAATATTTTTTAATCCATTTTTAAGTAGAGGGGTTGACTCCATTTCCAGTTGTTTTGTTTTTAGATAGTTGCTCTTCTGTAATCTTGGTTAACCTTAGTTGCTTTTTATATATTTTTCTATTCTTAGTTTTCTTTTACATATTTCCTATAATTTTTTTTTAATTTTTATTTTTTAAGTAATCTCTGCACCCAATGTGGTGCTTAGACTCACAACTGTGAGGTCAAGAGTCACATGCTTGGTGCACCTCGGTAGTTCTGTTGGTTAAACGTCCAACTCTTGATTTCAGCTCAGGTCATGATCTTATGGTTTGTAAGATCGAGCCCCACATCGGGCTCTGTGCTGACATCACATGGCCTGCTTGGGATTCTCTCTCCCTCTCTCTCTGCCTCTCCCCTGCTTGCTCTCTTTCTTTCTCTAGATAAATAAAAAAAAAAAAAGAGGGGCGTCTGGGTGGCTCAGTTGCTTGAGTGTCCGACTTCAGCTCAGGTCATGATCTCACAGTTCATGGGTTCGAGCCCCGCGTCGGGCTCTGTGCTGACAGCTCAGAGCCTGGAGCCTGCTTCGGATTCTGTGTCTCCCTCTCTCTGGACTTCCCCAACTCATGGTCTGTCTCTCTCTGTCTCAAAAATGAATAAATGTTAAAAAAAAATAAAGAATCACAGGCTCTATGACCTTATCAGACAGACACCCCCATATTACCTATAATGTATTTCCCATCTTCTCTGGTGCTTTGTGGTTGCCTTTGGGTTTTTTTGTAAGCACAATTTGATCTGATGGCTTTTATTTGTCAGAGTCAAGCATGAAACAGCATCTCTTAATTTCTGCCTACTTAAGACTAAGAGTTGTATCCCCACCTCATTCTACTGCTGAGTCTTTGTTAATATCTAAAATTTGGGACTGTTTTATCATTATTTATACTTATATGTTCTTATATGTACTCATACATGACGTTCCCTTTCAAAAATTTAAAAATTATTTTGAGGGGCACCTCAACAGCTCAGAGCCTGGAGCCTGCTTCAGATTCTGTGTCTCCCTCTCTCTCTGCCCCTCCCCTGTTTGCACTATCTCTCTTTCTCTCTTAAAAGTAAATAATAAACATTAAAAAAATTTAATTATTTTGATATTTGCCTTCAGTTTTAGAACCAAATACGAAACATCCACATGGGCTGGTTTCAGAGCCAGTCACCAGCGCATTCATACTGTACGATCTCATCAAGACTCACCAAGACTTCCCCCTCTTAAACTCTTACTTTTGATTAATTTCATGGTTGTTTGGAAAACATTCTCAAGTATCTCTGTCAAAAAGGATACATGATTGGAATATTGTATGAGACCTTTCACACTGAAGAATGCTTTCTGTTCTTGGTGGCCTGCACACATGAGACAGTCTAGCTGGGTATAAAATCCTAAACCAACAGACTTTTCCCTCCTCAGGACCTATGAGCATTGCTCCACGGTCATCTGGCTGATTCTTGTTGTTGATTTTTCATCCATATAGAATTTTCTCTCGTCCTGGTATTTTGTATTTGTGCAAAGACCTGTCTGGATGTTGGTCTCTTTTCTTTGGTGTTTTTCCAAAAAGTCCATGAACCTTCTTCCTGTGTGTATATAGGTCTGCCTTTAGCTCAAGAGTCCGATCTTTGATTCTTGTTTCTATTCCACTTGACTTCTGCATTGTCTCCCCCTCTACGGTCTCTCTTATATCCATACCGCTTTCTCTTTTGTGGTTTCTGTGTCTCTATCCTTTTCCTCTAGAATTTGCGAGTCTCTCCAGTTTATTCTCTGAGCGTCTGAATCCGGTTTCTCGAGTATCATTTCTTTTTACTACTTCCAACGCAGGGTTTTTAATGTTTGTTTGTTTAGAGCACAAGCAGGGAGGGGCAGACAGTGAGAGGGAGAGAGAGAATCCCAAGCAGGCTCCATGCTGTCAGCACAGAGTCTGACATGGGGCTCAATCTCACCAATGCCAAAGTGGGTTTTAATTGTTCTGCTGAGTTTTTAGGTTTTGGCTTTGGTTTCAGTTTCTCCGGCTGTTCTTTCTCTCCTGTGTCACACTCTGTCCTGTCGTATGGGACGACCTCTTCGGCTCAGTGTAGTCTTCCAACTACTCAGCTTTCTTCTCCAACTGTGTAGAGGTGGTGTCTTCTTAGATCTTTTTTTAGCCTGCCATGCCCATTCGGTGACATGTTGTCTATGGCTGTTTCCAAGCCGTGGTGACAGAGTTTGAATACGTGTGATAGAGACCGAATGGTCTGCAAAGCCTAAAATATTTGCTGTTTGGCACTTTGCAAAAAGAAAAAATTTGCAGGTCCCTCTACTAGCGCGTGACAGCTGGATTTGCATCTCAGCTCCAAGCTGGATGGCAGGGGGCATACATGCAGCTCCGTCCCCACTCCCCGGGTCCCACCAGCGTTTTCCCTCCATTCGCTTTTGCTCTGTAGAGATGGTATCCTTCTGTCTGCACTGCCTGGTCTCCTCATTCTCTGCACTAGTGATCTCGATAAAAATGCAAGTTCAGAGGTGCCTGGGTGGCTCAGTTGGTTTGGGCGTCTCTTGATGTCGGCTCAGGTCATGATCTCACGGGTTTGTGAGTTCGAGCCCCACGTGGGGCTCTGTGCTGACAGTGTGGAGTCTGCTTGGGATTCTCTCTCCTTCTCTCTCTGCCTCTCCCCCGCGTACACACGCTCTCTCTCTCAAAAATAAATAAAACATTAAAAAAAAAATCCCTCTCCCTGGAGGAGGGCCCCACCGCCAATCCCCCCACCCACTTTCTGCCCCTTTGTTTTCTGGTGGTTTCGCCTCTGCGTCCTCTCTTTTTTCAAGATCTTTCTGTTCATCAGACAAAAGGCTGCATCTCGAGGTAAAACCTGGGACACGTTTTGCTTGTTCCCCTACCATCTGCCTTTAATTAATAGAGATTGCTCCCAGATTCCAACATTGGGTCATCTATCAGTTTGGTTTTTGGCATTAGTGTGAATTTTCTTTTCTTTTCCTTTTTCTTTTTTTTTTTTTTTCTTCATCGTCTTTACAGCTACTTTGGAACAAAACAAGGAGAGGCTCCATGGGTGCCTGCCAAGTAGATGCGCCATTTTGAAGGAGTCGGGGCTGCGTGTAAAAGCTGTGGTTTGTCCGTCCTGAAGCAGGCTCCGTAGCTCTGTGTGTATTTGATCAAAGAAGGAAGTGCAGGAACGTTTTCCTATCTAGGGACCACTGTCCAATGACCTCAGTTCTCTGGAATACAACCCAAACAAAGAGTGCGCAAGTAGCCAGTTAGCTGCCGCGGTGTCCGTGTTCTGGGAGTCCCTCTCTTTACCCAGAGGAGAGCATTTTCATTTCCCTCCTTCGAAGCCGGTTTACCCGTCTTCTGTACACTTCTGTCTTGGTCTTTGTGTTCCAAGCCCACAACCAAATTGGAACGAGCAACTCTGAAGGGGGTGGGGGGTGCTTTGCGACAACAGGCACACTGACCTAAGACATGTTTCTGATGGGCGGTTTCACCTGGGGGGCTCGGTCGGTTAAGCGTCCGGCTTTAGCTCAGGTCATGATCTCGCAGTTCGTGAGTTCGAGCCCCGCGTCCTGCTCCCTGCGGATAGCACAGAGCCTGCTTTAGATCCTCTATCCCCCTCTCTCTCTACCCCTTCCCCGCTCACACATGTGTTCTCGGTCTCTCAAAAATAACAAATTTTTAAAAAATTTAAAAAACAAAAGTGTTTAGGTCCCCCGCTCTCACCCTGTGACTCACACACCAAAATGAAAACAAATACAGCTATAAACGCTTACCAGTGCCTGGTAAGGGCAGGCGCTTGGCATTCTCTATGTGAGTGCCGTCCACTTTGAATCAACAGCCGTGTCTCTGGGCCTTTCCTCTGCCAGTCTGGGTGCCCTGAGCACCGTGTCCCTACCTCCCATAGCTACATTTGGTTCCAAGAGTGGCTCCTAGGACTCTGGCCGCCTATCAGGGTCACCTGGGGAACTTTAAAAATCAGGACAGGGACGTCTGGGTGGCTCAGTCGGTTAAGGGTCCGACTTTGGCTCAGGTCATGATCTCACGGGTCTGTTCGTGGGTTTGAGCCCCGCGTCAGGCTCTGTGCTGACAGCTCAGAGCCTGGAGCCTGCTTCGGATTCTGTGTCTCCCTCTCTCTCTACTCCTCCCCCACTTGTGCTCTCTCTCTCTCTTTCTCAAAAATAAAATAAACATTAAAAAATTAAAAATCAGGACATGCCGGGGCACCTAGGTGGCTTAGTTGGCTAAGCACCCGACTCTTGATTTTGGTTCAGGTCATGATCCCACGGTTCGTGAGTTCAGGCGCCTCATCGGGCTCTGCATTGACAGCTAGGAGCCTGCTTGGGATTCTCTCTCTCCTTCTCTCTCTGCCCCTCCCCAGCTCGCTTGCTCTCTCAAAATAAATAAATAAGTAAAAGCTTTAAAAAAAAGTCAGGACATACCCCCTAAACCAGTGAAATGAGAATGTCTTGGGGGTGGGACTCAAACATCAGTGTTTTTTAAAGCTTCTGGGTCATTCCACGCTATGGCCTCAGGTAGGGAACTGGGGCGTGAGGAGGAGGAGGAGTTTCCCAGCCAGCCGCCCTCATCTCTAAAACGGGGCTGATTGTCAGGGCGGAGGGCTCTGCCACACGCGTCCTTGGTAATGTCGAGGGGCTGCCGTTGAGGTGCGATCTCTTGAAAATCACGGGGACCACCGAGGCTTGTCAAGCAGGGTCTCATTAGGCAGGGACGAAGGCCACACGTTCTAAGACGGTTTCCGTCCCAGGTGCATGCTTGGCACTGGAAGGAAGAGCTGTAGAGGTTACCAGGAGGGAAAGGAGGGAGCGAGGGCTGAAGATGTCAGTGGAGGTTGTCGTGCGGTCCGGCCACCGTCCCTTCAGCCCCACGGTGTGGGACTGAGTTGCGGCGGGTGTTCTGGAACCTTCCTGAGCCCTGGTTTCCTGGCTTTCAGGTGATTCTAGCACTGCCTGCCTGGGCTCTGTGCCCCAGGGGCTGAGACGGAGGGGGTGTGTCTGGACCGGGTGCAGGGGAGGCAGAGGTGGGGCATTTCCTGCCCCAAGGACATTCGACCTTCGTAAAAATAACAAGGAAGCCTGGAGAGTGGACTCAAGGCTGCCCCAGGAATAACGTCACCCAGCCCTGCTCGTATTCCAATTCGCTTGCCTAAGTGGAGAGGGCAGGGAGGGACTCGAGCCAGCTCGCTCAGGACCACAGGGACTTACGCACAACCTGGGTTCAGCCGCGGTGGTGGCTTTGCTGTGAGCGTCATCTGTCCCTGAGCTGGCAGAGATGTGGCCAAGAGCAGCCGTTCCCACGGGTGAAGTGCATTGTGGTGCCGGTGCCACTGATGTGTGCATTCGGCCACCATCACCTCACATTGACCTCTCGGGCTTGGCCACAGAATGCAGGCTCTGGACAGCCCAGACCCTGCGTCCCGAGAGGTCCCTACTGCGGTTATCAGCCAGCCGGCACTGTAGCTGCCAGTGCCCTTGGGTGGGGCCTCCCGGTGTGTGGGCGGGGCCTCCCAGCGGGTGGGCGGGTCCAAGGGCTCAGACCACAGAGTAAGAGGAGGGGCTGCTTTTCTCCCCCATTTCCTGAGTCTGGTTCCCAGCCTGGTGCCCCAGGAAGCTGGCTCAGAAGGCAGCAGGGGGCTGCCAGGCCCGTGGTCCCCAGGGCAGTGGCATGGAGCTGTTTTTACTTCAACTGAGGCACCAGTCAGTGAATTCCAGAGCCTGGAAGGAGGCATCCACCTCCCACAGGGCCAGAAGGTGACTTTAGCAAAATCTCGGGAAATTTCAGGAAATCTCCGAATATTCTCTTATGCCTATCGAAGCCATGATGGGGGGAGAGGGAGCACTGGGAGGCCTGACTTTGTCCTGTGCCCCACCCAAACCATTGCTTACCCCCACCTTGGCTTTGGTGTTCCCCTCTGCAGAGTGAGGGACTATGCCTCTTCGTGGGGCGGTCACCTCTGTGTGTGTGTGACCTTTGTAGCCCCGTTCTTGCCTGTCACCCCCTGGCACCGTGTCTGCTCCTAGACCAGGCCGGGCCCCTTCCCCACCAGCGATCTGCGTGTCCCCAGCTCTGAGCATAACGGCCCACATTTGAGGGACCCCGTCGGTGTTCACGGAGACGCAGCATGGCATACCCACGTGCGGTAATCGTGCAGCGTCTCAGATCTGAGTTCGAGGCCCAGCCCGGGCACCAGGTCCCCGAGGTGCACTGGGCGGGTGGTCCCGGGTTTCTTACCTGCAGGATGGGAATATCACCCACGTATCAAAGACTGGCTGTAAGAACGGAGCGAGACCCAGCATGTCGGGCGGTGGTGCAGGGCAGGCCCGAGTGACTTCTAGGGCCCCTCTGTGCTGGGCTGGCCATCGCGCTAACGAGGGTGTCACACAGGGATCTAGCCAAGGAATCGCATCCCCAGAGCAGGGATTGCTGGCGGGGAGAGGGCGTGGTTGGGCTGAGGCTGGAGGTTTGCTTCCGGTGGACAGAGGCCCGATCGCGGCAGGCCCCGGGGCCCCCCACATTCCGCCTGGCTCGCGCTCCGGCCCCGGGAAGCCTCCCGAAGTGATACGCGGCGGACGCAGGCCCGGCAGCCCTGGCTCTCAGCAGTAGGGCCCATTAGAACTGAACTCTTCTTCGTGGAGCATTCTATTTGCACACTCCAGTAGAGTGGGCACCAAAGGGGCTTTCTAATGCTTCATGGGCTGCTAATTTCCTCCGTGACCTCTTTTGTTGGGGCCTGACCCCAGCCAGAGGCTCCGCGCCATGAAAGCCAGCGCCTGACACAGGCCCAGGGCACGGGGTGACAATGAGGCCTCTATCGGCTTTAATCAGGCTCCAGTTGTGTCTTAAGAACGGGGTGGGGGGAGTCCGTGTGGCGCTCAGAAGCCCTGGGTGGCACAATACAGAGCCCCCCGCGTCCCTCACGGAGGCCAAGGGGGGCTGCAGGCGGCAGAGGAGGGATTCGTCAGGCCCGAGGTCGGGGGGGCGGGGGGGGTCGGCTGGGGGCCCTTTGTCCCGGGAGCCGCTTTAGAAGGCCAGGCCTGCCCTGAATGGCCACCCCCGCTCGGCCCGGCCCGAGGGCATCACAGGCCCCTGGGTATGTGGGGAGGCCGGCCTCCCACTCGGCCTGCAGCCTATTCAAGGCCGCCTAATTAGGTTTTGTCTGTTCTCCTCTCCTGCAGACTGCGATTCCTACTGCAAGGCCTCGAAAGGGAAGCTGAAGATTAACATGAAAAAGTACTGCAGGAAGGACTATGGTGAGTGTGTGTCCCCTTGTCTGGCGGGGACGGCGGGGCCACGTGACCAGCCGGGAGTGGGGCTCCGGCGCAGGTGGCCCTGGCTGTGTGGCTGGTTGCCGAGTCCTCGTGACCGGCCACGGGCCCGGCTGGCAGGATCCCACGCCCAAGGAGCTGGCCACCTCTTCCGCTTTGGTCCTCGGAGGCGAGGGGCACGAGGGGTCGTGGGGCATGAGTGGCCGTAGGGTACCAGGCCTGGAATCTGGCGTCCAGGCCAGTGGGGCTCCCGCTGCGGCTGGGATTCCCAGGCTAGCCTCTGGTCTTCACTCTGCCCTGGAGAAGTGGGGATAGTGCTGTGTGGCCTCAGACTAGTCACTTTATCTGTCTGGTCTTAGATGCTCTCATCCATTCTACACGCTTCCGACTTGTTTCCCTCCGTTGCTCAAAGTGAGGTTCTTCAGGAAAGGAGGCTCCATGGGTTTAAAACTCATACTCCTTTTTTTTTTTAATGTGTATTTATTAATTTTGAGAGAGAGTGGGGCAGGGTCAGAGAGAGAGAGAGAATCCCAAGCTGGCTCTGCGCTGAGAGCCCGATGCAGGGCTTGAACTCACAGACTGTGAGCTCATGACTTGAGTCGAGATCAAGAGTCGGACGCTTAACCGACTGAGCCCCCCAGACGCCCCTAGAACTCGTATTTCTGAAGCCTCTTCTTTCCAAAGGTTGACTCTGCAAGGCTGAGGTGGGTCTGGGAATCTGCCGCTTGAAGGGTTTGCTGTTAAGTCTGATGTGCATGAACTTTGAACGCAGCCGCAGGGGTCGCTGAAGGGATTTTGTGGCCGGGAGCTTTGGCGCTGATACCCCCCCCCCCCCGCCCCAGCCCTCAGGCCCCTTTCACCGGGAAGGGGTGACCCAGCCTTGCACTCACTACACAGCATCCTCCCGGCACCCCTGAGAGTGTCTGCGCTGGCCGGAGGCCTGGGCTGGCCAGACACCACGTGATGCAGGGGCAAGGCCTGACTTTGGTCACGGTGGGGGGAAGCCGTCAGGGAGCCTGCAGGAGGTGAGGAAGCCCCCAGGCCCCCGGGCAAATGGGTGCGATGAGCTGGGGGGCAGTTCAGAGCCGGCCTGGCCAATCGAAGTCCTGACAGGATCTGTGGGCAGGGCTGGGGAAGGCCCCCGCGCAGAGATGGGGGCCAAGGACCAAGGTCCCCATTGCCCGGCCGGGAGGTCACTGGAGCCTGAATGCAGGCCCAGGGGCCCTGAACCCAGGCCTGGTGCCTTCCAGCCCCACAGCTGAGGGGCCCGGCTGGTTTGGGCGGGGGCTGGGCCTCCTCTTCCTGTCCACGGACGGTCCACTCCGCCCACCTCCGGCCGCCACCTCCCCACTTCCGCTGGGTGTTGCCTGGTCCCGTCGGTCCCTCTGCAATTGGCCCCTCAGAGGTGAGTTCCCCACCCAAGGCTTCGGCAGCCCTGTCGTCCCCATCCCACCCCAGCCCTGCTCTGGCTTCTCACTTCTGTCCAGCTTTTCAGGTCTGCCCCCGATCCTCCTGTAGGACGCGGACCACGTCGCTTGCTTCTCTGAGCCTCAGTTTCCTTGTGTGCAGCATGAAGGCGGTGCACCTGCCGGCTGTGGCTGTGTCTGCAAGCGGCCAGTGCGGGGCAGGGTGCCTAACGGGCTCCCAGGGAGGGGTGACTCCTGCTAGTCGGCAGGCAGCTGGGCAGGAGGGGAGGGGAGGGGAGGGAGGAAGAGCGGGTGGAAGAGAACCTTGGTTCGTCCCTCCCTGACCCCAAGGCTGTCCAGCTGGTCTTATCTGGGTTCTTAACCTGGGTCTTTTTTAAAAATTTTTTTTAAATGTTTTATTTATTTTTGAGAGAGAGAGAGAGACAGAGTGTGAGCAGGGGAGGGGCAGAGAGTGAGGGAGACACGAATCCGAAGCAGGCTCCAGGCTCTGAGCTGTCAGCGTTGGGCCTCGAACTCATGAACTCTGAGATCATGACCTGAGCCGAAGTCGGATGCTTAACCGACTGAGCCCCCCTAGGCGCCCCGTCCTGGGTCTTACCTGAGTCTTATTTGGGTCTTACTTGGATCAAATGCAAGGGTTTTTTTTCTCTTTGATAAGGACGGTGGCCGGAACTTCTAGCATAATGAAATGAACAAGGAGGCCCCAGGAATTTTGAGAACTCGTAAAACTAGCTCGTTTTCCTCCACGTGAGTGTGTGTCCACACACCCACACACACGCATGCACACCCCACACCGGAGCCCAGAGCACGATCCCAGTGACCCGGCTGCACTCCCCCCAGGCCACCTGGCTCAGAAGTGATCAGGCCGGGAGGTTCTCCATTCCAGACCCTTCTGGGGCCCTCAGTACCTTCCCCGAAGCCCCTCAACCGTGTCTGCAGAAACCCCTGCCTTCCGCCGGAAAATAACACACTTTGAGATGGATTAAAGGTAAAGGAGCTGGGCCCTGAGCCCCGGTGACAGCCACGAGGAGGCGCCCCAGGTCGGGCCGCGTCCTCCCTTCCGGTCGCATCCTGCCTCTGCTGGCGTCCCAGTAGTCTTCTGAGAGCCGAGGGCTCAGGCCGGAGCCCCAGGGGTTCCGTCGTGCTCCCAGGCTTGGGGACAAGCACGGGCCGTCTCCCCAGGCCCAGAGAGCCAGGGGTGGGTGGGTCTCATGATTGGATTGCAAGGCTTTGTAGAGAATCTGCCCTGTATTCTGCGGGGGCCGTGGACCCCCGGATAAAGTGTGAATGGGGGCGACCCTCCCCTAGCTGGGGCAGACCTGGGCCAGTCCAGGGGCACGAGGAGCAGGAGGGACCTGGCCCGGGGATGGGCGGCAGGGCAGCCCAGGCCAAGGAGGACCAGGGAAGGGGTCTCTGGGCGGCCGCGGGCGGTCCTCTCTGCTCTCTGACGGAAACCCGGCAGGGAGCCAATTAGAAAACGCGTTTCCTTCGCTTACGGCCAGTGCACGGGGTGTTCCAGAAGCTGCTAATTAGTACCTTGGGCTTGCCACCCCCGCCAGGTGACCGGCAGGCCCCAGACACCCTTCTTCGAGCCGGAGGTCATGGATCTGGGGCCCCGCTGACCCGGGCAACGGACGGAAAGCCGGGGGGAGCAGGGCGGTGAGAAATGACCGGTGGCCGGCTCGGGGTGTGCTGGTCCTGCCCCGTGTCGTCTCAGGCACGTCCCTGATACTAGGGGACCCCGCGTGGGTGGGGCTGGGGGGGGGCGCCACACAAGGCAGGAAGGTGTGGGGTTGGGGAGGGCCTCAGGGCCGAGCCCACCAGCCACACTCCTCACATCCAGACAGAGCCCACGACAGGGAAGGGGGCACCATCTGCAGGGAAGGGGCACCGGCCCAGGATCTGGGGGCACAGGTCCCTGACTTGCTGTGGGACTTTGACAGGAGTCTCGGCAGCCCGGGCCTCAGGCTCGAAGTCTGTCAAATGCCGGTGTCACCAAGGGGACATGACGCCCTTCGAGATGAGACCAGATCAGGACAAGGCGCCGGGCGCCGGCTCCTCGGGGCAGGGGTGCGAGGTGACGCGGTCACCTCCCCCGACCTCTCCTGGGGCTGCCCCAGCCCTCTGTCGCCCTCTAGGGGGATGTGGCTCACCCTGCAGATGCTTGAGAACCCGACGCGGTTCTCAGTTTCCAGTATCCGAATTGACCGGTGTCTCAGCCTCCCTGCCGGTCCTCGGGACCACCTCGCCTGGGCGGGGCTTTGTGTGCGCGTGCTCGTGTGACAGCATGTGTGCGCGTGCTCGTGTGACAGCATGTGTGTGCGTGTGCTCGTGTGACAGCATGTGAGTGCGTGTGCTCATATGAGAGTATGTGAGCATGCGTGTGTGTTCCTGTTGTGTGCTTGTGCGAGTATGAGTGTGGGCGTGTGAGTGGGCTCTGAGTGCACACGAGGGTGTGACGTGTTGGTGTGCAAGTGTAGTTGTGTTCATATGACAGTATATGAGCCTGTTTCTGTGGGTGTGTGTGCAAGTGTGAGTGATAGCATGTGTGTGCTTATGTGATTGTGAGCATGTGTGTATGCTTATGTGAGCACACGGTGTGCATACGAGTGGGATGTATGTGAACACATGAGTGTGTGTGAAAGCATGTGTGCACATGTGAGTACGTTTGATAGAATGTGGGTGTCCTCATGTGACATCGTGTGAGGGTGCACGTGGGACAGTGCATGAGTGTGCATGTGTGACTGTTCATATGACTGTGCTTGTGTGACAGCATGTGAGGGTGTGCATGTGCTGGTGTGATTGTGTGGCTGAGCGTGTGCATGTGAGGGTGTGTGTGTGCACAAGTGTGAGCGTGCATGTGTGGCAGCATTGTGCTTGTGTGACAGCATGTGAGTGTGCATGTATGCTCGTACAGGTGTGAGTGTGGGCTCCTGTGTGTGACAGTGTGTGGGTGTGCGAGTGTAGTGTTCCTGTGTGTGCATGTGAGGGTATGTGTGAAGCACGTGGGTATGCAAATGTAGTGTGCAAGTATGACCGTATATGAACATCATGTGTTCCCATGTGTGCATGTGTACGTGTGCACGTGTATTTGTGAGTGTGGGCGTGCAAGCATGACCGTATATGAACATTGCGTGTGTTCCCATGTGTGCATGTGTGTCTGAGTGTGTGATAGCATGTGTGGGTGTGCTCATGTGAGTGCACGTGTGACAGCACATGGGTGTGCCCTGTGAGTGTGCATGTGTGACCATGTACGAGAGTGTGTGTGCTGACAGCGTGGCGTGTGTGCACACACGTGTGAGAGTGCATGTGTGCGTACACGTGTTCACCCCAACCTGGGAAGTCCTGCCCCCAACCCCCAGCCCACCCCTCTTTGCACACCCACCAAGCACCTGCTGTGTGCCCCGTCCTGTCCTGGACACTGAGGTCACAGATAGGGAGGAGACCGAGGCTCAGCCCTCAAGGACTTACAGTCGAGGAGGGGAGACGGCCACACAGATGAGAGCACGGAAGGTGGACGTGCGGGCAGCATCCAGCCTGGGGCGGGCATCAGCGGGGCATGGCCCGTTCTCCGGGAAGGCTTCCTGGAGGAGGGAGCCCCAGTAGCCGGTGCTCACGGGGCAAAGCAAGGCTCCCAGGCAGAGGGAGAAAGGCGCTGGGCACAGAAGTGGAAACAGGCTGGGGGCAGGGGGGCGGGTGGACGGGCAGCTCACATTCTGAAAGGTGAGATCATCTCGCTTTTGCCAGTTCTTGGAAAAATGATTCGTTCCCAGAAGCGTTTATTAGTCACCCCTTTTGTTGAAAGACATTTTGGCACCGCCAGATGGAAAAATCACAGTGCTTCTCACAGGACGATTCGGGCCCAGTATTCCTCCTAAGTCCCGCAAGGATTATTCCTGAGGTACAGCTCAAAAGGGGACACTGTTGGCATCTGTGGGGAGGGACCAGGCTCTTGGGTCACGAGTGTGCGCGTGTGCCCCCGTCTGTACTCCTGCTTTCTCAGGGGCGCCGTGCCCGAAGAGGGTCTGGGACCTCAGTGGACCTCTGACTGGCATCAACACACCCCGGTGTGCTCTGGGACCCCCGGGGGGGGCATGGAAGCCACCTCGCCAGGCCCTGGATGGGACACCTCATTGGGCCTCACCTTTCCTGGCCACAAGACCCTTGACTTTCCACTCCTGGTTAAGCCAGACACATCCTGCTGGGGAAGCCAGCGGGGCGGTCACCATGGTGTGGGGGTGACCACTGGAGTTGACGGAGTTGGTGTGATGGAGCGTGCGGGGTGCACGGCAGTGCTGGTGGGCGTGGCCGTGTTGGGGAGAGAGGTCACGGGCAGATCCATGATGGGAGGGGGAGCTCAGGCTGGCCATGGAGGGGTGTGTGGGGGCCATGTTGGGGGTGGGATGCTGGGGACACTGTGGCCGAGCCTGGCTCTGGTCTAGCTGCTCAGGCTGGAAATGAGACGGGGTCGGGGGCGAGTCTCCTAACTCGGGCTTCTGTGTGTCTGACCAGCCCCAGGGACACGGGGCCTCTCGGCAAACGACGGCGTCTCCGCTCTTAACGCTCCTTCCTCTTCCTTCTCTTGACCTTGAGTTCAGTAGCTGTTCCCGGGATCAGGGCCAGTCCCTGAAGTTCGGAGACGTGGGCAGGTTACCGACCCCGGTCCTAGAAACGGAGTTCCCGTGTCTACAACGTGCTGGGACCTCGGGGCTTGGGTGTGGGTACACGTGTTAGAGGAGCACCCCGGGGGGGGGGGCGGCGTTCCCGAACGGAAGCGCTGCCTGGGGAGCCTGGCTGAGGCTGGGAGACGCCACCCCTGGCCCCCAAGGCGTCACCCCCTGTTCCAGGGAGCAGGACACAGATGCCAGCAGCACATGGCGTGGTGTTGCAGAGGCTGCCTGACCCTTCGCTGCGGGTCACCGGCCCCCTGGGGATCCTCCGATTTCCCCAGCCAGATGTGAGCGCCAGCCCCATATGGAGGCCAGATGCGGAGCAGGGTCCGCGGGAGGCAGGCTGAGGTCGAGGAATGCGGGTGACCACCAGGTTGGGCAGGGCGTGCCCGTGGGCCCCAGTGACAGCTTGACAGAGGAGCCCCTAATCCCACAGGGGGCTGCGCTGCCCGGCCTCCTGCTGCCCTTCCCAGCAAGGTGACTCCACCCCCAGGGAGTCCCCAGCTCTGGGCCCCCACCGCTACCCTCCCTCCTCCCGCAGCCGCCTGCAGGGTGCTGAGCCCCAGAGGGGCCTCCGGGCGGGCTCCTTCCATTTTCTTTTCTCAGTTTCCTCTCCTCTGAGCATCGTTTTGTAGGAAGGAGGGGTGGGTGGGGAAGGCTGGCCTAGTGTAAGGTGTCTCCTCTCTCCTCCCATTTCACAGATGGGGATGCGGAGGCTTGGAGGGGCAGGAATGGGGATCTGTCCCAGGTGCCTGGATTGCTGGGGCCCAGTGGGGAGTGGGGACACCTGCGAAGGGTAGGCTCGTCTTCTGCTCACCAGGGGCCCGTCTCCAGGGTCACAAGCATTGCCCGCACCAGTGCACGGCTCAGATAGGCGTTTCCCCGCTGTGGGGTGGCTCTGGTGGTCCTGCCACTGCCCCTCCGCTGGGCTTAGTGCCTTTGGCATTGAGGTCCCCAGCACGTGGGTCACGGTCCTGGGGCTCCTTGCCCAAGGCCTGCGCTGTCATTTTCCAACACCTGCCTGTGCACGGCCCGGCGGGGATGGGAGATCGGGGCAGGCTGCGGGGCGCGGGGCATGGGACCGGGAGCACCCTTCCAGGCGCTCACGGCGCCCGCGGGACTCCCCCCGGTGAACGTGGCTGGCTCGGGAGCACCCCAGGTCCCCGGTGCTGTGCTGGATCCTGCCTGCTTGCTATTTCAGGGCCCGAGGCCCCGTCTTCGGGCTTTCTTGGGGAAGCGGGTTGCATCCTTTGGGCGTGGGGTGACGTAGGAGCCGGAGCCGGGCGTGGGGTGCCGAGGGTGCCCGGTGTGCAGGTGCATGACAGGGCCCGTAGCTGTGGATGCCCCTACTCCAGGGCTCCAGCTGGGGGCAGGGCTGGAGGGACCAGGGGGTGATGAGGGGCCTGGACTGAGGCCATATTAGGGGAGGTCAGCCTTCCTGCCTGACCCTGGTTTGGAGTCCAGGACCCCACAGATGCACTGGGCAGGGCGGCGCTCATTGCCCGGGCCTTCCGGGGGCGTGTCCCCCAGCGGGCAGGGGCCAGGGGGCGCTGGGAGGTGCATTCGGTTAGGTGGGCATCTCCCGAGGCTGTGTGAGGCTGTCTTTCGGGATGACTCCGAAGCTCTGGCCACACCTAGGGTGGGGGGTAGGGGACAAGCCAGGCTATTCAGTTCCTCCTGCCTGGGAGAGGGGGCCCCACCGGGCGGGCAGTGCTCAGGTCCATCTCCTGCCTGAGCCTCTCGCCAGGCAGGGCACGGCCAGTCCCCTGATCCCTTCGCTCACTTGCGAGGGCAGGGGTGGGAGGGTTGCAGGTGCCCGGGCCAGACTAGGGCCACTTCCCAGGGAGCAGGGCTCCCAGATTTGGGCTCTCCGATTCCTGGGGATCCCTGTGCAGTCAGATGAGCCCAGGCACCTGACCCCCCCCCCCTTCCTAGAATGGAGCCTCAGCACCAGGGCCTGGCAGGGGAAACTGAGGCAGCCTTTACATCCATGAACTTGTGTGGGTGCGGCAGGAGGGGGCAGCCCCGGGAATCCCGAGGACCCCTGTGGGTGGCTGTGGCTGGTGGCCTGCCAGCCTCCAGCTCGCCGCCTCATTTAATGGAAGAGGCCGTGACACCTCACCTTGGGTGCGTCGCGTCGGCTCGGCCCAGATGCCCCGCGCCCCCGACCCCGCGCACTTGCTCCGCCCCCGCTGGCAGCCAGCATCTCTGCGAACAAGACTTAGCTGTGCTCAGCGGCGTCTTACCTTCACGTGGTCAGAGCTGCGTTTTATAAAAGCAGCTGCAGCTCGTGACACACTCTCTGTACTGGGAGATTTACGGGGCTGCATGGTTTTAATGGTTTCTGTGGGGTTAGTGTCCTCCCCCATTCGTCCTGGCCGCTGTCTCGGAGACAGATGGGTGACAAGCCTTCCCTGGCTGGACTGGCCCAACAGGAAGGTATGGCAGGGCGGGGGGAGGCCCGGGGCCGGCCACCCAGGGCTCCCTGGGAGGGGCAGCTGCTGGGAAGCCCTTGGGGGCCCTCCCTGAGCAGCCCATAAATCCAGGAGACCTCCAAGCAGGAAGCCTCCCCACAGAGGTGTCCCAGGGCTCAAGGCTTGTGGGTAGAGGAAGATGGCTGACAGCCCTCTCCCCCAGAGCTTCTCCCCCAGGACCCCCTCCCCCAGAGCCTCTCTCCCAGAGCCCCTCCCCCAGCAGATGAATGAGCAACAACTATGTGCCCTTTGCTGAGCAAAGAGCTTTCCTAGAACCTGGTCCAGGCTGGGAGCTTTGATGCCAGCAGGAGGTCCCCCAAACCTGCAGGCAGGGACATAAGGCTGCTTGGAGCTACTTCCTGCCGCGCTGGGTCCTCCCTCCGAGGGCCCAGAGCTGACAGGCCGTGGGTGTCCTGGGCCAGGACCGGAGCTGGGGAGGGAGGTTTGGGCTGATGAACAGGGCTGCCTGCTGTAGGGCAGCGAGTCCCGCTTTGGTGGAACCCAAGCACAGGGCTTGGAGCTTCCTCCTCCTCCTTGCTTCTGGTGGCCTGAGAATCTCCTGGCTTGGGGACCCTGTAGGGGTCGGGGAGCTCTGGGAAGGATGGCGGAGGTCTGCTCCTATAGAAGGGCACGGGGGTGCCTTGCACTGTGGCCTGGGATGCCCCACCCAGCAGCCCAGAGGACCCCCCAGGGTTGGCCCCCTGCCAGCTCAACCCTGGCCCAGGCTGTTACTGCTGCCTCCGGCCCAGGAGCCTGGCCTGGCCCTCAGTCCCCCTCTGGCCCCCTTGGAGTCACGGATGGAGAGGTGCGTGCCCCTGAATTAGAAAAGAAGACAAGTCATCCCAGCCCTGCCCTGGTGGCTGCTAAGTCCTTCCTGTGACCCCGGCATTGCTGATGGGGTGGCCGCTGTCCGCCTTGCTCGCAGCCTTGCTAACGGAGCTCTGCGGCTGGCTGCAGATGTGGGGCAGCTCCGGGACGCCAAGGCCAGGCGACAAAGTGTGGCCTGGCCTGTAGGACCGGGGCATCAGGGGGCCAGCTCCTTGCTCCCCGGAGCCTGTGAGCTCTCTGCTTGCTTTTCCACAGGCATCTGCCCCACTCTGCAGCCTGCGGGTGCCCCAACTCGGTTGGACCTTCTAGAGCCGACCTCACTCCTCCCACCTTGTGGGCTCCAGTTCCCACACCCTGATGCCTGCTTTTGTCCGTGCACAGAGCAGGGCTCCGGCTCACGAGCAGTGTTGCACGGCCTCAGCCGGGGGCCCCCAGGCACCAGCAGCCTGGGGGCCAGGCTCCCCCTGGCAGCCAGCATCTGCCTCCTAGAAGGACCACTGTGGCTTTGCGGCCGGGTCCCTCTTCCTGCAGGCTGGTCCCAGCACGCCTCTTAGTGTCCCAGGCTGATCTCACAGTCTGCCTTTCTGGGGTTAATCCTGTCTCTCACATTCCTGAATGCAGGATGGGGGACCCTCCCCAGATCCCCCACATTCTGCCCTCGTTGAGGTCAGGTAAGGACATCGGTGCACAGGTGGCTGGGGTTTAGGCATCCAGAGGGCTGAGGCTAACTGGCTGGGAGTGAGTGTCGTGTGGGTGTAAGGGAAGGGGCACAGCCTCAGGGAATGGGGTCTTTGGGCAGTGCTGTGCCCAGTGTGTCTGTCGGGCAGTGCCTTGGTGTGGGGGGGGCGGCCAGGAGACCCCGGTCGTTCCGGGCTCCCAGCCAGCAGGGCCGGCGGGCCTGGCGCTGGGCTGTGCCGGGTGTGCTCCCGGGCGTGCGGAGCGGATCTGCCTGAGGTCACCGTTTCAGTGTGTATTTTGAATATTTTCAGCTGTATGTGCGCTGCAGGGACTTGGCCCGTGCGCTGCGTGTGCGGCTCATACTTGGTGGGCTGTGTAATGTGCGGAGGCGTCGCCAAGGGCAGCGGAACCGTGGATGTTTTCCAGCATAATCACATGCATCCTCCCGCCACCCGCCCCCGCCCCACGCCGTCCTACTGCAAGGCCACGGGGCTACCGGGGTAGGGGGGAGGACCCGCGCCCACCGCTTTGGCCCCCGGATTCTCGGGGACAGCGAGGTGTCCAGGGCTGGGTCCCGCTTTGGGCTGCGTCCTCAGTGTTAAGCGGATCCCCGCCATCCCTGGCCAGTACGGGTGGGGGCCTTCTCTGGATGCCCTAACCATTGTTCCAGGGAATTCCTTGAGGGGAGGGAGACCCCAGACCAGGGAAAGTGGGGCAGGGGGTTCCCGCAGCTCCGGGAAGCGGGAAGGGTCCCTGAAGGGCCAGCCCAAGGCCTGACCGCGTCCGGCCCGCTCTCTGCGGCCTCCCCACGGCGCAGCTGGGACAGCTCACCCGGGCTGCCGGCACCCAGTACCACACACTGAGCTTCAACAACGGAAATGTATCGTCCCACGGTTCTGGGGGCCCGGAGCCCGAGATCCAAGGAGGTGGCTCGCTTGGCCTCTCCCCTTGGCTGCCTGGTGGCCGTCTCCTCGCTGTGTCCTCACGGGGTCTTTCCTCTGCGCATCTGTGTCCTGACCCCCTCTCCTCATGAGGATACCAGTCACACTGGATTAGGTCCCCCCCCCCCAACAACTTTGTTTTAACTTAATTACTTCTGTTAAGGGCTTGTCTCTGAACACATATGGGGCGGTGGGGGGGTGCGGTTAGCGCTACATCATATGAATCTGGGAGACACAGTTGAGCCTGTAACACTACAGATGCTCCAGGGCCTGGGATCCCAGCCCCATCCTCCAGGGTCCCCCGGCGGGTGGGGGTGGGGGTGGGGGCTGGCGTGGCTGGGCCGGGGGTCTGCGATCGCACACAGGGAAACAGTGGCATCCTGAGGGAGGCTCATTGTGTATTCAGCTCAGTCCCACGGAGAGGAAACCGGGGTTCCCAGGGACGCCGGCTCCCCTGACGCTCAGCCGAGGGGCACTCAGTTGCCACGGTGACCCCCGTCTGCACAAACACACGGCCCAGCCACTCCTGCGGGCTGGAGGGCTCCCCACCCCACCTCAGAGTTCACACTGAGTGTGGAGTCCCTTGGTGACGAAAACATGGAAACGGTTGCCATGGCAGCCATTCTTTGGAGCCCTCATGCTGGAGTGCAAAGTTCAGGATGCCCAGGAGCCGCTGAAATGAAAATAGGGGAAAATCTGCCACTTCCCTCACCCCCAGACGGATGGGTGGGATGGTGTTCTTCGCTCCTCCCCTGGGCCCAGCCGTCCCCGAGCCTCCCCGTCGTCCTGGGCTGAGCGTGGGGACGGAAGGGGAGCACGGGGCCCCCCGGGGGTAAAGGTGGCAGAGCAGGTCCCAGAGACTTTGAGAGAGGCTGGCCTGGCCAGCTGTAGGTTGGCAGGGGGTGACCGATCGGTATTCCCTGCGGACATGTCCTCGTGGCCGCCAGAGCCGCCAAGCCTGCTGGTGACTCAGTTTCTTCAGCTGTGATCTGCGGCTGCTTTTCCAGAAGGGCTCAAGCCCACTCGCCCACCAGGGCACTTTCAGCCTGGTCCAGAGGTGAAGGGTGCAGGGGTTGGCTGGTGGGCTCAGCAGGGGGGGTGTCCCCTGTTCTGACCATGGGGGTGGGGAAGATGACCAGGTTTTCCTTGGTGGGTTAGTGCACAGAGACCCCTCCCTTTATCCCCTGCAATGATTATATGTCCCCCCAGTAGCTCCCCAAGTGGACCCTATGGGGCTCTGCTAACCTGAGATGCGCTAGCCACAGATGTCTGCCGTCGTTTGGGAAACCAGCACACACATACACACACACTCACTCACTCACTGTAGATTGAAGGCTCTGAAAAGTCCCACAGTAAGGAAACCTCTTGCCTTTGGTTAACTCACAATTTCACAAACATGTTTGAACCAAGTTCCGCCGCCCCCACCGCTTTTTCTTTAAAAAGCATGTCCTCCTCCTTTTACGATACCTAATATCGTGCAGAAGTGACATTTATTAACATTTACTAGGGCCCTGACGGTTCCAAGTGTATTTCCTGCAGCCGCAGCGTCAGCACCACCTGGTATTTTGTGAGGCATGCTCGGGGGCCCAGCCCGAAACTCTGGGGTGAGGCCACGTGTGTCTGACAGGCCCTCCAGGGGATTCTGAAGCCAGGCTCCAGTGGGGTACCCGTGTGCCGGAGGGGGAAATACTGGCAGAGAATTAGGATTGGGGGGGGGAGAGCCTGGGGAATTGGAGAGGGTCAGAGGAAAGGAGGCAGCTTGGCAGGGGTGGGAGGTGGGCAGTACAAGGACCCTGGGCCCTGGAAAGGGCGCTCTGGCCATCTGGAAGGACAGGTTCATGGCACACTGCACCTGGCACTGCGATTCCATTATGGCTTTCTGAGACGGGGTCAAGGGCAGGGTTGTGTGTCTGGTCCTGAGGCTTGATGCTAAGTGACTGGAGCCTTTGGAAAGTCCTCGGCAGAAGGTTGGGGGGTTCCCCCCCAGCCTGTGAGGAGGGGCCCCCACTGCTCTCACAGAGGACACCTGTCCTGGGCAGGCAGGCTCTGCCCAGAGGGCTCGGAGGACAGGTGGCCAGTTCCTATAAGCTTCTTCTGGCCTTCTGGACCCAGAGGGGGCTTGTGCCCACAGGCATTGCTGGGTGGCAGCTTCAAGCTGGTCATGGGTGAGGCTTGTTGGAGCAGCGGCCCTGGTCCAGGCATGGCAGGTGGGCTTCCAGGATCAGCCTTGGGCACCCCCCACGCATTCCCCAGTGGGGTACCCTGTGCAGGCACTTTCCAACTGTGGGCCTCCTCTTCCTTCACCATCAGGTGGGCTGCCCCATCCTCAGCTTGAGGGGGGCGGGGGGGGGCGACGGTCACAGGAACCAGGCGGTGGGGTGGGGGGCCCAGGTGGCACTCCGGCCCGTGGCGCACTAGCCCGGCTATGCTTCCTTGCAGCCGTCCAGATCCACATCCTGAAGGCGGACAAAGCAGGGGACTGGTGGAAGTTCACGGTGAACATCATCTCCGTGTACAAGCAGGGCACGAGCCGCATCCGCCGCGGTGACCAGAGTCTGTGGATCCGCTCCCGGGACATCGCCTGCAAGTGTCCCAAAATCAAGCCCCTCAAGAAGTACCTGCTCCTGGGCAACGCGGAGGACTCGCCCGACCAGAGCGGCATCGTGGCGGACAAGAGCAGCCTGGTGATCCAGTGGCGGGACACGTGGGCGCGGCGGCTGCGCAAGTTCCAGCAGCGCGAGAAGAAGGGCAAGTGCAAGAAGGCCTAGCGCGGAGGCAGTGGCGCGCCGGGCGGGCGGGGCCGAGCGCGAGCGCGCTTTCCCGGGCGGGGGGCGGGGCGGGGGCGGGGGCCGCGGCGGCGCGGGGCGGGGCTATGGCCGCGGCCCCGCCCTCCAGCCCCGCCCCCGCCGCGCGCCCGGGGCCGGAGAGATGAGGACGAGACTTAGCTACCTCACGGGCTCCTTCCAGAGCAGCGGCGCGTTCCCCGGGCGGGGCGGGGCCGGCGAGGGGGCGGGGCCGCCCGGTCCAGGCCGGGGAGGGGGGCGGGCGCAGAGCCGCGCAGGTGGGGCCGCCCCGGGAGAAGGGGGACGTGAGAACTGTGAACCCGGGGCTGGGGGCTGAGCGAGCCCCGCCGACCGCCACCCCGGACACAAAAGACCGAGACGCCCCTCCTTCCCCTGGGGATCCTCACACGGGACCCCTGGCTGCGACAGCTTGGGGCCCCCCGCCCTTCTGAAGGGGTCTGGCAGGCACTTGGGGGCGGCCAGAGCGGCCTGTCCCCCGGCAGCCTGTGGCCTCCGCTGCCACCTGCCGAGTTGGTCCCCCAGGGGCGTCGTGGGGTGGGGGTTCCAGTCCGCGGAGCCAGAGGAGCAGAGTGCGGGGTCCGAGCCTGTCGGCGCCCAGCTGCGCCATGGGTGCGGGCCCGGGATTGTGGCCCGTGCCGAGGGCAGTGGGCCCCAGGACATCCCTGAGACGCCCCAGCCGGGTGGTCACCGCCTCACGCTGGGGCTGCCTGTTGGAGGAGGCTCTGCGGAGGCAAAACCTCCCAGAGAGTTTCCTTTCTGGAAACTTGGAACCGGCCCCTTTATGACATTTTCCAGGGGCGGGGGAAGGGGCAGTGACACTATTTGTGTAATGACGTCAGCTCCTGGGAAGGGCCTGGACCGCCGCGTGGAATGCAGGTTTGCACAGGCACTTGGGCCTGGCTGGGGGGAGGGGGCTTGCCCGAGGCCAGCCAGGGTTTGCAGGCTCAGCGAGGTGCCAGGTGCCCCCAGCCTTGGGCGGGCCGTGGCCGGGAGGGCCAGGTCCCTGTGGGCCCAGGAAGCCACGACCACTTCGTGTCACTGCCCTCACTCCTGGGTCCCCCCCTCCGCCCAGGGAAGGGACAGAGGCTGCTGGACCAGAAATGCCGGCTGCACCCCCCC
>CM053565.1:3291363-3344438 GCA_028646485.1 Cryptoprocta ferox
TCCCAGAGAACAGGGACATGCTCCTGGCCCTGAAGGCAGTTCCCCAAGTGGAGTCCAGCCTTCTGAGTGATGGCAGCAAACCCCGGGCGTGGTGACTTGGGCACGGTGACAGGTGCACAAGTGGACACGTGCCCGGGCGGCCACCCCCCCCTTGCCTGCACACACAGGGACTCAGTTTCCTTCGTGGGCATGTGACTTCCCCAGGGAGACAGACGTTCAAGGCCACTAACTGCCTGTTGCGTTGGCAGCCCCAGGACGCCCAGTGCACCGCGGGGTGGCCGGAAACCGCCGGCAGCCACGTGGCATGACCACTGGTGGGACCCTGGGCCAGCGCCCCCGCGACCGAGGTCGACCCCGAAAGGGTCAGACGAGGCCCAGAGCCCCAGGCAGCCCCCCAGAGCTGTCACGCTCTTTGCTTTACTGAAGCAACGCACAGCGGACGTTCAGAGCGTCGGGGGGAATTTATTGAGAGCGGCTTTTTCGTGTACCGACGGGGTGCCGAGCTTTTCTCCATCACTGGCAGGTGTCAGGCCGGGGGCCCCTTCACTGCCACTAGTTGGTGGGCCAGACCGCCACGACCACGATGGCCACGAGCAGCAGTAAAATCACCATGATCATCCCTGGAAAAACAGAAGCGCGAGAGACCCCTTTAGCGATTTGGACCGGAAGGGGATCGCACAGCCTGTTAACTACCTTCCCAGGGGACGGCGGACACGGCACGTCTGTGCCCCCCCATCAGCCTTCCATGTGTGTTCAGGGTGTGGCACGGCCCTGGCATCCAGGGCTGCTGGGTGCGAGTCTGGGGCTCCAGGGACACTAGTACCTGCTAGTTAAATTAAAATTTAAAATTAAATAGGGGCGCCTGGGTGGCTCAGTCAGTTGAGCGTCCAACTCTTGACTTGGGCTCAGGTCATGATCTCAGGGTCGCAGGATCAAGTCCCACTTCAGGCTCCGTGCTGAACATGGTAGCCTGCTTGGGACTCTCTCCCTCTCTCTCTCTCTCTGCCCCATCCCTGCTCTTGCAGGCACTCTTTCTCTCAAATAAAAAAATAAAAATTTAAAAAATACATAAAGTTAAATAAAGTTAGGAACTCAGTTTCTCAGCTACACTCACCATATGTCAAGTGCTCAAAAGCCACCGTGGCCAACGGCTACCGTGTTGGTCACAGACACCAGAGACCGCTTCCTTCATACAGGAAGTCCTCCTGGGTGGAACTGACGTAAGGCATCCAGCTGTGATTACCTCCCCCTACGCTTATGCCCCCAGCTGCTCTGCGGGCACCTGGAGCAGAGACTTCATGCAAAGGGACGAACGGTCACGCGGCGCGTCCTCGACACTCACCCTACAGGCTTGGATGGTTTCCGACGTGGGAGTCCTGCCTTCCCTTCTTGAGTCGGTTTTGTTAAGTTATATTTTCCTGGGAAACTGCCCATTTTTTTCTGAGTGTTCGAAAGTACTGGCATAAAACCGTTCATGACGTTCTCTTATAATTTCAACACTATTTCGTCTCGAACACCACATAGTTGAGCATTCTATTCCCTGATTAGCCTTGCCTCAAGATGCCTCTTTTTGTTCAACATTTCCAAGAATAAGTTTTCTTCTAAGCTTATTTATTTTGAGAAAGAGACAGCGTGAGTGGGGGAGGGCCAGAGAGACAGAATCCCAACCAGGCTCCACGCTGTCAGCACAGAGCCCAACACAGAGCTCAAACCCATGACCCGTGAGATCATGACCTGAGCTGAAACCGAGAGTTGGACCCTTAACCGACTGAGCCACCCAGGCGCCCCCGAAGTCCTGACTCTGTTGACCATCTCTCATTTATTTTTGTTTTATTGAATTTCTGCATCTATTTTCATTAATCTTAGTATTTGTAGACTTTCTTTGGCTTCACTCTGCTGTTCTTTCTCTAACCTCTTGAACCGGAAGTCAACTCATTCATTTGCCATCTTTCTGGCCCCTGTAAGCCTAAAACTTCTCACATGAAAACGCCGCACTGCTCTTCGTTTCTAAATTCCACTTATTTAAAAATTTTCGGCAACTTCTTCTTTGGCCCAACAATTATTCAGAAACGTGTTTTAAAATTCCCAGTTAATAGGGGGCGCCTGGGTGGCTCAGTCATTTAAGCATCCGACCTCGGCTCAGGTCACAATCTCCCAGTTCGTGAGTTCGAGCCCCGCGTCAGGCTCTGTGCTGACAGCTCGGAGCCCGGAGCCTGCTTCGGATTCTGTGTCTCCCTCTCTGCCCCTCCCCTGCTCACACTCTGTCTCTTTCCCTCTCAAAAATAAACATTAATAAAAATTTTTTTAATTCTCAGTTATAATGAAATGTGCTTATTGAATATGTATTTTAACTATCTGAGATCATAAGAACACACTCTATTTTGATGTGGAAATGCCTGTGATTTGCACTGGCGACAAAGCCACCGGGACCACTAACAGTACTGAGGTTTACTGCCTACGTTCTTAACTGAAGAAAGGGCTACATCTCAGTAAGAGGCTCGTAGAAGTAAGAAGACAATCTGCTTTCCCACCCAAGTTCACAGACGCCCTAACTCCTCTCCACAGACCTCCAGGGTCCCATGTAGTCCAAGTACTATGTATTTTCAATTCGACCCATGTAAGGCGGAACGCGCCCCTCGTGTTAAATATTAAGAAGGGACTTGTAAACATCTGGCGAGCTTTCTTGCCTGGGAGAGGGGCCGTGTTTTCCTAAGACACCCTCTTTCTCTGATGATCTGATCTTTTGAGAGTACCTACCCCCCGTCAGGGACCTAAGATTTCTCCCCCCGATTTTGTATGGACATAGACCCAAGTCTCTACATCAAGGCTGGGCCAAACCTGGCTGGTGGTCTGTTTTTGTACAACCCCTGAGCCAAGAGACAGTTTTTCTGTTTTTTAAGGCTTGTCAAAAAAGACAAAGAAGACGTGACATGCCGCCTGTGGTCGGCAAAGCCTAAACTATTTACTGTCTGGGTTTTCACCGAATTCTGCCGATCCCTGCTCTACATCACTACGGCCAATAACGACCTCGCGGCGGCCTCGGTTCATCCATTTAGACTCTGGTTTCCAGTTCTCGCTCCCCTTCCTTCCTCTGGGGATTTCCTCTCTTCCCTGTGAAGTCAGCTGTGCGTTAGCATTTCAGGGGAGAGGCTGTAATATTTTATCTTGCCTTTTGAGATGCTTGTAGTAAGGTGTGTGTGTGCATGTGCGCACGTGTGTGTGAATACTATCTCAGTCCATCTTTTTGCCAGACCCAGAAAAGTCTCCTTTTTGTGGATCTCTGCCTCCAGAAACATCTTCAAGCGGTGGAGAGCTCCACTGGGCAGGAGTCCCACAACTTCCTGGCTCGGCGGGGACACTGTCCTGCTTAATATCAGGGAACAATCCTAGGAGTGGAGGACGCAGATGGCCCGAAGAGCATCGGGGGGTGGCTGCTAGCGCTCCAGAGCCCACGCTTCCCCCCAAGACAAGGCGGAGGCCTGGGTGTGGAGGAAAGACGGGAGACGAGCCGTGCTGTCGCAGGAACAAGTTCTGTGCTGGTGCTCACGCAGGGTCGGAGCTGGGAGGGCACTTGAGGCCGTGAGGCTCGCCGTGCAGCCGGGGGTTCTGGACTGAGCAGGGGAGGCCAAAGGAGAGGCCGACACTAGGGACCCTGAGCCTTCACGTCAGGGTGGTGATGAGCATAATGGAAGGAGAGAGAGCAAGACACGGAGAGTGGTGGCCGGCTGGGAAGTCGGTGCCACACGCCCGGGTTCAGCTTGCACACACACAGCACACGATCCACGGGAAGAGGCCGCGGGCACCCGTCGTTATTGCCACTGGCACCTGAGTGTCTGAGACAGGGACTGAGGCCGCCTGGGTCGCCACCATCTCCCCAGGACTGCACAGAGCCTCACCCATGGAAGAGGCACCGCATGTCCTTTTCTGTATAAATGAATAAACGTATTGACTAGAAGGGACAAGAAGAACCGGTAAGAAAGCAAAGGGGGAACAGTCGACAGAGAGAAGCTGAGAACACGTGTCAAGGAAACCAAAGAGGGGCGCCTGGGTGGCTCAGTTGGTCAAGTGTCCGACTTCGGCTCAGGTCATGATCTCGCGGTTTGTGGGTTCAAGCCCCGCGTCGGGCTCTGTGCTGACAGCTCAGAGCCTGGAGCCTGCTTCGGATTCTGTGTCTCCCTCTCTCTCTGCTCCTCCTCTGCTCAAGTTCTGTCTCTCTCTCAAAAATAAATAAGCATTAAAAAATTTTAAATAGACTTGCTTAGGGGCGCCTGCGTGGCTCAGTTGGTTGGGTGTCTGACTTCGGCTTGGGTCATGATCTCACAGCTCATGAGTTTGAGCCCCGCATCGGGCTCTATGCTGACAGCTCAGAGCCTGGAGCCTGTCTTCGGAATCTGTGTCTCCCTCTCTCTCTGCCCCTCCCCTGCTCACGCTCTGTCTCTCTCTCTCAAAAATAAATATTAAACAAAAATTTTTTAACTACAGCAACTCCTCTTTCAGCTGCTAATGATCCCATCGCAGACACTGTGAGTCATCCAAAGGCACCACAGCAGAGGTGACCCAGGGCACCTGACACCCTCGAACACCGAAGATGCACTTGGGCTCCTGGCGCCACGACAGTAACCTGAGGCCACGTGGTCAACAACAATGCAAAGGCAACTTTGAGAGCCATGAAAACTAGGTCTTCAAACAGGGGCCCTCTGGCTAGGACACTTCCAGCAGGTTTCAGTAAATCGGGGTGCGTGGAAGGTCAACTGAGGAAGTCATTTCAAGATGGCAAGTGACAATGGCCGGCAAAGGCCATTTTGGATTCTTTGGGCCAAAGAGCAGGTGCTTACATGTCTTAACGACCCGGCCATCCTTTCTCTTTAAGAGTCTGGCCTTCTTGGAGCGTGGCCACGGCTCTGGGACCCATCTTGAATGGAGTCTCTCTTCTCTAAAGGATGTGTCGGGAAGAGTCACCGGGGCTTATTCGAAAGCCGGGGAGGGCTGAGTGGTGCCGTGCATGGAATATTCCCGCGCTCGGGGTTCTGTAGGCTCCCCTTGCTTACTTGCGTCTTAGGGGGAGAGAAATCCCGTCTCCATCTCATCCGTGAGGGAAAGCTCTCTTCCTGAAGGCCCTGCCGCTGCTGGGGAGAGGGAGGCAGAGCGGGCCTGGGATCCAGGTGGCATTGACCCCTGTTCCACGTCTTCCCCTTTCTCCGCACCAGTGGGGCGTGTGCAGGGGGTATCCTGGCTCCCGACACAGTGTGGGGCTTATCAGCGACAGGGGCCTGGACTCCTCTGGGCTGAAAATCGGGGATATAGAGTTTCTACTTGCTTTTTCCCCCCTCTCCTCTTTTTCCTTCCTCCTCCCCTCCTTTCCACGGTCTACGGTGGCAACTTTGAAACAGAGACAGAAGTAGATGAAAGAGTATGATGCCCTGTGATAGACGGGGCTCGATTCACCGCCAGTCCCTGCGCCCTGTCCCCGGTGTATTCTTTTGAAGTGAACCCCAGACAGACATACTTCATCTCCCGACACTTCAGTGAGAACCCCTCGAAGATAAGCCATCGTTAAAAAAAGAAAAAGTCCCCACCACGCCTAAGCACCGGCAGTTTGCTTCTCCTCGGAGACAGAGGCGGGGAAGAGCCTCGGCAAAGTGGCTCAGGCCGGAGGTCACGGGAGGACTGTGACTCGTGTCCTGTCACAGGTGACACAGAGAACTCCTTTCTTTTGCCTCCGAGTAGTGTGGAAACCCCAGGGGTCTGCTCGTCCATCCCCCAGCGAAGGAAATGTTTGACATTTCAGAACGAGGCGGGACAGTTGGACTTCTGGGAACCTGCCAACTTCTCAAACAATGGATGCTCTTTGCCCCCAGCCCCGGCGCGTAAACACCTGGCGAGGCCCCTACATTGGGATCGCTTCCTCCTCGCCTCGCTCAGCGCCGGGCCCTGGCAAGGCGGGCTCTCCCTCCCGACACCCAGTGCCCCCCGCGGAGGGGGCGGCAGGCGATGCCAGAGTTACAGGAGTGGAAAAAAATGTCCACTTCCTTTGGTCAGTTCACCAGATGACGATTACTCAACCACTTGCGATATTTACGAGTCGGCTCACAGCAATTAAAAAAAGATGTGAGGAGACAAGCTCCTTTTCAGACGGGGAAGGGCCCTGAAACAGGGTCTCTGGAGCAGCGCTGTGTTTCCTGAAGGACGGTTCCTCTGGACTCACGGCCCCATGTTTCTTTCCAGCGAGACACTGGAAACCTGTGAATTAATGCAGGCTGTGCTGCCGATGTGTCTGCCATAGCTGAGCATAGGTGACAGCTCCTAGTGCTTATGGAGGAGGAAGGGGAGGAGGGAAAGAAGGAAGAGGGCGAGGAGGAGGAGGAGGAAGAAGGGGGGGAAGGAGGAAGAAGGGGGGGAAGGAGGAAGAAGGGGGGGAAGGAGGAAGAAGGGGGGGAAGGAGGAAGAAGGGGAGGGGGGGAAGGAAGGGGAGGAAGGAGAAGAGGAAGAGGAGGAAGAAGGGGGAGAGGAGGAGGAGGAGGGGGAGGAGGAGGAGGAGGGGGAGGAGGAGGAGGAGGGGGAGGAGGAGGAGGAGAAGAGGAGGAGAGGGAAGAAGAAGAGGAAGAAGGAGAAGAGGAGGAGGGGGAAGAGGAACAAAAGGAGGGGGAAGAGGAGGAGGAGAGGAGGGGGAAGAGGAGGAGGGGAGGAGTAGAGGAGGAAGAGGCAGAGGAGGAGGAAGAGGAGGAGGAAGAGGAGGAGGATCATGAAGTCTGGCTTTCCTTGAGAGAGTGAGAGCAGATGTCAGCACGGGCACTTCGGGGCACTCCGGGCACTTCCGCCCTCAGCTGCAGGGGCGCGGAGCTAAGCGCAGAGCGGGTATGTGCAGGGTACAGGGTGATGGGGTGGGAGGTGGGGGTATGAAGGGCAATTTTATATTTTTCCACCCGGTTTTGCTTGTCAGAGGAAAGCTGTGCCGGCTGCTCTGTGGTCGTTGGTTGCTTGGGACCAGAATACACACTGTCGCGTTGTCTTGCGCGTCCCCAAGCCCAGAGGCAGCACCCACGAGCCCTCCCCTGCCACTGAGCACCTCCGAGGGCCCTGCCACAGGCATTTGTGAAACACACCTGTAGTTGGCTGGGGTTTTTTTTTTTTTTTTTCCAGTTGTGCCTGTGAACAGGTGACATTTGCTCACGCATTACGCGGTCGGTTCTCACAGATCAAACAACTTTCTTGCGGCGGCGTCCTGAGCTAATAAGCAGCAGAGAAGGCAAAACTGGGAATATTTGTTTTCCAAAGTTCATGTAAATGTCCCCTGTAATCCCATTACTGGGCAAATAAGCGAAGGGAAGAGTAGGCAGCAGGCAGAGCAGGGGGGTGGATTTACATTTGGATTCCCAGGCTGCAGGGCTGGAGCCAGGCGGGCTCTGCTGGGCAGCGCGGGGCCCTGCGCCCCCCAGCCGGGGAGCTCGGCCGGCTCAGGAAGGCACCGCAGGGTGGGAAGAGGGGCCCCCACAGCCTTGCCAGGCCCCCACGGGATCGGCTTCACGCCGCAGCTCTGCGCCACGATCCCCCGCCAACAGCGCTGTTCTTACAGACTGAGCAGAAGTCTTCTCTGATTTTCTGACGGGTTCCGTTCTCACCCGGCACCCACCCCATCCTCAGGCTCCCGTTTCTCTGCCCGAGGGTGAGCCCTCCTGGGCAGCCCTGGTGGGCTCCATCTGCTCACCAGACCTCATGCTCTCTCACTCATCTGCTTGCACCCTCCGCCCTCCGTCACCCGACGACGCGGGCTCGGACTCTGCTGCCTCCGGGACGCCTGCTCACTTCCTGGGGGCCAGAGACACCCCTCTGGCCAGGTTCGGGCATTAACTGACCGTCCTCTGCCTTTCCGTGCCCGTATCACTAATAAACATTCCTTTCCTTAGGCCGGGGGGTGGGGGGGTCTCCGGCAACAGAGAGCGTGCAGTCTGACGTGGTGGCCCAGGTGCTGGGTCTGAGGGTCAGGGACACCCGACCTCCCACCTGCCGAGAGTTCCTTGCCTCCGAGTCCGGTCCCACCATCAGTAAAAGCCCCAAAACACCGACGTCATAGGTGTGTCGTGAGAATTCAGTAAGATGAGGTATCCGAGGCTCCCGGGGCAAATCTGGGGCCCTGTGAACGGCAGCTACAATGACCGTGACTATCCCGGCATGCATGGCCCGCTGCCTAAGAAGGTGCCTGAGTGCAGCCCGTGCCGCAGGATGCCCGTCGCTCAGCCCAGAAGAGGAGGAAGAGGGGCGAACACAAGGACGGCCAGGTGGCGTCCGGATCAGAAACGGAGCCCAGCTCTAGCTGCAGCCCAGCGGGGGCGGGTGTCCAGGAAAGGTTGGAAGTTCAGGGCCGACTGTCTGGCAGCGTCTGTTTGGGTCATTAGCCACAGGAGGGGCGGCCAGGCCAGGCGGATGCTGGCTGCAGCTGGACGCCAAGGTGAGAGGGGCGGCCGGCCCAGGACGCGAGCCCCGCGAGGAGGGCAAGGTCAGAGCAGGGCCAGCGTGGAGGAAGGGCTCACGGGCGGGAGGAGAAGCCTGAAGCCAACCCGAGGGGAGCCTAGAAGGCCGAGGAAAGCCCGCAGGGGCTCTGAGGTGGTGCCCGGGCCTGGAGCACAGTCAGCCCCGTGGCAGGGTGCCGGCCAGTCCGGCATAATCACGGTACCGTCGATGCAAATAATAGCAGCATAACGAGAACAGAATTAAAAAAAAGAAAAAAAAAGGGGGGGCCTGGGGGGCTCAGTCGCGTGAGCGTCCCAACTTCGGCTCAGGCCATGATCTCACGGTTCAGGAGTTCGAGCCCCGCCTCAGGCTGTGTGCTGACAGCACGGAGCCCGCTTCGGAGCCTCTGAATCCCTCTCTCTCTGCCCCTCCCAGGCTCACAGGCACTCACACACCCTCTCTCTCAAAAATAAACATTTAAAAAGAGAAGTCAGAGCTGCTGTGATGCTGTTGGGTACATGTGTGCTCAGAATGTTCTCTGTTCAAATCCCATGCCCTTCTCCCGAGAAGTCGGGGGGAGGGGGCTGGCAAAGCCAATGATTTTCCCCGATTTGCAGGTAGGGAACGGGGGGCTCAGAGGCTGGCCCCACACTGCCCTTAGGAGAGCCCTCGGAAGGGAACAGGTCAGCAGCAGGGCTGGTTCTGGGCCCTCGGGTCGCGTTCCTTGGGAGGCAGCCAGGCTCCGGAGGGGACACGACCCAGGCAGAGACCACCGAGGGCTGGCTGGGTTACAGTGGGAGCCGTGGCCTCTGATGCTGAGTAAGACACCCCCTCAGAGAAGCACGTGACAAGGCAAAGAATCAGCCTAGAACCGGCCTGTTGGGTTGGTTCTGACGGAACACCGAGAAAACTGAGATTCGACAGACCTTACTGCTCCGGCTTTATGTCGCACAGAGTGCGTCTGTCTCTGCCTTCGGACAGGACCACAGCCCAGGGACAAGCGTGGGCCTGGCCCCTTGCTAGCCTGCCTGAGCAAGACGGCCCCAGCGCTGCAAGCCAGTGTCCTCGGGGCCACGGCCCATGTGACCACGTCCTGGGAAGGAACACGCTTCCCGAGGGGCAAGGGCCCGCTCTTCTCTGGAGGGGCTCCGGAAGGGCGCGGAGAGGGGCCCTTCCTCACACACTGTCCTCCAAAGGCCCAGGCCCCACGTGGGGACCACCCACCTCCCAGTCCCTGGGCTGCCACCGCAGCCCACTGCGGACACGAGGCAACACTCGGTGTCACGGGGACACTGGAAGAAAGTCAAGTCTGGAGAGAAGGCGGCGCCTGTGGGGAAGGAGGTCGGAGTGGGGAGACATCTGGGGGCCAGAGAGCGGGAGCGGTCTGGGCAGGAAGCAGGAATCGGGGAAGGTGGCCTGACCCGAGGTGGGGGGATGGGACGAAAGGAAGGGCTTGCCCAGAAACAGGAAATTAAAAGGAATTAAGACTGCAGGAGCCGGGCGAGGGGCCGGATGCGGGCCCAGGGAAAGGCAGGCAACAAGTACTTGCCTCGCTGGGCGTCGAGTGGCTCTGCTGCGGCCACGGGGCCCCGACGAGGCCCATGCTTGACACCGGGCCAGCGCAGACTGGACGTGAGAGCCCACCTTGCCAGCCAGGGCAGACCCGGTCGCCGCCAAGGGGTCAGGTCTGCCCAAGAGGGTCAGCGTGAACCACACCGGATCCTACTGTGGGTCAGGCCCGGCGGGCGCAAACGCTCGCGTTGGGCTCTTCGGGGGCCTCCCGGCCTCCCCAGAGAGGCTGGGAATCCGCCCGTCCCGCCTCCGCAAACACAACAAAAAACCGCTCTGCAGACCATACCCCTCCCTACAGGGCCGATGTAAGACCTCGGGCATTACTGCTGTTTCCTGCGCAGAAAGTGCTGACCGGTTTCTAGGCCCCATCTGTGTTCTTCACGTGTTACTCACTTCCCTTCCCTGAAGTACGCCCGGCCCAGCAGATCGTCACAATCCCCCCGCACGGCTCCGCCGTGAACCGCCGACCCCTCCGTGTCAGCCGTCCAAAGCAGCTTATGATGATGCGTCCGGTCAATAATTCAATGCCCGTTCTCCGGCGCATCGATGCTGGCTAGGAACTATCCCCTCGCCGTGCTGGGCGTTACCCCGGGGACTGGGAATCTGTCTGGAATCTGGCAGAAGTTCAAGTGTCTTTGCGAAGACAGTCAGCAACTCTGTTACGGATATCTCGTTTTGACAATTTCCTCCTGACCACGTGTCAAAAGACTTCTGGACGGCTCCGGTCAGCTGTGGATTCACCATTACAAACCCCTTTCATTTGTGGTGTTTGGACTGGGGGACGTCACCTGGCATCAATTAGGGACCCCGGCAGGGGGACAGGAGGGAGCTGCTGCCAAGGCCCGAAGTCAGGTACAGAAAGGCGGGGCAGGAGAATCAAGAGGGTAGTTTTTTGATACATTAGATGTTCCTCCGTCTGATTTTTTTTTTTAAAGCAAATCATTAGATCGAGATTATTTGAACCGAGTCTCTGAGTTCCGAACCTCAAGAGCACATCTTCCTGACAGGTGGAGTGGGGGCGGCAAGCAACTGTGTCTGTTCAACGTGACCCTGCCCCACGCACAGCGGAGGGGCCCGGCCGCGGAGCCCCCATGAGGTCCCTGGGTTCCCTTCCCCAAGAATCGTGGGGCTCAGACTGAGCAGAGTTGGGGCTCAGTCACTGTAACGGGGATGCTCCAGAGTGGGGGCCGACACCACGGGCCCGGAGGTCCCAGGATGCACCTTGGTTCCAACCCTTCCTGACACCTGGCTGGCTCAGTGGTCCCTTGGAGACTTGCAAGTCACCCAACATCACTCAAACCAATAACACATTCTTGGGGCGTCCGGGTGGCTCAGTCATGATCTCACGGTTCGTGGGATCGAGCCCCGCGTCGGGCTCTGTGCTGACAGCTCGGAGCCTGGGGTCTGCTTCAGATTCTGTGTCTCCCTCTCTCTGTTCCTCCCCCTTCCCTGCTCGCACACTCTCTCTCTCTCTCTCTCTCTCTCAAGAAATAAACATTTTTAAAATATGACACGTTCTTTCACCTAAACATGCCAGAGTCATTTCCCCTACTTGTAACTGAGACCGTGCAGTAAAGAGACCATCAGAAAACACAACTATGACTATTTGTCTCCAGTTATTTGGAAGGATGTCAGGGTAATAACACAAGGACGGTTTTGCTTCACTGGCGCGGCGCTGAACGGCCAGCGAAGACGCTGCTCGTCGGGGCTAGCGATCGGCCACCCCCCTCATCTCTCCGTGGGCTGAAGTCCCACTGCAATATCCCACCATCGAGAGGCCTTCTCAGATACTCTTGCACAGACACGTCTCCAATCGCGTTACAAACGTTCTTGCAGAAACGCGCCAGATGCCGTCCTGAAGAATCAAAGTGAACAGGAGGTGGAAGAGGTATTTGGAGCAAAGATCAGGGCGAAGTGTCCCCCTTTCTATAAACAAGGCTAGCAGGAGCCCCTTGGAGGGAGTTGCGTGGAGCCTTCCCCTTGGGGACCCCTCCTTCCCCAGAGCACACTGTGAAGGGGCCCATCGAGGGTGTGGGTCACGCACACCGTGCCGGCCACCATGTGCTTCTAGCAAGCTGCACCCACCACGAGCGGTGCTGGGCCCTCCATCTACATTATGAACGCTGCACATCGAGTGCTCCGTGAGTGTGCGATCCACAATGAAACAGAAGATCCCCACTCCCGATGTCATTAGGAAAGCAAACACATCGGACAGCCTCCCAATTCCGTGTCTCTGTCATGGCTTCGATTTTTTTTTAAATTTTTAATGTTTATTTATTCTTGAGAGATAGAGACAGAGCATGAGCAGGGGAGGGGCAGAGAGAGAGAGGGAGACACAGAATCCGAAACAGGCTCCAGGCTCCGAGCTGTCAGCACAGAGCCTGTCGCGGGGCTCAAACTCACAAAACGCAAGATCTTGATCTGAGCCCAAGTCAGACGCCCAACTGCCTGAGCCACCCAGGTGCCCCTCGATTTTTTTAACAAATCCTGGCAGAGCGTCTCTGCCAGGCACCGGGGATACAGCAGTGAACAAAAAGACGAAAGTCCCTGCCCGCACTGAGTTGCTATTTGTGTGTGCGTGTGCGGCACACGCACGCGCTGGGGGGCGCAGCGGGTGGGGACCAAACCAAGCCAAGCGAGTTAGCCGTGCGCTTGCACGGATGCCCCTCCGTTAGGTTCTCCGGCTGGAAGAGGCAGGGGGTGCTAACACTTTCCAGAAACCGGCCGTCCCGCGGGGGTATCCGGAAACAGGCTGTGGGTAAGATCGGGGTGCCTTCCTACAGGGCATCCGGAAAGCGGCATCCGCGAGCGCTAACAACCTGTAAGCTCAGCAAGAACCCATTACGAAAGCCGGCTGGAATGGTGGGTGACGTAATGACAAGTGGAAACAGAAAGGGGACTAATTATGAGGCGTAGAAAAAGGCGGGCTGGCGGGGAGGACTTGTCGGTGGGTCCCCGGCACGCTCCGGGTCGGGGCGCCCTGGCGGGGGTGGGGGTGGGGTGTACGTGTTGTTGGACACGTGGTCCGACACACGGGCGCAGTTTCTCGGATTACAGCGAGTGCTCACGTGGCCTGTTTTGACAGCTTGGGGCCCAAGTGAGCAGCGTGCTCCAAAAACGGACGCCGTTGCCTTTCTTAGGGGCCGTTTCGCTTTACAAGAAATCGTGCTGGCCCCCGGCCGGGTGCTGCAGTCCAAAGGAAGCCAGGTTCTGGTGTCAGAAGGAGGAATAAGGAGGCGCAGGGAGGGTCCTCAAATGTCTGGAAGAATCCGGGTGAATGCACTGTCGGCATCGCTTCTGGTGCTTCTGTCGCGAACACGGACTTGGAAATTTACGCGCCTGCAGAGCTCCCTGGCGGCCGGTATGCCCGCAGGTGTGAAAATGCCCACCGTAGGGGCATTTCAATGAAAGGCAGTTCCTGTCTACCCTCGGACGGGACCTGTGTCTTCTGCCCCGATGGGCGCAACGCTCACATCATGAAATCGCGGCAGTGAGATGCTTGGCCGCAGGGACAGGGTGAAAGCCACCTGCCCCCTGTCTGCAGTGGGAGGAAGGCCATCAGAGTCAGGAGCCCCGCAGGCATCGCAAGATGGGTGCACAGAGAACAAAGGAGACTCAGAAGCTGCTTGGCACCGGGTCCTGGAAAAGGGCCTTTCACCGGAAGCAGGGGGCCTGTGGTTTGATCTGGGAAACGTCCGAGAGCAACAGGGCGCCAGGCTACAGGGGCTTCACCGCAGACATGTGGTGCCATGGCAGGCGTGTGCACTGGGTGGAGGGAAGGGGCCTCTTCACCCATCGGGGGGTCTGCAGTGATGCCACCCCCACTCGTGCAATTTAAAAAATAGTTTTAATATTTATTTTTGAGAGAGAGACAGAGTGTGAGTGGGGGAGGGGCAGAGAGAGGGAGACACAGAATCTGAAACAGGCTACAGGCTTCCAGCGGTCAGCACAGAGCCCGACGCGGGGCTCGAACCCACGGACCGTGAGATCATGAGCTGAAGCTGGACGCTCAACCGACAGGTGCCCTTATTTCTACTATCCTTGAACGCGTATTCCCAGCCCCGGAGACGTCCTTCCATGGCCAGCAAATGCTCCAAGGATCCGTATCACCTGACCTTCGCGGAGGGTGATGGGCACTTTCAGGGAGCTCATAAGTGAAAACGTGGACCCGGAGCTGGTGCCCCAAACCACTCTGTGGCCCTGAGATGCAGACCCACAGAAGCCACGCCCAGAATCGACGGCATCACCAGTGGGCTTCAATGATCTCACCAGTGAGCCGTCAGAAAACAAATGGATGAGACCCCAAGTCAGACATTCTAGAACACGGTCTGCCTAGAAACTGTTGATCAACGATCCTATTGGCAAGAAGGGTGAGCGGGTATTCGAGGCCCGAGGAGTCTCTGTTAGCAGAGCAAGGAGTCTGGGAAGCAGGTGCGTCTGAGGGAACCTGCCTGGGGTTCTGCCCGGAAGAAGTGGGGCTGACATCACTTTCGGGGATAAGGTAACCCAGGTGGAAGTCTTTCTCTCTCTTGCCCTGAAGGTGGTCAGTGTGGAAGGGGCTTAATTAGACCCCGAAGATACAGTCGGAGAAAGACATATTGATGCCCAGAGCACCCACACGTTAGCCCGTCTGAGCCAATGCCCGGTGTTTGCCTATCACACGCCACACAAAACGTGTATGTCATTGGTGAAAATAATAAAAGGTGTTTGAGGATGGTATTCAAATGATGTCATCAACTTCTCCTCATCCACTCTTTCGGAAAAGAGGAGAACAGACCATCCAAACGTCAGATTTGGCTTGGAGGTGTTCGTTGAACTTGGTCTGTCAGAGATTTCAGAAATCGTGTCGAAGCAAAACAGCAACGTTGAATTTTGACACACAGCCCACGAAAGAATCCAGTTTTCCCAGCCTGGCCTCTCACTCTGAGTGCGCCGCGTTCTCTCACACCTCCACACCTTGGCTCATGCCGCTCACACTGTTCCAGAGCTCTCTGCGCCTTCCCCATACCCGGCACGCAGGCACGCCGCTCCGAAACGCTCCCTCCGCGGTGACCCCTTCTCTCCCGTGCCCGAGGCACCCTGGGACTGCTATTTCCTTGGCTTCTTCTGTACCCTGAACGTGTGCGTTACAGACATCAGCTCATTACTTGGGTAAATTGACAACGGACTGGGTTCATGGAGGACCTCGCCTGATCGTCCGTAAATTCTTGCGAGGACAGACCATGCGCTCCCATGACTGTGTCCCCCGGCATGTTACGCATGGGTGCCCAGCACAGATGTCCTAGAACACACGTTACTGTCTTATGTACTTGGGTTTTGGTTGATTGGAAAGCCGCTCCTTGTGTAGACTCAACTACTGATTGCCTGGGGGCACATAAGAGTCAGCAGTGTGGATTTCAAATGATACTTTTACTTGGCGATAATGTGGAAGATATTCTCGCAGCTAGAAGAGTACCTGGTACATACTAAGTGCTCCATGAGCGTGTGTTGAATGAATGAATGAGCATAAACTATCAACAACACAAGTTATTATGGAGCGTTAGTTCTGAAGAACTGGGAGGGATGGGGCGCCTGGGTGGCTCAGTCGGTTAAGCATCCACTTCAGCTCAGGTCATGATCTCGCGGTTCGTGAATTTGAGCCCTGTGTTGGGCTCTGTGCTGATGGCTCAGAGCCTGGAGTCTGCTTTGGATTCTGTGTGTGTCTCTGTCCCTCTCCTGCTCTCGCGTGCTCTCTCTCTCAAAAATAAACATTAAACAAAAAAAGAATTAAAAAAAAGAACTGCAAGGGATACACATAAATAGTACTGCCAAACTCAAAATCAGTATATTAACCCATAAGTTGTTAATATCTGAAAATATACTTCCAGGAGAATGTATTCTACAAACATCCTTCAAATACATCATCAGTCACATTTTTTTTTTTTAATTTTAGAGAGAGAGAGAAAGAGAGTGCAAGCAGGAGAGGGGCCGAGGTAAGAGAGAGACAATCTAGGGGTCGATCCCACAATCCTGGGATCATGACCTGAGCCAAAATCAAGAATCAGAGGCTCAACCAACTGAGCCAGCCAGACATCCCCAACAGAATCCCATTTTAGGGAAATGCTGGGATTTTACCAGACGCTTGTGAGTTTCTTTTTAGCAGATGATTTGGACTCGAGTCTTCAGCAAAATGGACCCGCTGTAACTGAATGCACAGCCCGGTCCATGTTCCATTCATTCTCTGTAACTTCTGATCGCCCTCTAGTCCCAGACCTTCCCGAGAAGGAAATAAATTACAATCACCCAACAACAGAGATGCTACGTTGGCGTTCGGGGCAGCGTGATCTCTGATATGCCAGTACCATCCGAGAGAGGTTTAGAAACTCGACTTCCAGGCCCCGCCTCACCCCTGCGGAGTCCAGACTTCTAGCGGTGGGGCCCGGGAAGCTGGGTATCAGCAAGCCCTCCACGCGGTCCTTCCGGCACTAACATAAGAGAGCAATGTCTTGGGAGGCAGAATTGAAAGCTCACTAGAAGTTCTCCAGCCCGTACAGTAAAATGTCAACTGTTGACACGCTGAGTGGGGGCACTATGAAGATAAAGAGTCAGGGGGTCCCCAGCCGGCAGGAAGGCCACTGTCTGGGGGGACAAAGCAGGCACCCAGGGACTTCCAGCCTAGTGAGGTAGAGGCGCGGCCTGGGATGGGTCTGACGCACAGAACTCATTTGCTGTCACACCCCCCGCAGCTCCCGTCCCCCGTCCCACGCCAATATTACCCCCGCCTCATTTCCTCTCGACAGAGATAGCTCTGTTCGGAGAAAGTCTGTGGGGCCAGCAGCAGGTGGAAATGGCTGAGACCGCCTTGCTCATTAGAATACACCGACTCCAAGAGCCGTCTCCACCGCCGGCCAGGCTTTCTGTTTAGCGTCAGACTGACCCGAGACGGTCTCAGCCACTAAGAAACTTAGACCCCTCTTCTTCCTCCCAGGGGCCCGCGGGAAGGCCCCAGAAAGTCAGAAGCCCATTCGATGGCGGCGACAGCACGAAGCTGTATGATTTCAGCTTCAGGTGCCATCGCTGGATGCGGATGGGCCGGTGTGACGTTTGCTTCCCCGCATCGGGGGTCCCGGTGTCGGACGATGCCCGTATCGGCTAGCGCAGCTGAGGAACAAAGGGTCACGGGCACGAATGCGCAGGGTGCAAGGGAGGTCACAGGAGACGCTTGGGTGACACGCAGCTTGCCACGGCCCTCCCGGAGGGTGCCCTCGAGAAGCTTTCAAAGCAGACGGCCCCTCTGTTAGCAGCCCTCCTCCAGTGGGTGGGTGAGGAAATGAGAGAGGGAAGCTCTAATGATGAGTTCCTTATGGCCTTCACATTCTTCAAGTATATTCTTTACGCCCGCGGGACCGCTTCTGCATTCTTGAGTCCTTCCTTCCCTTTCAGAGCACTGTCTTTTACTGACACGCTAAAAGGACAGACAGACGGAGGAGCAAGGCTGGCCTCCTCTCCCTCCGCGTGCACCCCCCTCCTTCGCCGTGGCCGCGCTCTCTCCACGCCCGCCGTGCCTTGTTCTCTTTCTAAGAATGCAATAAACATTTCAGCACGATCTTTTCAATCCACATTATTTATAAGATTCTGAACATCCATCGAGCCTGGCCAGAACCGCTAAGTAATAAATCAAACTTAACAACAACAAAAAAGGAAGGTTTGCGGGGTGGGGGCGGGGATCACCCTTTGGCCAGGCGAAAGCCTGAGCCGGCTCATTCCCCAAAGGGCTTAGTTATGTTAGGAAAACTGAGATGGGGGATGAGACTCAGGGTTTAGAATGACATCGAGGCAGGAACTCCAATCTATAGGCGTAATCATAACTTTGTATAAACCTCAAACAAACCCACCTCTCGGGGGGTGTCGTGAGGATAAATGAGATACGTGGGAAGCACTCCTTTCTGGGTCCGAAAGGTCATCTTCTGGGAATGAAGAGGCTAGAAGCCCTCCTCCTCCTCTCCCGGGGCTCCAGTCCTTGCTAATTACCGTCCCCGCCACAGGTGCAGATGCGGTGGGGGGAGCCCTGAACTGGGGCTTCGGGGGCGGGGCCGGGCAGGTGGTGGGCTAGCGGCAGCCTGGCCACTGGGGCACCCCCCACCCCCACCCCGCTCCCCTACCCCACCGCTGGGGACCAAGCCAGGCCACACGCAGCCAGAGGCCTGTCCCTGGAGGGATTGTGCTCCCAGCAGGGGGTGGGGGGGCGGAACTTGTCCCAGCCCCGGACTGCATGGCGCTAGGCAGGTTTCCACAGTCTGTCCCTCTCCTCACAGAGCCAGCATCTGGCTCGAGAGCTCGCTGATGATTTCAAAATTTATCTAAACAAACGCGGCGGCCAGCAGAGGCTATTGGCTAATTGCATAATTGGCCCGAGGCCTCGCTGCCTGGGCGACTTCCCACTCGTTCCCAATGTCGCACTGGAAATCCAAGGCGCCAGGCCCGGCCGCGGCCCAAGCGTGTGTTCACATGGCGAGACCTCAACCTAGCAGCTCCACGGCTGGGGAGTGTGACGGGCTCTGCCATTGGCTCTAAGGAGTCCCCTTCCGATGGTTTCCTGGAGACGAGGGGCCGCCACCTTTCCACCCTTGGGCGGTGGTTCTGAATGGGAGACCGGAGTTGCTGAGTCACAGCCCACGCTGCCGTCGCCAGGCTCTCATGCTGGTCCTGGGGAAATGACCGTGTCCGGCCGGTCAGGGGACTTCGCCGGGAAGCGACTCTTCTTGTTAACATGGTCACACGTGCCGATGAGTTTAGCCGCACCAGGCCCCCACTTTGCACTTCGAACCTCCTCTGGCCTTGTTACAAGACTGACTGGCCTTCCTGTTCAGATCGGTCACCTGCTGGAGTGGGTGGCCATAAGGTCGTGAGCAATGTTCTAGAAGGAATCTGATACCGGGTTGTTGTGTTCATCAATTGCACCAGGCAGTGTCCAAAACACCCCAAATTTGCCAAAGGTTTCCATATGTGCTTTAAAAAGTCTTCTAAAGTACGTTTTCTTTATGACCCCTTGAGGTCCCAGGGACCACCAAAGTCTTTATTCCGTGACTTTTCCAGTCAATGGTCTGTTTATAATGGCCACGTCGTCTGCTCCCGATGACACAGACACCTCTGCATCTCCAGCCCAACTGGACCGAGGGGCTGACCCAGACCTCTTGGGTCTCCTCTTCTTCTTTCCCTTGGCTGTCACCTCCGAGGCCAGACTTTTCTACCCGTCACTAAATTGTGGGCTGGCCCAAGTGATGCCAGGAGCCACCGTTCTCTGCCTTTCCCGCCTTCAACCATTTACACATGCCATCTTCTTGTCTTCACTCATGCGGTGTTGGTGACGTGTCAGGAATGGTTAGGCCCGCGGCTTCAGAGCCAGACTGCCTGGGTTCGAATCCTGACTGCCCCACGTCCCATCTGCGTGCTTGTGGCCAAGCTACTTAACCTGTCTGCACCTCACCCATAAGACGGGGATAAAAGTAGAATGTATATTGTATGGTGTGTGTAACGCAGTAAGTGCTCAATGAACATCTGTCTTTCTCATGATTAAGGCTTTTCCAGACATGTTTTGGGGTCTGCCTACAACCCCTTCAAATGGGGTGTCCACCTAGGCTGTGGTCGAGAGTGAGCCCTGGCAGTCACAGTTTATACACCCTGATGGCACCCATTGAGCCATGGTGACTGGGCATCTGGAGGTTAGCTACTCGACAGGCTGGCTAGCAGCTGCTGACCCAGCACGTGAAGCTGAGCTGAGTAAACAGATTCTTTTTCTCTTTTTGAACTCGGAAACATGGAGCATCCCAGACTTGCTAGGTGTTCCCTGCGTCCACACGGTGACATGTGTCCTTATGATAAATGCACCTAGATAATTCGAGTGGCTCTCTGTCCCTTTCTCTGCAGCCAAAAGCATCCCCAAAGGACAAAGGTGTAATTACTATGTGGCTCACAGATGTTACACCATAGGTACATGTACTTAGAAAGACAGATTTTGACTAAAGGGATACATTTCTAGTTTCAAAATTTTGGGTCATCAGCAAGACGGCTGGAAGGTTTTCTGCCACTTTTGAAATTAGGCTTTGCAGGCCATCAGGGAAGTATCTAGGACATGAGCAAACTCGGTTTAGTTGACTCCTGTTTCAAGTCCAGATCCTACAATGCCTGTAGGTTTAATGGGATGAAAGTCTTTTTTTTTTTTTTTTTTAATTGATGGATAGTTGAGAGGATACAGTCTTTGTGAGTTAAGGTGAGTCTAGAGCCAACTCTTTTCTGGTTCACTTCTCGGTCACTCTGGAGAATGTCCCTACCACCCTTTCTCAAATGATGAAGGCTGGAGCTTTCTGGAGTACAGGACATGGGTAGAGGCAGAAGAGAAGAAACAACTGGATATGACCGCTGGTGAAGGTTAGTGAAGGCTCATGATGGGGTCTAAGCTGAGTAGGGAGAAGAGAAGGCAGTCATCTTCCATCCATCACTAACCCACTCTACGCTGGGTACCATGCTAGACGCTGGGAATAGAGCAGTGGTTGATGGACATGATACGTGGCCCCAAGGGATGTAGATGCTAATGGGGGAGACACACATTCAAATAATCCCACAGTGAAACCATCACAAATTACGGATGAATGTTGAGAAAGAAACAAACAAGGTACTATTATAAGTATCTTAATGGAGTGGTCAAGCAAAGGAGCCAGTCACCAGAAAAGGTGGGCAAAGACCACAGGACACTTGGGGATTTCACGGCATGGAAAGGAAGACACAGTGGCTGGAATGGGCCAGTGAGAAGGGGAGAAATGAGGACGTGTTTGGTAAGAAAGCCAGGGGTTAAGTTCTGCAGGGCCTTGGGGGTCATGGTAAGGAGCTGGGTTCTATTCTGATTAAAGGGAAGCCATTACTAGGTTTACGCGGGGAGTGGCAACATCTCATTTTTGTTATACAGTCATCTGGGTCCATCTGGGTCCAGTCTCTGTGTACAAGTCAACAAGACCTTTGTGAGAGAAGAACACAGCATCCAGGTGAGAAGGTGGAACCGGGCGGTGGTGGTGGAGATGGAGGGATTTGAAAGACAGTTGAGAGAATTACCAGGGCTTCCTTTTGGATAAGAAAGGGGGCCGTGAGGAAAGGAGAGGAAACAAGATTTCTACCTTGAAGAAACTGGTCAGTGGGGTGCCATTTACTGACACGGAGAAAACCAGGGGCTTCTGGGTAGGCTGCCGAGGGATCTCAGTTGAGAGCTCAAAGATGCCTTTGGGTGTGCAGGAGAAATCTGGAGCTCCGAAGACAGGTCTTGGGTGGTGTGGCAGTGATGGTGACAGACGGAAAGGCCAAAGGGCTTTGAGGGGAAAGGTCATGGGCGCGCAGAGCAGCAGGGACGGGAGAGGAACAGCAGCAGGAGGAGGTTAGGGCGGACGGTGGAGAGAAGGAACGCCGAGCTTATTAGGGACTTTGGAGACTAAGGCCAGGGGGTGGTGGAGTAAGGGCTCTGCCAGTACCCACCGAGCATAGCCATAGCAGCGTCAACTACTGAGGGTCCACTGTGTGCCCAGCACGGTGCCCACTGTCTCAGATACCCCATTTCTGTCACCATAACAGTCCTGTGAACTGGTATCATCAAGATGATGAGGACGAGGACGATAGTGACAATGACCGTGACCATGATGATGACGATGACGACAATGATGGAACCCAAAGCTCGGAAGAGTTAAGCAACTTATCCAAGGTTTCAAAGCTCGGTGTCAGTGCTGGGGACCAAACGCAGGTCACTGACACACCTTCCGAGCCATCTTCTCTGCTTCCACCGCCGGATGCCTCATTCTAGACAGACAACTATGGACTTCTCACCCTCTCCCTGCCCCAGAACAATCCAGTGTCCCACTCTGGTGCCCCGGCCAACCCGCTTCCTGTCAACTCAAAGCCTAACCCTATCTGTTTCTTGCTTTCCCTTCAAGAAACCAGAAGAGACAAAATTAATCACTTGTAGATGATGGAGCACCTAGCCTGGAAATAACCAAAATTACCAACAGGAAATCTATCTGAACTAAAGAGGTCAGGTAACAAACACAGTGATGAGCCCTGACCCCTTTCTTATGAACCAGTCATACGGAAAACATGGTGAAAACAATGTATTAATAACTATACTAGTGAATGGAGAACAAAGGAATTCACAAAAACGGAGAGGGCTGATATTGTGAAAATTCTGTAACGTTACTGAGGGCCATAAAGGGAAATTCAAATACCGAGAGACAGAGAGACAGAGATATCCCATATTCCTGGATGGGAAGACTCAATACTATATGCATGTCCACCTTTTCTAAACTAATATCAACATTTAATTCGGTTATAATAAAAATAGCAACAGGATGTTTCAGGAACCTGGCAAAATACTGTGAGGCAATGGGACTGTTCCATTTTGCAGATAAGGAACCCGGGGCTCAGGTGAAGGAAAGTGGAACGTATTCTAAGGAAATTCACGTGGAGGCACAGAACGATGCACGGTGTCTGCTGCAGTTGTGTGTGGGTGTGTGAGGCAGGAGATGAGGGGGGGCTGTAGATCACAGGGGGCCCGAAGTGTTGCCACTAGGAACTTGGGGTCGTGGGGAGTCTCTGGAAGGTTTAGCGGGGAGCAGTGCTGGTGGAGGGAAGGGTGGATGAGAACAAGTCCATGTTTTGCAAAGCTCACCCTGACCCCTGTGTGGGGAAGGCACTGAGAGGGGGCAGAACTGCAGACAAGGAGGGGAGTCAGGAAACAGAAGGATCCAGATCCAGAAGGGACAACAGGAGCCTGAAGGGCAGAAGGAAAGGGGCGCACGGTGTTCACAGACACTGAAGAGGGAGGAGGAGAACCATCACGAGTTGGCGTCACATTGGACCTGGGGGCCCAGCGGGAGGGGTGAGCCTGGCACAGCTCCCGAGGGTTTGGCTTGAGAAACTGAATGGTCGGCGGGCTTGCTCATTAAAACAGAAAACAGAGAAGGAAAAGCAGGGCTGATGAGGGTCACGGGCCCAAGTTTGGACATCTTGGGTATGATTTCCAGCAAGTTTTGACAGCACAGTATTGATTTTCTTCCACTGGGATTGTAGAGAACGTGTCTTTCGGGCTAGCAAGCCACTGGGGGGAACTTCCTATTTCGGCTGGGGGTTGAGGAAAGGCATACGTCTACTTTAAGTATCCCAAATGTGGCACAGACGCATAAACTTTGGAGTAGATCTAAAAAGTGGTAAAAGGCCTTGGGGGATGGGTCCGGCCTCAATGGCTGGTAAAGGTCTCCCAGGCGAGACCCTCTTTGGGGGTCTTCTTCCCACGCTCCTATCGGAGGCTGAGTCCGATGCCACTTCTCCATTTTCCCCTCTCTACCCCAAGACTCCCAGCAGCCAAAGGAAAGCTAGCTTTTTTTTCTATTTGACACTCTTGGCCAACAAGTTGGCCAAGAAGAGCAGAACGGAGATGCTCTCGCTCATTTACGGCAGAATTTCCAACTGGAAGAATATGGAGGGACTTTCCAAGCAAGAGTTACACTTGCGAATTTAAATATGTTAAAGGAGAGTCGCTTTACAGGGAGGAAATTTTTTTTTTCTTTACCCAAACTACAGAAATGTATATATGTGTCTGTTCTCTGGCAAATGGAGATCTGGGACAACAGCACAGGTGGAAGCAGAAACTAGGTTGGGGCTCCAGTCAGGGGAAGGCAGTCCAGGAAATGGGACAGGTACCCTCAATAAGGAAAAAATGGGGGCGTTCACAAGTACAGATTCCCCGAACTGACTGTGAGCCCCGGTGATGAGCGTCTGAAAGAATGGATTTTATGAAGCTCACACGACGGTCTCCAGTAACTTCTGAACCTTCACCGTCAAAGAGTATCTTTTACTCCCACAAAACGCTGTGGATCATTAGAAATGGCTTTTCTTATATTAAGAAGGACTTTTCTTCCTTTCTATAAATATTTAACCTTCTGTGTTTGCAATAAAATTCTCAGAGTTTTCATTTCACGGGGTTAAAATATAAACTCAAGCAGAGTGGCCACCATGCCGACCTGGAAAGTAGAGGTTTTGCTCTGAATGGTCCCTCTTCATTCTAGAAGCTTGAACTGTACGCGTCTCTTCAAATGAAAAACAATATTCGTAAGCAACAACGTGTTTCCAGCGACTTCTGTCTGTGGGGATTAAATTCTAGTTCCTTTTATTTTCTGGAATCATTTTATTAATCAAACACAAAAGGACGGTCCCTTCGGCGAAGCCTGGTGGAAACGGTACCCTGACTAATATTCGAGGATTTTCTTTTGAAGCTGAACGCCAGCAATTACTGTACTGCAAAAGGCCATTTTACGACGGTGCATTTCTTCAGGAAAGGAAATGATTTTTGAGAATACTGAAGCCTTTTTTATTCTAAAGCAGGCCAGCAACACCTGTACACAATCTGTGTAGACAACAATAAGACTTTTTCTGAGGTCTCCTGTCATGACCATTTAATTTAATAGCTCTGAGAGTTTACACAGGACACTAATACCTCAGTTAGCTGGCAAGACTGGCGAACTGGGGATTCCAGTTAACTTAATTTTTCCATCAACGAATAGTAACCCATTTATACGCAATGAAATTTCCTCAGCAGGATATGGGGGATGTGGACATCTCTTTTCAGGTACGGACAATTGTATGGTTTGTCTCTCGGTTTGACAATTGTTTTTGGAAGAAAAAAAATCGGCATTTTTGCTCTCCTCCATAAATCTTCAAATTAATAAACCAATAATCAAGCACATGTGAGAGACCTCACAAAAGAAAAAAAAAAGTTGAATTTAAACTGATAGTCTCCAGCTAAAGAAAATAAACCGGCGAGGAAAATAAAATATATTCCCCCCAACCCATGGAGTGTTCATTTTCACATGCTAGGCATCAACGTGCACCCAGGGGACACAGAGATAAACAATACATGTTTTTTGGGGCCTTAGAGGCTCACAGTTTATATGTAGAAGAAGTTGAGAACTTCAGAAGACACGAGAAATGACAAGTGTTTAAACATTTTTTTTTTACCTTAAAAGCATAAAAACCTACTCCTGCTTTTGAAAAGTCATGGCCAATGAAACGTTCTCTTTGTACTAATTACTGAAAAGAAAATAAATTGAAGGTTGCCCCTAGATCATTTCACCAGCAGAGAATAAGGACTGATTTTATATCTGGACTTCAGCTTAGCAGAATTGGAAAGCTTCAAAGGGTCTTAGAAATGTAACAGGTAAATGGGGAAAAGGAACGGAAAGAACTTTCTGGTTTGACTTGCCCGGGGCCCAAAGACCCTGGGTCTTCCTCAGTCTCACTAGTGTCAAAAGTCTCTGGCTGTCTTTTAATTAAAAGATGCAAAGTCATTCAAAGTCATGGGTGGGGCTTCGTTTCTTTCCTCAGATGGTTTCCAGCAGGCAACCTTGGCCTCGGGATCTGGAGTTTTCTGGAATGCTAGGTTCTCTTCTCCCTAAGCTTCCCAGGCCCCACCCGCTGGCGAACCTGAAACAGGGTTCCAGGGTGGGGCTCAGGAATTTGTATTTTTAGTGAGGCTATCATGGGATTCTTATCATGAAGGAAATTTGGAAAATATGTCCCTGGATAATATCCTTTGCCTAAGAAATTTGGGAGTGAGGAACGGGGAAGGGGGAAGGGGGTGCTGGGAGGGAAGAGCAGATTCCCAGCCCCCAAGACCTGGAGAGTCAGGTTCAGCAAGCCTGTGGGGGGGCTCGGCGATCAGTAGTTGCAAATTTTCAACATGTGATTCTTACGCATGGATAGTACAAATGGTTGACGGAAACGTTGCCCTTGGTAATGAAGACTTTGCCAAACCCTGTCCTGCTAGTGTTGGACACAAAACAACCGGAATCAGGAGAAAGCCCTGCAGCGGTCCAAAGCACTGATACGAAGCACGGGCATCCAGAACATCCGGGTCTTCCTGCTTCCTGAAGTTCTGATGGGACCTCCATGAGCCATTTCTCCATGGCCCGCCTCCAGCAGCCACGGTTAAGCCCAAAGCATCACAAACAACAAGATGCTTGTCTGTCCCTATAAAGGGGCAGACCTAGGAGGCCAACGGGTGCAACTCGGGAAGACTGAAGTAGTGACTGCCTGAGGGAAAAGTGGCAAAATGTCTTTTGGAATGGTCATGGCTTGGTTATATCATGCCCGAAAATCACACATGAAACGATGACACGTCCCCACTGCCCGGTCATAAATGAACACAGTTTACTATGAATTCTGCTGAAATAAACCTGTCTTCACGTACAGTTGCTAAGGCATTTGTGCTTAGAAAAATAAATACTTTAAAGACAAACAATACCTTCACATTTTCCCTTCAAAAAAAAATGACTAATGTACTCAATACTTGTGAAACACTGTAATGAACTTTTTCTGGAATCCCCATATTCCTGTATCTCACACTTGCCAATAACGGCACGGACCTCTCCGGGAATGCCAAGGGAAATATCAGACTGGGTAGGGCTAAAAAAAAAAAAAAAAAAAAAAATAGGGCAAGATCATAAATGGGATGAACGACTCCACTTGAATGCTTCCCCATGAAGTCAGTCTGCGTTTCATCCAAGAGGTTGAACTGCAGAAGTACCCCAGCAATTCAACTGTCCTGATTTCAAACTCCTGCCCACATGGCTCAAATTTGCAACTTAAATGTTCAGTATGAAAACAAAGTCATGTACCTGTTAGCACAGGCTTTTTCTCCAAAAGACAGAAGGAAAGGTACGTGTTTTGCCCGGCCCCCCCACCCCCACCCCATGCACTGATCTCTGACTTGTAAATAATCCCCGCATGACACAGGAAGACGATATTGTATGCTACATTGGGGTGGGAAGTTACCAAAAAAAAAAAAAAAAAATCTCCCCTTTGAACACAGCCAGAGCTGAAGATTCTTCTGCGTGAATAGTACAAATGGTTCTTTTTCAGTTTGGAACGAGGAAGCACCTAAAAAAAGAAAAGGTTTGCTGGGGAGGCTTTGCCGTGGTATTTCACCTCAACACATCTTTCAAGTGTGATGGCTTGTAAGCTCATGGCTTTGGTTCTGGTCTTCAGCCTTCAGACAACTCTAAGCTGTCCGCAGCAGCTGCAGAGACCGAGTCTTGAAATGAAATAAAGAAAATAATTGCTTCGGGGAACAAAGGGAGGAAAAAAAAAAAAAGCCCCGTTAGCTGAACTCCACGGCCCCTTGGGAGTGTGTGTGGTATGTGTTCCTGATTAATATTGTGCGGTGTGGTCAAAAGGAATCTCTGAGCAATCCCAGAGCATCAGAAAAAGTGTGATGTGGTCAAAAGGGAGGGTTTCAGAAGCATACCTGGGCTCACATCTCAGCCCTGCCACTGATTAGCTATGTGACCTTGACAAAGGGCCTTGACCTCTTGGGGGTCTTTACTCCTTATCTGCGATGTGGGACTAACACGCCCTGCTACCTCGAGGGGACGTGACGAGGACTGGGGAGGATGATGTAGGCGATGTGCTGATTTTGGTGAACAGCAAAGTGACACAGCGGTGGTTGCACCTGCCCACCCCATCCCCCTACAAGCGGAAGAACCGTATGTGTCTGTGGGGCCAAGAGAGCGGGGCTGGGGGGAGTGGGGGGGTGGGGGCAGAGACGGCATCCAATCAGATTTATCGATAAAATGTTGGAAGACAGATAATAAGTGGACACTGATGGAGACGATGAGACAAAACGACTGATGGGGGCTGGAGGTGGGAATCCAAAGCAGGGAGCTGATGGGCACACGGGGTCCCTGGAAAGCCTCAGCGACGGGACCCACCAGGTAGCGCTGAAGGCAGACTAGAAACGGGGGGAGGGGGCTCGTTTAACAGCATGAGTACCCGTGACACCCCAGATCCCCTGTCACCCCACACAACCAGGCAGCTACCTCCCCACTATGCTCTCAGGAAAGAGGTTCAGTGGAGAAAGTGGACCACGGGAGCTGTGAACACGGGGGGCAGCAGGCACAGGAGAAAGAAAACATTAGGTGAGAGGCTGAAAATAGGGAAATTAAATAAAAGGTTCATATGGAACAGCGAGCTGACTTTCCCCTGCCCCTATTAGGCTCACGGGCACCACTGGCCAAACTTCTACTCACCAGGTGGGAGACCGTAGGTGTCCTCTCACCAGAAAGGAGCCAACCAAAGAGAAAAGAGAATCGATACTAACATTTGGGGGCCCCAATAAAATGATGAGGTCCTTCCCTGTCTGATAATCCTCCGGAGAGACCTACAGACCCTACTCCCCACATACGAGCTGTCAGCACAGAGCCCGACGTGGGGCTCGAACCCATCAACCATGAGATAGATCATTGACCTGAGCCAAAGTCGGATGCTTAACCGACTAAGCCACCCAGGCGCCCCTTTGGTGCTTCATTCTCAAACATGAGCAGATCGCCAAGGATCACTAGATATCTGACAAAAGAGAAAAACAGAACAAAACCCCCAAATCATCCCCCATTCTCCCTGCCAAACCCCCACCCCCTAAAAAACCAGAAGAAAGAATTGGGAAGATAAACCGAAGAACAGAAGACATCATCCAAGAACACTAATTAGTATCTTCAGACATACAATACATAGCAAAGTATTTTGGGTCTATGAAATCGAAATGAGTAACATTTACAAATCAGGAAAGCCGAATTACAAAACTAAGACAGCAGCAATAAAGAAATTCAAGGGAAGGATCTGAAGAAGCAGCTGAAGAAATGTCTCAGAAAGGAACAAAAAGACAAATGAAAAACAAGAGAGAAAAGAAGGAAATCAACCAATTAAGCCAGGAGGCCCAATATCCAACAAGGAACGCAGAACGTACCAGAAGAGAGGAAAGGAAAAAGAGAAAGGAGGTACGTGTCAAAGCTCCGATAGAAGAAAAAATGTCCAGAACGGAAGGACGTGAATTCCAGACCGAAGGGCCCATGAAGTACCCAGCACCGTAACAGGGGTGGGCGTGGGGGGAAGTTACCCCCCTCTTGCGTGAAATTTAGAACACTGACGCTAAGGAAAAGCTCCTAAAAGCAAAACAGGACGTATAACAAGGTTCAGGAGTCAAAATGACACCGGACTTCTTGACAGCTGCATTGGAAGCGAGCAGACAATGAGAGACCTTCAGCATTGGGAGCACAAGGCGTTCTTCCCCGAAAATTCTACGTGCACTCAATCGGTTAAGCGCAAGAGGCAGAACAGAGGTACTTTCAGACGTGCACCATCTGGAGAAATGTACTTCTCAGGCAGTCTTCCTCAGAGAGCTAGCGGAGGGTGCGTAAAGGAGATAAAACCAAGGAAAGAAGATAGGAGTTCCGGGAAAGGGGGGGCTCCAGTGGGAGAGAGGGGGGGAATATGAGTCTCTAGAAGACGCTAAAGAGAAGCCTTGGGACATCAGAGGTGCAGGGGCCTGGACAGCTAGCGGTCTGGGCTGGAGCAGAAGCATGGGGGCTCAGGAAGCCTGACTCCCACCAAGCAGCATGCTGGAAAGATGGATTATCTGGTGTGCATTTGCACGGTACTCACAAGTATTTCTTAGCTCTGTAGTAATTCGGGGCAAGAATTAGGATAAGCAAAGGGGAAAGACGACATGAAGTCCAGGACAAACGAAATACTGTGTAAGAAAGGAAATCGGTTACGAACACGGATATTGTCAAAACGAAAATGCTGGGGGCGCCTGGGTGGCTCATTCGGTTGAGCGAACAACTCTTGATTTGGGCTCAGGTCATGATCTCATGGTTTGTGGGATGGAGCCCAGCGTCGGGCTCCAGGCTGAGTGTGGAGCCTGTTTGAGATTCTCCCTCTCTCTCTCTCTCTCTCTCTGTCTCTCTCTCCTTGTGTCCCACTTGCGCACACTCTCTCTCTCTCTCTCTCTGAAAAAAAAAAAAAAACGAAAAAATTTTGGGAAAAAAATGACAATGCTGAATCACGATTTACTTAACAACTGTGACTGAACTCTGTTGGCCGCACGAACGGAGGAGTGTGAGTGTGTGAGGGGGTGGGGGGGGCAAGCAGTGAAAGAGCTAACACACTAGAAGTTAACAGACGACATCTCAAATCACAATCCGATCCTCTTGGTACAAGTGTGTAATTTACAAGAAAGGACAATCCTGGGCGCCTGGGCGGCTCCGTCAGTTAAGTGTCCGACTTCAGCTCAGGTCATGATCTCACAGTTCGGGAGTTCGAGCCCTGCGTCGGGCTCTGTGCTGACAGCTCAGAGCCTGGAGCCTGTTTGGATTCTGTGTCTCCCTCTCTGTCTGCCCCTCCCCTGCTCATGGTCCATCTCTCTCTCTCTCTCTCTCAAAAATAAATAAATGAAGGAGGAGGAGGAGCGGGAAGGAGGGAGGGAGGAAGGAGGAAAGAGAAGAAGGGGAAAGGACATTCCAGAAGAAAGAGGAGGGAGGCGCTGAAAGCACTCTTCTCTGGGGGGCTGGGCCCCAGGGGGAAGGGAGGTGGGGTAGGTGACTGTTGCTTTTTGTTTCCTGGTTTGAAACGCACCCCGTACTTCTGTCTTTGTGAATTATGCCTAGACATTATTTTGACTCCTCGCCAGGCCAGATTCTGTGTCCAACGCCTACCCCTTGCTGCTCAGCATGGGGGTCAAGGGCAGGCATGCAGCAGGAGGAGGGTGAGTGCCACCTCCATGTGACCCATGTGAAACAAGCAGGGACTGGGTGCAAGGGACAGAATGAGAAGCACGGGCCCATGACAGCTTCCCTTGGTTGCCCAGAAAGCACCCTGCATGCACACAGAAACGTCAAGAAGCGAATGATACGTGTATCATTATATGACTTTCAGGTGCAGCCAAGATTGTGTTCAGTTCCTTCCCCAAGGGAGAAAAGTCTCGAATCACGTCATGCCACTGTGCACAGAAGGGACATCAAGGAGCCTCTGCTCTATGAGTCTCGGATCTCTCTGGCTGATGTGCCTTCTTCTCGATCCAGTCCGTGTAGAGTCGTCCATGTCACGACTGATTGAATCACCTTCCATACGTCCCGCATATATGCGTATGACATTTCTGACCACGCCGCTAAAAAGCTCCCGTTTGGAAAAGGGGAAAATAGAGACCCACACTGGTCACCTGTCTGGCACACACCATCCCCCTCCCCCACCCCGAGGGGCTCATCCCTCTGTCCTCTGTGGGGGAGAACGCTCCTTGGCCTTCCCCACTTGACTGAAGGTCAGCTGTGAGCAGGGGACGCCGCGCAGCTGCGGTGAGCAATTTCTGGGAAGAAAGGAGGAGTCCATCGGGTCTAAAAGTAGCATCAACACAAACACTGCTTATCAGCCAAACGGAGAGAGTTTCTGGGTGTTCTATGAAATCACTGTTGAATTATACGCTTCTAGTACGGTGATAAATATTCAGTACCGGGAAAATGCTTGCCTTTCTCAAAACAGTACGTCTCTCTTCTTTTCTGTTAGGTATCATCGTCATGTGACACCTCACAGTTCCCTTTTCATGTTGGTTTTTCAGGATTCTGTTCCTGTTGCTAAATTTTTTTTTAAAGTTTCTTTATTTTTGAGAGGGGTGAGGCAGTGAGAGAGAAAGGAGACAGCGAGAATCGCAAACAGACGCCACACCATCAGAGCAGAGCCCTATGCGGGGCTCAAGCCCATGAACCGTGAGATCACGACCTGAGCCAAAATCAAGAGGTGGGCGCTTAACCAACTGAGCCACCCAGGCGCCCGTCTTGGTGCTAAATTTGATGTTCAAGCATGGCGTTAGTTTGGTGGTTTGATCTACTCTATTTACGCTCTTGGCCACAAGTAAACATTTTCTAATTCTTCAGCAGCTCTGATTTCAAACACACACACACACACACACACACACACACACACACACACTTTATTGTAAATGGCCCATATGTTCTTTGGAACACAGAGGTTACAATTTATAAACAAGACCTGTCCTGGGATGGATGCTGGGCTGTCCTCGTTCAAGTTTGCTCTATGAGACTCTCAGATTCCAAGGTGGGAGAAGAAAGTGGGCTTTTGACAGTCCGGAAGCCTTGGGGCGGACAAGTTCCGTATGTAAGTCCTGGTCCGTGGCCCAAAAACTCTGCGAGCTTATCTGCTTATTTATGCTGCTGCGTGTTTCTGCTGTTGTTTCCAAGGAAAAGTTCTGTTTGAAATCCTCCAGCCTTGCCTTAGTTGAACTAAGGGGAAGCAGGATTGTTTTTCCCCTACGCCTCTGGGTTTCTGGGTGACGGGAGCTGCTGCCCAACCGGACTGGAACCAGGACTCGGGATCAAGCCACTCCTTCATGTGGTCAGAGGGAGACAGCAAGCAGTCACCCCACATGGATCTCAGGAGGCAGAGAGCAGAAGCGTCCTCAAAGCTGGGGACATGGTCTCGAGCATGGTGCCGGACGCTAGGACTTCTGGAGCTAAGTGGCTTTCGAGGCCCGCCCTGCCAGCTGAAGTGTCACCACCATGTCACCACTGTGTGATGGGATATCAAGGGTAACAAGCATGCTGGGCCAAAGGGTCTCCTGGTTCCGGGTTCAGAGACAGAATGCTCTTCCAAGCTGTGGCTCGGAGTAAAAATAGCATCTGTTTATTAAACTTGTCTCTTTTAGTAACACAACACAGGCTTCGGAAAGATGACTGTGCAGCAGACACAATAAAGAGAAAGCGTCACATGTTTCTCTGACTACCTGCACGCTGTGTTCTGAGGCCAGGCCAGACCCCTCTTCCCGCCTCCCTTGAAAAAGAATCCCCCTTAACTCTGCACTTGGACCCTTGCCGCACGATGGCGTTCGCTCCTGGCTTCGGCCGACTGGGGGGCCCCAGAATCCTCTTGACTCCCCCAAGCTGGTCTGGAAAAGGCAGTTTCCTCCTGAGCCAGCAAGGCTCCCCGTGACGGGCCCGTCTTCTGGCTCTTTTTCAGAATCAGCCCCTCTGTTCCTGTGCTCCAAATCCCCGTTGGGTACCCCAACATCATGCTCCCCACCCAGTCCTCCAACCCATGGCCTGACTCGGGGCCAGAGAACTGTCTCTCTGAAGACCACCCTCCGTACAAAGTAACCCGACAGAAAATGGAACCAAACACGAAGGCTTCGTTATGGATATTGGCTGGTTGGGCAAATTTAAATTCAGTCCACCGACATTACTGAATAGAGTCGAATCGCTGCATCACCGCGTGCCTCGATAGCCATGTACCTCCATGTCTACTGATGGATGAGAAGGAACAACTATGGATCACTTACTGCGTGCCAACCACGGCTCTAAGGGCCTGTCTGTGCCTTAAGTGACATGATCGTTATATATCTGACACCGGAGTGATTTCTCACTCTCGTTTCTTGCCTATGCCACCCTCCTCGCGGGTACTTCTTTGCTGGCCTTGCGGCCAAAGCAGCAAGGCTCAGTGGCCAACAGCACCTCTGTAGATGACCCAATCCCTCAGTTTTCAGGTAAGGAAGGAGGACGGAGGGGTGTTCAAGGTCACAGAGCTGGTGAGGAGTGGAGGGGGTTCAAATCCAGAGCCGTCTGCTAGGCCCCCTACGTAAGCAAGCAAGCCACCCCGCCCCCAGGGAAGTCGTTCACTCCTCCTCCCTTGACAGGCCAGGAAGGCTTCACAGAAGGGTTGGAATTCAGAGACGAGTATTGAAAATGAACACATCATAATTCGTGCCCCTGAGAAGGGTGGGCGTAAGTGGTGAGGTGGTCCCAGAGAATTCTCAAAGGCCTGGTGTAGGCTCTTTTGGGTCTCCAGCTACGGTGACGCAGGGGAGGGGAGAGGGTCCGATGATCTGCCCGGAAACCACGACCGTAAAATGTTATCATTATTTTCGGAATGAACACTGCACGCCGTACTTTGCAAAGAATCTTTTACACATACTGTCCGTTTTGAGTTGGGCTGTCACTTGCTACACAGGGCAAATGGCAGAAGAGAAGTCACGTGTTTTTTCACGATGTGCAAAACTCTACGCTGGACCCTAATGGCTCGGGAGAGCCTGAGACAGAAGGGAAGGCTCCCTGGAAGAGGAGACTCCCAGAGCGGCGAAGGAACAGCTGCCTCGTCACCATGGGCAGCTGTGGATGCCGGAACATCTGAAGCCGGGCATTCTGGAAGTCAGAGCGTCGTTGGCCTTGTGCTCTTTGGAACAGACACCAGGAAGGAGCAGGCTGGATGCGCCCAATCACTAGGCTAAGACTTCTGCAGGCAGGCTGGGTGCACAGGGAAGGACTCTTAGAAAAAGCATGAAAAGAGGGAAGGGGGGTGCCTCGGTGAGGAGGCATCAGGAGGAAATGGGGGGCTGGGAATGCTGGGTGTCAGTTTGCATTATGGACTGAATTATGTCGCCCCTCACATTGATAAACTGAAGCTCCAATATGACCGGTTAAGGGGGTAAGAAAGGTTAAATAAGGTCATAAGAATGGGGTCCTAATCTGATAGGGCTGGTATCCTTAGAACAAGAGGAAGAGACACTGGAGGGCTGTCTCCCTCCCCTTCCCCCACTCCCTCCCTCCCTCTCCTCCAAGCAGAGGGAAGAGGGAAGGCCAAGGGAACATAAAGCAAGGAGAGGCCTCACCAGAAATCAACCCCAACCAGCACCTCGATCCTGAACTTCCCAGCCTCCAGGACTGTGAGACCATATGTTTCTGTTGTCCTAGTCACCTAGTCCATGGTACTTTATTTTTGTTTTTAAAGTTTACTTATTTATTTTGAGAGAGGGAGGGAGCAAGAGCACATGTACAAACAGAGGAGGGGCAGAGAGAGAGGGAGAGAAAGAATCCCAACCGGGCTTCGTGCGGTCAGCACAGAGCCCGACGCGGGGCTCGAACTCACGAACTGTGAGATCGTGACCTGAGCTGACACCAAGAGTCAGATGCTTAACTGACTGAGCCGCCCAGGCTCCCCTAGCCCGTGGGATTTTGTTACATCGGCCCCAGCAGAGTCACATGGTGAGCCTTGCTTCCCCCCAGCCCTTGGCCGGCACTCACTCATCCCTCGACACTCTTGAGTTACCGCCTCTTCCGCGAGACCTTTCTCATCTACCCTCGCCACTTCCTCCGGACACTCCCGCTGTACATGAAGAGACTTTTGTCTCCGAACCCTCAATACTTTGACTTGACTTCTTAAAAGCATACGTCTACTGGCCCCTAGTAGACTCCAAGCCTCTTGAAGGAAGAGACTGTCTCCTTCAACTTTATACGCCTAGTGTGGGCGTGGAGCAAGCATCTAGTAACTTTACAGACTGAACCAACCAACAGATGCGTCCACGGCATTGTTCTTGCACTGGTTAACGTGATCACAGTACTTCTGGCCTCCAGTCAGGGCAGCTGGGCCTCTCTGGTCAGAGGCCACGCTTGCAAGTTCTTCCTCTCTGTGAACGTATGGAAACCCCTTTACTTTGAGTCTGGGTTTGCCTCAGTCAACCAGCTTTCTCGACACTTGCAGATGAAGAGACTGTAGGTGGTTCTCTGGCTGAGATCTCGGAGCCTAAGCATGGTACCAACGTAAATCACAGGAGATAAACATTTAAGGGAGACTCGGTGGCTCCATCGGTTAAGTGTCTGGCTCTTTTAAAAAAATTTTTTTAATGTTTATTTATTTTAGAGACAGAGCACAGGCAGGGGAGGAGCAGAGAGAGAGGGAGACACAGAATCCGAAGCAGGCTCCAGGCTCCGAGCTGTCAGCACAGAGCCCGACGTGGGGCTTGAACCCATGAACCATGAGATCATGACCTGAGCCTGAAGTTGGACACTTAACCGACTGAGCCTCCCAGGCGCCCCAAGTGTCCGACTCTTGACTTGGGCTCAGGTCATGATCTCATAGTTCGTGGGATCGAGCCCCGTGTTGGGCTCTGACAATGTGGAGCCTGCTTGGGATTCTCTCTCTCTGCACCCCCCCACTCTCTCAAAATAAATTAATAAACTTAAAAAAAAAAAGAGTTTCCTTATTTAAAAAAGAATGTAAACATTTATCTTGCCTACTTTTTAAATTAATTTATTTATTTACAAATTTCCAGGGTCGAAAATTCCCCCATCATTTCCAAATGCAAAGGAATTGGACAGGACACATACTAGCAAAGGCATTAGCACGCATGACACATTCACTTTCCTTTTCAGGCATGAGTTTACTTTCCCAAGAAGAGCGCCACTTACATACCCAAACCCAAATCGCAAATGTTGGTTTTCCTGACCTGCATTTACTTCCTATGCAACCCCTGACATTCCTTCTCCATCTCTTCATTCCTCCTCAGGTGAGGTGGTCCGCACATGCCCTCTCTTAAGCCATCTCTGGCATCTTTGAAAATTCTGCACAACTTCAGGCTCTTCAGACCAAGACCACACGGAGATGCTTACATTATTGTTTTAAATGTTTGTTCATTTTTGAGAGTATGAGCAGGGGAGGGGCAGAGAGAGAGGGGGGGACACAGATTTCGAAGCAGGCTCCAGGCTCTGAGCTGTCAGCACAGAGCCTGACGCGGGGCTTGAACCCACAAACTGTGAGATCATGACCGGAGCCGAAGTCAGATGCTTAACCGACTGAGCCGCCCAGGTGCCCCAGAGAGATGGTGACATTTAAAACCCGTGCCATCCACTCCCTGCCCTGCAGTGACGTGGTGCAGCTACAGCTCTTCCCCAACCAACCCCTAAATTCTTTCGTATTCTTGTAGTTTCAGGTCAGATCATTTGCATCTTCTTCCGGCTCTTCGTTTGGGCAAACTCATCCCCTGAGTCGTAGGCAGTGACAACAAACTGACAATGTCTAGGACCCATCTTTGGTTGGAAAAGCCGAGTACCCTAAGTAATAGGTGGGAAGGAGGTATGCCTTCCTTGTCTAATGAAACTCCACAGAGCCTCGTGTAGAGCCAGCATTCACGATAATAGGGAGTGACCTTAAGGGATGTCAGATCTCCAAATACCTAACTTACAGTTCCCTGGCTTATAGGAAAAATCGTTTGCGGTGAAAGGCTTTAAAAATTAGGTGTCAACTTTGGGTCATTTTTTAAGCCTAAGACAGATGATGATAAAATAATAGCAAAAATGAAAAGAGACACAAACTGAAGCTGGCTCCGTGACACGGGGCAGAATTTTCCTAGCTAATCTCACTACCCATGTCTGCTACTGAAGATGAGCTTCAGCACCGTGATGCCAAGGAGCCTCCAAACTCCCTCTGGAATTCTGCATCAGACCGTGTGAAATTTATCAACTGATTTGGGGGAAATCTACAGCTCTACACTTGAGGCCAGCCCATCTAGGAAAACGGCGTATCCCTACATTTATTCAAATCCTCTGCTTGTAGCTATAATTTTTCCTACCGACTGTCACCCCAACCAACTCGCATACTCTCCTGATAAAATAAGGGCGCCTGGGTGGCTCAGTTGGTTAAGCAAGTGTCTGACTCTTGATCTTGGCTCATGATCTCTCGGTTCCTGGGATCGAGCCCCGCGTCGGGCTCTGCGCGAACAGTGCGGAGCCTGCTTGGGATTCTCTCCTTCTCTCTGCTCCTCTCCTGCTCATGCTCTCCCTCTCTCTCAGAACAAATGAATGAACATTTATTAAAACAAAAACAAAAACAAAAACAAACAGCCTGACTGCATCCTTGACCACAGGCTCAGCCAAATGCAGGCACTCAGGTTTCAGAGACAGACACAAGGCCCCAGCCGGGACCCAGAAAACCCTTTCCCATGACTATCCCGATGGCTGTAAGGAAGCTGCGCTTCCACAGAGGAAGAAGGACTTGAATGTGGGGCTGCCAGTGGTCATGCTCTCCACCATGAGGAGAAAGCCAGTCTGTGGCAGGGAAGGGTAAAGTCAGTGCAGGGATGGTAACGGAGGGATGGGACACACAGCCACACCTCGGACCCCAGTGCTGTCTTTGTGTGCATTAGAAGCAAGCCCTTCTTCCTCACATGTCACAGAACTGTTGCCCTTGACATATAAATGTGCAAGGGCGGTGACTCTGCCTGGCAAGCCCGTGGGTCTGGAGTTGTGCACACTCCCAGCAACTGGGCCCGGCAGTCCTAACACCAAGAGACTGGGAGCTTCGAGAATCGCGTTCTGCTCCCTAAGGGCTCAGATCCCTTCAGTTCCCCCAGGGAACTACGGCGAGCGCCCCCACTTTGGGTTTTCTTCAGCTACAGTTGGACCTTGAATCTGAGTAGTGGTCTATAGTTTTCTTCAAGGTCCTACTTCTTGTTGAGTTTTTGTAGCTATTGTTAATGTGCCCCTTCTCTATGTGACATTTTCTTTTTTTGTTTATTTTTATTTTTGAGAGAGAGGAGAGAGAGAGAGTGCGAGCGAGGGAGGGGCAGAGAGAAGGAGACAGAGAGTCCCAAGCAGGCTCCACGCGAGGAGCAGAGAGCCTGATGTGGGGCTCAAACTCACGAACCGCGAGATCATGACCTGAGCCAAAGTCGGACCCTCAACCAACTGAGCCCCTCTGTGTGACATTTTCTCACTGGTTATGGGCACTTTGTGAGACACCAATCTTTGTATCTTTGTCTTACAACCGGCAAAGGACTGGGCTTTCTTTTTGGTTTTTAGTAGATTCTCTTAAATTTTCTAGGTAGCTCACTATAAATGTTTACAAACCTGGTAATTTTGATTCCTCCTTATTAATTTACTTATTTGCACACTATAAGAGCCAAGTCCTTCAAATTAATGACAGGCATCAGCAGTGAGAGAGGACATTCTTATTTTGTCCCTGATCTGATCTTTTAAATTTTTACCATCAAGCAAAATGGTAGCATTTAGCTTCAGATAGTTATTACTGAACATAATGAAATACCCTTTAATTCCTAGTTTGAAGAGCTGTTTTTCTTAATTCTTATTTTTTTATTTGCTTTCCCCTAATGCACAATGCAAATTATTCTCCAATAATTCCCAATGTTGGGCAATTTATATACGGTTTTCTTCCCATTTATATATATTACTTGGTGTCTACTGGTCTTGCCCTTGTAAAGAAGCAAGTCTTTTTTTTAAATTTTGTTTTTATGTTTATTTACTTTTGAGAGAGAGAGAGAGAGAGAGAGACAGAGTGTGAATGGGAAGGGGCAAGAGAGAGAGACACACACAGAATCCGAAGCAGGCTCCAGGCTCTGAGCTGTCAACACAGAGCCTGACGTGGGGCTCGAACTCATGAACCGATAGATCGTGACCTGAGCCGAAGTTGCACACTTAACCGACTGAGCCGCCCAGGTGCCCCACTGCCCTATTTATTTTAACTGGGGAAGTCTGGTGTCTTATTGTGGTGCTCTACCAGCTCCTTGAATACTTTTCACGCAAATCTTTCTTCAGGTATGTTTTGAAGCCAGGGGCTTGTCTTTCCATTCTTAGATTGCTGTCTTTCACAGAGCAGACACTGCAAATTTGATAAAAGTCCACATTATCATTTTCTTCACGGATCATGCTTTTTGGCTTGTATGTGAGAAGTAAACACCAAACTCTAACCCATGTAGATATTCTCCTAAATTCCCCACTTTCATTTTTTTGTTTTAGTTTTGCATTTTATATTTAAGGCAATGTATGCTTTTGAGTGAGTTTACGTCTAAGGTGCGAAGTTTGTGTCTTTGTTCATTCATGTTTTTGTGGATGTTCACTTGCGCTCTCATTTGGTGACAATGACCAAGACTAAACACTAAATAATTGTCTTTTCTACACTGATGTGCCTTTTTTCTTTTGACCCAGGTCAGGCTGTCTGTATCTGCGTAGGTCTGTTCACGGACCCTCTGTTCCATTCCATTTGTCTGTGTGTCCACTTACTGTAACACGCCGTGCTCTCCTAGTTACCGTAGCTTTCTGATAAATCCTGAAACGGGGGAGTGTGAGTTCACGGACTGGTGCTTCATCAGTCCTGGTCTAAGCTACTCAATGTTTAACACAAGTCTGTCGATATTTACAAAAGAGCTTGCTGAGATTTTTATGGGGATTGCATAGGACTTCAAATCAATGTAAGAGGAACAAATATCTTAATAATATTGTGACTTTTGGTCATGAACAAGAAATATATCTCAAGTCAATTATTCTTCTTTCATTGCTTTCAAGAGTGTTTCTTAATTTTTAAATTTTTAGTCTCAACTTATTAAAACTTACGAAAGAAAAAAACAAAAACAAAAACAAAAACGGTTCATCCATTTCTCCCAACCCCCACCTCTTGCAACCACCAATCTGTTCTCTGTATCTATGAGTTTTTCTTTCTTTCTTTCTTTTTTTTTTTTTTTTTGGTTTAAGATTCCACACATAGGAGAGATCATATGGTATCTGTCTTCCCTGTCTGACTTACGTCACTTAGCATAATGCCCTCTAGGTCCATCCACGTTGTCACAAATGGCAAGATTTCAATCTTTTTTTATGGCTGAATACTGTTCCATTTGTGTGTGCATGTGTGTGTGTGTGTGTTTGCACGCACATACTGTATATACGTCTTTATCCATTCATCTGTCGAGACACTTAGATTGTTTCCATACGTTGGCTATTGTAAATAATGCTGCAATGAACATGGGGTACAGATATCTTTTCTGCATTAGTGTTTCTGTTTTATTCAGATAATACCCAGAATATGCTGGTAGTTCATTTTTAAAAATTTTTTTTAAGTTTATTTTGAGAGAGAGCATCAGCAGGGAAGGGGTAGAGAGAGAGAGCATCCCAAGCAGGCTCTGAGCTGTCAGCATGGAGCCTGACGTGGGGCTCAAATTCACAAACCATGAGATCATGACCTGAGCAGAAACCAAGAGTCGGATGCTTAACCCAAACTGAGCCACATAGGCGCCTCTGTGTGCTTTTTTATTTTAAAACAAGAACAGATACTGAGTCTTACTAAAAGCCTTTCTCGTTTTGAGATGTGGTATTTATGTCACCTTTGCTGGGTTTTGAGATCAGAGTTATTCCAACTTCATACGGTAAAACGAGAAATTTTCCTTCTTCTTGAGAAGACTATCCTGAAATAGTCTATACAACATAGAAACCATTTTTCCTGGGAAGTTTAAAAGGATTTGCCTGTAAAATTACTCATCACCAGAGCATTTTGGGAAAGATAGGTGCTTCGTTATTTTTCTTTTTTTGCCACTGGACTGGGCACATATTTATCTATTTAATTAGCCTTTTCAGATGGACAGCTTTGATATTTACAAATAAAGCTACACACGTATGTTTTCACACACACTGAACAGTCATCCCCCTCTAAAAAGCTTTCAATTATTTCTTTCTGTCTGACGATTATTACACTTACATCCTCCGTGTTGGCAGACCTCATCTGAGCTATTGTAACAGTACCTCTAATCAAGACTTGGCTGTGTCTCCCCAAACCTCTGGCACACTCACAGTCCCCAGCCAGGACCTTCTGTCCCTCTGCCTTATCAGTGGTGTGACAATGCTGCCCTTGTGGGCTGCTCATGACATTTCCTTACATGCTTGATTTTACAGGTCTGCTTTTTAAAGGAATTCACTCACACCCACCCAACTGAATCCTGAACATTAGGTGGTAGGAGACGACTTAACAGTTTTCTATTAAAATAACTATAATAATATAATGAAATATATTTAGGGATGATCACATTTAGTAAGGAGATAAGTGCTCAGACATAATCTGTTAACTTTTAGCAAGTCATTACAAGAAGGAGATGAGCTCATGCAAGAACTGGCCAGTTTATGAGCAGAGATGGAAGGAAAAGGTCTAGGAAATTGGGTGGAAAAGCCAAGCACTGACATACCCTGAAGGGTAGAAGATGAGACCGTGGGTGTTCAGAGCCTTTCTTAACAGCCTCCCAATGAGGCCAAAGAAAGAGGTTCACCATCCAGGCAGAGATCGGGGTTACTGCCATCCCTCCTAAAGCCACCTTTTCGGGGTCCCCCCCGCCAAAGTTGTTGTTTTTGAAACAGGGAAGACAGTAAGAATCTAGCTGGAAGTCAGGGAATCAGCCAGAACTATGTACAGAAACGGAACTTGGCTGTGGTTCCTGGCCCAGTGAAGGGAAGCCCCACGCGCTCTTAAAGAAACCATAACCCTGGGGAAGAGATGGGCGGAGGAGATACAAATAGCTTGTGTTTCAGTTTTGAGGTCACTAGACCACGGGAGCCATGTCAGAATCTACTGGGGAAGACTTTCCATCTCTCAGAAATCCTGGCCTTTGAGCTGGATGCAGTAACTAGATGGGGCTTGGGCTGGCTCCCATGGGGAGAGGGTGTGCTCTCCGTGTAGACATAAGTTGGCTGCGGATATGTGGGTGGCCAGGCTGTGGGGGGCGGTGGAGGGAGGGGGCGACGGTAGATGAATCCGCCACAATTCACCTTCCCTTTCCTCAACACTAACAGAGTCCATTTTCCAGCTAGGCGGGCATGAAGCTGAATCCTCACTAACGGGAAGTGAGCACAAGTGATGTGTCTCATCTCCGGCTCTGAAAACATCAGCAGTGCATGTTAATACTCTTCTTCTTCCTGAAGTATAGCATGATGTGCCCATGCCCTAGCTCTGACCATGGCGACAAGGATCTGTATGGCACAGGGCAGAGACAAGACAGAGACAGAGAGAGAGAGAGCGAGAGCGAGAGAGAGCGCCAAGAATGGCCCCAGGAGGAAGATGCAAAACCATTAGGAACAGAATTCAGATCAATGATTGTTAGGGACTAGGTGTGGGGGCAGGGGGAAGGAGGGGTGGGTAGGCAGGACTGACCACTAAGTAGGAAGAGGGAATTATTTGGGGTGGTGGGAATATTCAATATTTTGAATATTGATGGTGGTTACACAACATATGTTGTCAAAACTCACAGAACTCACAGAAAACAGGTGTAGTTTACTATATGTCAAGTAAACCTTAAGACTGAAAAAAGAAAAAATGACCTCCATGGAGAAGAGAACTCCCTTTTTCCCACCTTGAATGCTCACTTAGGGGCTGTTTTATGAGACAGAAATACAGTTCTTTCTTTTTTTTTTTTTTTAAGATTTTTTAAATGTTTTTTAAATTTATTTTGAGAGAGAGAGAGTGCAAGCAGGGGAGGGGCAGAGAGAGAAGGCGAGAGAGAATCCCAAGCGAGCTCCGCACTGTCAGCGCAGTGCCTGACGCAGGGCTCAATCCCATGAACCATGAGATGATGATCTGAGCCGAGATCAAGAGTTGGATGCTTGACCGACTGAGCCACCCAGGCGCCCCCAGGAATACAGTTCTCCGCTGTATAAGCCACTATATTGTCCTGACATGTGCGCATACGTCTCTCATACACAGAAAATATTAATACTGCTACAGAGTAGAATTAGGATCATTTCATTGTCCAAGTTTTGATCGTCTATATTTTGTTCGGGGAAATGTGTAATAACTCTTCCAAACCTCTATTAATTTTACAACATGTACAAAGATATTTTAAGGAACGTCACATAACATGTATATATTTCCAGCCAAAAAGTTCAAATAAATTGCGAGGACTTAAAAATTAATGTTGCCAGTTAGTATATTATTTACCATGATCATATACTAATCTTGCCAATAAGTACAAGATCAGTGATAATCAATAGGGCTAAGGATGGACTGATGTTACAAATGGTGTTCGAACAAGCAAGTAGCCATCTGGAAAGAGAAAAAGTCGCATCTACACCGCATACCGGGATAAACTCCGACTGGATTGAAAATGTAAATGCAACAAATAAAACTGTTAAAGTTCTACGAAACAAATCCATAGACGAATCCCCTGATGTCTTTGGAGTGGAGCTGAACTTACCACGACTTAAAAATCTGCCTGGCATAAAAGAAAAGACCAATCGTAACAACTACGTAAAAATTAGAGACTTTTAGTGGCAAAAAGTCATCATAAGCAAAGTTAGGCAAATAAATTAGGGGAAAAAATATCTGGAACTCACTATTGCAAGAGATTCTTCTCCTGAATGTATAAAGGGCTCCTTAAAATTGATAAGAAGACCAGCCACAGAAAAATGCACCGACGTCAACAGAATGTTCAGACCAAAAAGAAATATAAATGGCAGCAAAGATCTATCATAAGGCATTTTGTTTCACTCATGAGAAAAATACAAAACAAAGCTAGTAGGTTGAACCATATGAAAGTACCATTTCTAGCCTACGTCAATTATAATCTCATGTGGTTTAACCTAATAGGATGCAATGGTATTTTTTAACTATCAGATGGGCAAAACTCTAAAAGCTGAGTGGCACACTCTTTCGGCAAGGCTGTGGGGAAATGCTCTCCTACTGCTGGAGGTACCAAATTGTGCTGTCCCTACCGAGGGCGATCCAGAAAAATGTATCAAAATGTCCACCTCTGGGAATTTCTCCTAAGACATATCTATACACACATACGACAACGGGCTAGGTGCAAAAAAGTATGTGCATGTGTAATATACCACCTTTCATATGGGGGGGTAGGGGTATGACATATATATACAGGGATGTGATAGACACACACACACACACACACACACACCTGCATCTGGGAGACAAAAGTAGTTACCCGTGTGGGGAAGGGAGAAGAGGAGAGGAGAGAAGGGAGAGGTGACATTTCTCAGGGTACACAAGGTTGGTTATATTGGCAGTGAAAATACATATTCAAAATACAAAGTAAAGAGGAAAATTAAAAAGTAACATTGCAGGTATTTAAAAAAATTGACCATTAAAACAACTTCTTTGTCTTGGTCTAACTAGTCAACGTCACTACAATATATAACTTATGTATATATTTATAAAGATTAAAAAAATTTTTTTAATGATTTTTTTTTTTTGAGAGAGAGAGTGTGAACGGGGCGGGGCAGAGAGAGAGGGAGACACGGAATCCGAAGGAGCTCCAGGCCCCGAGCTGTCAGCACAGAGCCCGACGTGGGGCTTGAACCCACGAACTGCGAGATCATGACCTGAGCTGCAGTTGGACGCTTACCCGACTGAACCACCCAGGCGCCCCATGTATTTACAAAGATTTTTTTTTTTACTGCTACCAACTAAATAAACAAAACCCCCACGAACCTGAACTCCCTCATGGGGGCTGATTCTTTTCCGTCTGCCTCTCTGGGTCCTTTCTGGCCTCTGGTTTGCAGGGCAGGGGGGCCGATCACACGCTGCCTCGCTGTGGCTGCCCTGCCTCTGGCTTCCTGTTGGGTTTGGTTTCCAGCCTCCCAGTGGAGGCACTCGCTTCAGGGTAGAGGTCTGGAGAGAGGGAGGCTGGTAGGTCTCTTCGCCAGTTCCCTCTTGCTTTGGCACTACCCTCTTCCTAACTTCAGGAGTACCGCGGTCCCCCCCCCCCCCGTCGGCCCCCCCCACACCGTGCTCCTTTGGGGTGGGGCGGTGGGTGGGTGTGAGTAATCATTTCTGAAGATTGCTGGTCCCTAGTGCCTGGTCGGTCTTCTGGCTTCCCCTCCACCCCTGCAAACCACCCAACTCAGGACGCCACCTACTGTACGCTGCAAACCTGGCCCATCTATTTAGGGATCTGTTTCTCAGAAAAACCACTCAAAATCCATTCTTTTCTTATTTTTATATCCTAAGGCCAGGGGATTCATGGATTATTACACACACACATTCTGCTCCCATGTATCTTTACACTTTCCAGGCTCATAAGTATTTTCTTCCTCTTGCTTGCTTGCTTCTATCACAAGCCTTTAAGTTCTTTCTGCGTAGCCGTCCGTCAACCCAGGCTCTCATCCCGATGTCCTTCGCCAGAAATACTTTGGACGATCGTGCTGTCTTCTGTCCACCCATTCGACACATACTATTCGAGAACTGAGTGGCTGAGATTCTGATGATGGTGCGTGAAAAACAGGATCCTTATGTAATCACGGGGTCCCGATTTTCGTGGGGAGGGAGAGAAATCATCTGACCATACAAAAAATGCAGAATTATAACCATGGAAACGTTATAAAATGAGTGGGGGCGCCGGGGCGGCTCAGTCGGTTGAGCATCCGACTATGGATTTCAGCTCAGGTCGTGATTTCATGGTTCGTGGGATTGAGCCCCGCGTCGGGCTCTGTGCAGACAGTGGGAAGCCTGCTTGTGCTCTGTCTCTCTCAAAATAAATAAATAAACATTAAAAGGAAAGAAAATGCTATGAAACAAAGTTGCAAGAGAGCCCAAGACTCCCTGGGATGGGGGACAGAAAGGGCTTCCCAGAGGAAATGACCTTTGAGGGGCAACTGATGGTTGTGATGGATCAGAAGGACGGGAGGCCCTCGGCCAAGCGGGGAGGGTAAATGGAGGGAGGGAAGCTGGTATTTCTGCTTCTTCCTCTTCCCATAGCCCTCTTTCCAATAGGAACTTGCTCCCTGCCCCCCACCCCCACACTGGATACGTCATGTGGGAAAGAGTCTTGTTCTGACCCAATCGTGACCTGCTCTGAGCCCGTTTCCACGCCCTCGTGTCTAGGTAAGATCTCATGCGACCCTCCCTGTCCTCCACCGGCACAGCACAGAACGTTCTAGTGCCCTTCCTCCACAGTGAACTGTATTCCAATGAGCTTTCTCCTCAACAGAAAACCCATCTTGGACTTGTTAGTTGGTGCATTATCGTGTTGACAAACTCCAGGATCAATGTGACATGAGCCTGAAAAAAGTACAATCGGAGAATCTGAGGAAGCAAATTCCCGAAGTAATATTTCTAGCTGTTGGTTTGCAGGGAACAGTTTATTCCCTCATGCTGACTTGACTTAAAAAAGAGCTTATGGGGCGCCTGGGTGGCTCAGTCGGTTGAGTGTCCAACTTTGGCTCAGGTCATGATCTCACAGTCTGTGGGTTCGAGGCCCGTGATGGGCTCTGTGCTGACAGCTCAGAGCCTGGAGCCTGTCTTCGGATTCTGTGTCTTCCTCTCTCTTTCTGTCCCTCCCCTGCTCGTGCTCATGCTCTGTCTCTCTCTCTCTCTCTCTCTCTCAAAAATAAATGAAAACATTAAAAAGAAAAAGAAAGGGCGTCTGGGTGGCTCAGTCAGTTAAGCATCTGACTTCAGCTCAGGTCATGATCTCACGGTTCGTGGGTTCGAGCCCCACGTCGGGCTCTGTGCTGACAGCTCAGAGCCTGGAGCCTGTCTTCGGATTCTGTGTCTTCCTCTCTCTCTGACCCTCCCCTGTTCATGCTGTCTCTCTGTCTCTCTCTCTCTCTCTCTCTCTCTCTCTCTCAAAAATAAATAAAACATTAAAAAAAATTTTTTTAAAGAAAAAGAAGAAAGATGGGGTGGGGGCAAATTAGTGTGAGCCACTGGCAAAAACAACAGCCTCCCCCAACTCCTTCAAGTAGCCAGGGTCCAGAGCTATTTGCAGAACGGCCAGTCCCATCCCTGGAAGGATGTTTTTTTCCCACCCGTTTATACTGCCAGGGAAAATATCTTCCACGGAGCAAACATGTTTTAAGAGTTCGGCTTTTCAGATGCGTGGTACTTGTGATAAAGGGCGTTTTCAAGCCCCTTCTTTCCGTAACCTGCCAGCCAACATGGGAAACCATCGGCTCAGGCGGCCACAATTAACTCAGAGCTGCTGCTCCAAAGGCTCACACAATTCCCGGCTACTTATCATGCAAACAACCTGGGGGGCTCATTTTCCTGGCGATGCAGTAGGAGGGGTAAATTACTGAGATAAGTAGATTATTGGGGAAAAAGTCACACTCAGAGGCCTTATGAAATGATTAAACCCTGGGAAATTCATCCCCCGAAATCCCTGGCCCCTGACAGTACACATTGATTACAGGCTCCTGGATAATCTACAATGAAGAACCTTCTTTGGGAAAAGCAGGAAGGACTCCCATTCCGCTGAATTTTCATTTAACTTTTCAAACAGTGAGCTCTGTGGTCTTAGGGGTGACGTTCACCCGTAAATATATAAAGCGAATGGAAGGAAAGGGGGCGGGGGAAGTCATCAGACCTGTGAGATTTTTTTTTAATTTCTAAAATAGAAGCACGGACACGAAAGCCAATGCGCTGATTAGCCTAGGAAGATATGGTCTTCCTGACCTCTCTGCATTGAACTTCATAAGGTCCCCATCAGTAGAAACCATTTCACATTCGATTAATAGCCACGGTCAAGGCCACGGTCACACTGTATGTTCCCTGTAAGAAGGACTTCCTTATAGCACCCCGTAATTAAACTAGTGGCTATTACTAGTGAAGTTCATGAACAGCTTGAAATGATGTTTTGGGGGGGAAAAAAAAAAGAATGTCCAGGAACGTAGGAAAGTAACTTAAATGTAACCACGCGCTGGGGACAGAAAATGAACCGTTACTTTCTGGCAAGAGGGAGAACCCAACACCGCTGACAAACCAACCCGGGGCTCTGATAACCCAACTCGAAATAAGAGAATGTGGAGGTGGATCCACGCTGTGTCTGCGGCAGCAGCGGAACTGTGAGCAGCGGGGACGGACGAGCAGGACACTTGCCCCTGAGCAGCGAGGCAGCCACCATGGAGGCTTCGGGGACAGAGTAGCGCGTTCCCTCCCCCCTCATCCCTCCAGGCCATGCTCAAGGAATTGCCATCTCTGTCGAGCTTAGAGGAAAATAATTCCAGAGAGGGGACTGCTCCTGCTTCTTGTCTTATAGATGAATATTCACTGACTCCCAGGAGCTAAGGCTGCCTCTTCCCACCTGTCCAACCAAGCAGAGCAACAGACCAGGGATGGCCGGAGCCAGGGTGGGTCCGGAGGGGGAGGACCAAAGAGGCCGAAGGGGGCTGCTGGGGAAGCCAGTGGATGACGAAGCGGGGACTCCCGGAAAGGAAGGTCTGCTTTGCGGGGACAAGACAACCCACCCCTCCGTCTCCATATGAAACTTTCGGTAAACTTTGGAATTGATCAAATTTCCTGAGGCTGTTTTTTGTGCGTGTGCGACAGGCACATGCTCGCTGGAGGAGGTGAGTGTGATATGGTGTGCTGGGGATTAACCCTGCGGGGAGGGCAATGAGGTGGGGCGGGGTCCACAGGTGATCTGTTCACATTCAATATACAATAGGAGACCCCCACCCCCAGTTCTTCACATGAAAATACCTGAAGCCTACAGAGGTTCCGTAACTTGACCGAAGTCTCAGTGCTTGAGCTGGGATTCGGATCTACGGTCTGGTTTTGGAACCCAACGTGTAAATACCACACAAGATTTAGTCCTGAAAGACGGTAGAGAAACAAATACTAGCTGATATCCCCGATGGCTACACTTCATTCATCAGAGTACACATTTCTGGATGTAACGGAATGGATATTTTGAAAGAGGAGGAGGCCGCAGGGTAATATGGAAGATTCCCCGCCCTAGGTGGTCAGCAGCTGCCTGGAGCATTTATCTGCAACAGCGTGACACCAGCTTCCAAGACAGAATTGAGATTCGAATCAGGATGCACAGCAAAGAAGTCATACGGGAGGGAAAAAGAAGAAAGCTTTTCATTAAAAAAGAAATTGGTGGGTATATTAATGGAGTTCCGGTCTTAGAGACCACAATATGTGATCCTGCCGCAAGACAGATCACACATATGGTTAAAAAGGAAAACGTGTCTTTAATATCCACGTACAGATACAAAGAGGAGCGCCCGGGGGGCTCAGTCGGTTAAGCGTCTTGGTTTCAGCTCAGGTCATGATCTCACAGTCGGTGAGATTGAGCCCTGCATTAGGCTCTGCGCTGACAGCACGAAGCCTGCTTGGGATTCTCTCTCCGCCCTTCCCCTACTCATGCTCTCTCTCTCTCCAAATAAATAAATGAGAACATTAAAAAAAAGAGATAAAGATACAAAGGTATCTTGGCGTCCCTTAAAATAGGTTTAGGGAGTGCAAACAGAGTACCGCCATTGAGGACACGGACAGATTGAATCCCAGCTCAGCCACTTACTAGCTGTGTCGCCTTGGGCAAATCACTTAACCTTTCTGTTCTCTAGTTTCTTGATCTGTAAAATAGAGGCATCCAATGCTCCATCTCATCGAAGTGTTGTGAAGATTCAATGAGAGCACACTGAAATGTGCTCAGAACAGTGCCTGGAATGTGGTAAGCACTTTGTACGCATTAGCGGATACTGTGTTCTTAATAACAAAACATGAGGGTGCCTCCACCAGCATGGAGTGTTTTAGGGTTTTAAGAAGCAGTAAATGCACAGCTAGGCCCAAAGTTGAGGTGAGTCGGTGGAATGCGTCCGGCTGTGGCTCACGGAGGAAGAAAGCTGGACTGTCTGTCAGGACGGCAAAGAAGGGCACACTGAAGGGTGCTCCAAGGTTAGGGCACAGGTCCACAGGGAGACAGTGCAACGCCAGGAGGCTGGGCCAGAGAGAGGAACTTTTAGAGGTGACACAGCTCCAGACACACTCCCTCCAGACTACAGCCACAGGGAGGGAGAGATGATGAGACTACAGGGTCGCAGAGACTGCCACGTAGAATCTTTCGTCCCTCAGCACGATGGCAGGAAGATGGAGAAAGAGGTAGCCATGAATCGAGAGCCGAAAACCTCCAGGAACACAGGTAGGTGACTGGAAAGTCCAATCAAATTATACCAGTGGGGGGTTGGGGCTATTGTGACCACATCCACTTTAGCTAGTTTGGGGAAAAAATGGGGTATGGGAACTTACGGAACCTTCAGGATGACCAGAAAACCAGATCTGGAGGACACATGACCAGAACCAAAAGAGCCAGCGCATTCCACACCAGCACTGCAGCTGCCTGCCCCACGTCTCGTAGGACAAGAGGAACTAGATGCTAGAATCTTCGCTGAGCTCGCCGCTAAGAGCCGAACATGCTCCACCCCCATTTGCCCACCAGGAGATCTGCCGCTGACACTTCTCCCTGGTCTCTCCCATCTCCACCCCTTCTAGGTAGAAACCAGCCACGCGTGGAGCTCTTCTGGCAAGGAGAGGGGGGAGGGGGCTGAAGTGGCAGGTGACAAAGCTGGCCCAAACTATCTGCCAGCAATGGCGGTGCCGGGGGTGGAAAGGAGCCGATGGTGCGAAATGGCACGGGCCTCCCTGGATGGGCTGACAGGAGGAGAGACTGCTGGGAGGGAGGGCGACAGGGGGCTATATTTCTGTGGTTCTGAGATACTAAAGTCAGGGGAGAACAAAGACTCTCACTTGAACAAGGTGCTATCGGAGGAAATCTCCGCTTTAATTAATAAGCTGGTGCTAGAAGCAGCGTTCCAGGAAAAGGGATTACTTCGTGATGACATGTTACCAGCATCTTCGAAATTCTGGCTCCAGTCAAGGTGAATTTCTTTTTGTACCCCCGGACTCGCCTGAGTTAATTCCTCATCTTCATCTCCATTTATCCAAATCCTCTGTCATTCGGTGAGCCATCTTTTCAATGAGGCTGTTTTAATTTCCCTTACACCACACGACCACTGGCCGGACACGATCTCTCCCTTTACTTGAAATTCCCATAACATTTTACCCACATTCCTCTTACACCGCTGATCTCATTCTGCCTTGTATTTGGGAGTTACTTTGATGCGTGTCATCCCACCCACCTACCGGAGGCGACGTGTATAATTGGACAGAGTTCTGTCTGCGTCCTCCTCAGCTCTGGTACAATCCCTTGTGGTCTAAAATGCTTTGGTGGGTGACAAATGAGTAAATTAAACCCATCATAAGCTCTTCACTGTATCACAGGATGATGTCCAAATTCGGGGAGGAGAAAGAGCACCAGATACTTTGCCAATCTGTTCTGAGGTTCATTCTAACCGAAATGTTAAGCGTATGGGGCACCTGGGTGGATCAGTTGGATAAGTGTCTGACTCTTGGTTTGGCTCAAGTCATGATCTTGCGATTTCATGAGTTCAAGCCCCGTATCGGGTTCTGTGCTGACAGTGCAGAGCCTGCTTGGGATTCTCTCTCTCTCTCTCTCTCCCTCTCTCTGCCCCTCCCTTGCTCACACTGTCTCTGTCTCTCTCAAATTAAATAAATAAACTTAAAAAAAAATGCCAAGTCTCTAAAAATGCCCACAATTCTGGGCCTTGTTCTACCTAGCTAATGGATTTCCCACTGGATTATGGGATTGGGAATACGTCTGTTACATCTTTATATTCCCAGTGATGCCTATGGCGGTACACACTCGAAGAATACTTGTTGACTTGTCTAAGCCCCAGAGGCTATCTGGGACATGTGGGCGGGTCCTGAACTTTGTCTCACTAAGGATGTCTACGAAAATTCCGTATGATATATTTGGACAGCCGTAACAGATACCAGGTTAGCTTCGCTCTGGAAAAAATATGGTTTAAGAGAAGACAAAGAGGATGAGAAGCATAAAAGAAGTAGAGCCCCATGACAATGAGAATTGGAGAGGCACTGTCTCTTAAGAGAGATCCCAGCCAATTTCTTAAAGACAGAAGACAAGTGGGGTAGGGCCGATCACCAAAAATAAGGACGGTGTGGCATGGAAAACACACGAGGAAGGGCCATAAGTGAAGAGGGCGGCAACCCGCCAAACACAACTCTTGGGAGGCTTCAGATGGACAGCAAGCAACAAAGTGAGAAACGGAACAAAACACAGGACTCATGAAGATCTTTGCATGGACCCTCCTCCACTTACCAAGGGACAAAACCACCAGGCAGCCAAGTGCTTACACGTCTATAAAAAGGTCTTCTCTAAAGAAATCCAGCAAACTAACTCTGGGACACAGAGCTGCTAATGTGGGTGCTCTGTCCTAGTGTAGAGTCCTCTGCTTTTTGACATATTGGGGTAGGAGGGTGTGAGGCCCATCAAACAACCAGATCCATCCATTTACACAGAGCTTCCCAGCAGCCTTTCTACTTCCAGATTCATATGTGCTCATCCCCAAGATTTATCAAGCACTGAAGCAAAGCCCACAACATGACATAGAAAACAAACAGAAGAACTGACCCTAGAAGATACAGAAATAATTTTGATAACAGAAGAGAACCTAAAAACAAACCCACAGCATTACAAAAATCTAGTTAATATTCTCAGAGGGACTTGGAAAAAAATACTGCACCCATAAAAATAAGGAGAAAATCTAATAAAAAAGGAACAATCAATGGGGCGCCTGGGTAGCTCAGTCGGTTAAGCGTCCGACTTCAGCTCAGGTCATGATTTCACGGTTCGTGAGTTCGAGCCCCGTGTCGGGCTCTGTGCTGACAGCTCAGAGCCTGGAGCCTGCTTCAGATTCTGTACCTCCCTTTCTCTGCCCCTCCCCCACTCACACTCTGTCTCTCAAAAATGAATAAATGTTAAAAAAAAAAAA